>VXBX01006668.1:0-114721 GCA_013400415.1 Scytalopus superciliaris
AAGCCCAGCCATGATGATGAGGAAGAAATTCAGCTCTTTTGTATGTTTTGGTTGGTCTGTTATACAGGAATCAGGTTTTCTAAACTCTTGCCAAGTGACAAAAAATCATACATGAAGGACTCTTGTTTTGATTCAGTCCCAGTGACATCAAACATTGCCATGCACTGATGATAAAAAGCAAATGATTTTCATAATATTTTCATTTTTTGAAAACCAAACATTTAATGCCAAAACAATTGCAATAAGGATGTCCTGAAATGACCCTTGATGGCTGTCCTTAAATATGAATTGAGGGATGCAAGACTTCATGGGTCTAAAGGCATCTCAGTGCTCTTTTATGATGTTATCCACTGCTTGATAAATACAGATTTTTCCTTCTCTTCCAACACTGTGCTGTCCACCAAATACAGGTCTGGTGCACGGTCAGAGGGCACACTGTCCATCATACTTATATGCTATCCAGAGAATCTCTATACCCTTAAGGAACCAGGACTCTGGGATGCACCTAGAATGCCACTGCAGTTAAATTCAGCTTTGTTCGTTGCTGACGACAGGAATACTGAGATGAAGGCTAGGAGGAATATTAGAAAGAGCAATTTTTGGAAAATATCACCTCAGCAAGGTTAGAAAGAGAGAAACAACCATAATTAAGATATGATAATTATACAAATGATAAAGTAAGAGCTGTTGGCAGGAGGAAGAAGCAGCTGTAGAAGAGGACAAGAGAAACACAAGAGCAAAGTCAGCCATTAGTGTCCTTGAGCAGCCATCAGTGCCTAGCAAGTGTGGAATTTACTAGTAGCTTGATTGCTACCCTAGATCCCAGCCTGTCCTCTATTTCTCTGGTGCTGCCATAGCTGTCTCCTCCCAACTTGTGACCCTTATGTGTGTCCAGGAAAGGCTGGCACAGAGGCATGGCAGAAGCTTGTGAAATTAATTAAAAGAGCTGAGTAGGTGCTATTGCTGAAACAGTCTTTGCCATCAGTTCGGGTCAAACTTAGCAAACATAACAACGGAGGGAAAACTCACTTCAACAGATAGTTTTTATGATAATTTTTTTCTGAAAAATAACTTGGATTGTTTTTAAAAAAGGGGGAAAAGTCATTCTGGCAAAATCAGCAGAGTATACTAAGTCTTTGATTCCACCAGAGAAGGCTTTTGTTTTCTCCCAGAAAGTCTAGCTGATTTTCCTTCTGTACTAACCAACAATGTGACTTTCTTCACCTGACATTTTTAAATAGGCCACCCAATCAATATAACCCATAATTCACACAAGTTTTTTTACAGTCATGTTACACAGTTAACAACACTCAAGGGCCTTCTGACATGTCTTTTCCCCTTATTTAGAATTTGGTACACAAACAGCACTGATAGGGCTTCTCAGTTCACCCAGCTAGAAAAATAAAAAGTATTATTTAAGATAGTACAATAAGCTGCTTTAATTGTAATTCTTCTTCTTATAATTAGGTATAATTTGTGGCAGTCTTTTCCTTGCTACATAAATTTTACTGGTACTCTCAGATTTGAAAGATAAAAAAACATCTTTCTTGATGTTTTCATAAGCAATAGGAAAAATACCAGACAAAATACATTTAAATTGTATTGTCAAAAGTCCACATGCATCCAATATGTATTTCTATCACAAACTAAGCTGTAAAGAAATAAAATGATTACTACACTTTATAGCCTAGATATGTGGTGGAATATAAATAAATAATTTCTTTGGTATGGAACCAATTACTTTCCACATGTAAGCAGCTGACCCCTGTAAGTAACTAGCCTCTATCATTTAATGTAGCCACCAGAAAATAAGCAATTTTCAGTGATACTTTAAGCACAGGTAAGAACCAATGCTGGCCTTAGACACTAAACATCAATACCATTGGGATCTAAGGTTCCTTTAAACATAATTGCTAAACCCTGACTTAGCCAAAGTCAACCACAAAATTCCTACTAACCAAGGTTAGGCCTTGTTATGTGTTTGGCTTTCCTAGTTGCAGACATCAGTCACACCAAGGTGTGGATGAATTACCTGAGCTCACAGGCTCCCTGCAGCAAAGGCTGTGGGTGCTGGGAACCTCCCAGTTCATCTTGGCTGAAGGGTATCCCTGAGACCCACTGCTCAGCTTCTGCATAGCACTACATTAGCTGTCCTACAAAGAGAATCACAGTCTACAGAAATTGCTCTCTTATTTTGCAGTGGCTTTTAAAACAAGCTTCATTGATTGTACATAGAATGAAATGCAAATCCATATACATGGCTCAAATATGCATCACATACAGAACATAAGTGTATCAGTTGCTGAGACTGAATGCAACTAAATCAAGCACACAGACCATTTCCCATCATAATTAAAAGAAAAAACAAAACCAACCCAACAGGTCAGAAAAAGAAATCCATAATTCAGCCCTTTCAAATTCCTTTAAAATTCTGGGTGCCAAATGTAATTTATAATGGAAAACAATCTGAGAATTGTTTGTGCTGAGTGAGTGATGGAAGGTAAATGCTGGGGAAGACCCATGTTAATTACAACAAGCAATGCTGACGGAGGTTAGGGCTGTACAAATGTCTGTACACTGTCAGAACAGTCACCTTGTCAAGCCTGTGGGCAGAAGGCAGGCAGTTCCTGCTCTTCTACGCTCTCTGTCATTAACTATTGATCACTTCCTATTCTTAAGACTCAGACTAGTGGCAAATGAATAAATTGACAGCTTAATTATTTGGCCGTCCTAAGGACATTCCCAAAGCCTATCCTCAAGGGGAAAAGCTGCCTGCAGATGTACATATAAAACCAAATGGGAAAAGCAGAGATTCTCAGCAGAATATTCTGGAACACCAAGCGATTTCAGAAAATGACTCACCTCTCTTTGTTCAATGCAGATAAGTGCAACATCCACTGGCTCCTAGAAGCCAGGTCTACTGTACCTTTAGATCCAATGTCAACACAGGAGGAATCACATCTGACCAGGCATTGCAGGATCAGGCCAGAATGTTGTTGTTTGAAATGGGACACTCCTGCTCTTAGTGAATGTGGAGTTGTAGCCTTTTGGGGATGGATGGATCATCCCCTAAATGACTCAGAAGGGCAGAAATCCCTTGGTCAGGCCATTGCAGAGCTTCCCAGAGCACTCTGGCAGAGGAATGGGGTTTGGACCCTGACATGACATGTGTCCTAGACCTCGGCATTCTCAGAAACCTGCCCCCAAGTATCCAACTGCCAACACAGCACCTGCCCCCTACACAAGGCATGTGAGTCTAAAGCCAGCAAAGCAGGTTACTCCAAGATCTAACCTGGGCAGGCTCAGAAACTTTGTAAAAAGGACAATTCAGCTTCTTTCCAGTGCCTGTGGAGCCACAGAGGGTCATGTATGACTTCCACACGTTTCCATCTCTCTCAAGCTTCCCAGAGTCCTTACTCTCGCTTCTTCCATGGACTGGAAGTTTTATTCTGTCATTTGTCATTTAACTGCAGGAAAGAACATAGCATTTTGGTGTTTTACCTTTGAGCTCTCCAGTCCTAGGTAACAGCTTTTAGAGGCACCCATGGAAGCTCATGCAGGCAATACCTTCCCTTTCTGCTGTCACAGACATGGGCATCACTCTCGGTCAAGGTAGCTCAATAGTTAAAATTGGTTCTAACATCCTTTTTCAGGGGCTTTTCCCCTTCTTGTCCCACTGAAAGCAACTGCTCAAAGCAACAATTTCCTACCTGGCGCATTGAAGCCTTAAGAACTTGCTGATATGGACTAAGGGCAAGAAAATTGCCCTATTTCTTGAACTCCATGACAGCTGCTAGTTATGAAAAAAAAAAAAAATCCACCTCAGTGTTACAGTCTGTTCTATGGAGTTAAAACGTAGCAGGATTTGAAATCCTCTTACTACAGAGGCATGGCAGAGCAGAGAGAAAGCTGGCTGTCTAGTTGTATGGGACATGTCCACTTCATTGAAAATCCTAATTAATTACCATTTGGTAGCTCTCTTGAGTGTAAGGATCTGTTAGACTAAAAACAAAATAGCAATAATCTTGGTAGGTAGCAACAATTTTATTTGTACGCATGTATTGCACATAGACAAACAGGAGTTCTGTGCTTGCACTTCCAATCTCTATAGGATTTTACCCTGCACACTTTGTTTAGGTCAAGGAACTTCTCTAGGACTGAATAGAAGACAATGTCTGGAATATCACTGTAAATGTAATGGACGGAGTAAATTGACAGCAGCTCCAACTAAATTACAGTTTAAAAGACAAGGGAAGACTCAAGGGACATCAAACAAAGGAAACTCTAGCTGACCAGCGCTCAGGTAAAATTGAATTGGAAATGTTCCCTGCCTGATTAACATAACAAAAGTCCCCGCGTTTAAAAAGAAAGTCATTCTGCAGAAATAACAGGGGGGNAAACTGATCTTCCTCCAAACAACAGTAGTTATCTTAAAAATATACATTCAGAGAGATCTAAAGTATTAGTGTGAATAGGGAGGTTTATAACAGTTTTTTGATGCTCAGAAACATATATATTTCTTAATAGAAGAATATAATTTGAAAATGTCTCCAGCATAATTTCCCCAATTTATCACATATAAATAAGAGATATTCTAATTAAAGATCTTAAATTAAAATTTGGAAATATATATTTTAAAAAGGCAAAGGAAAACAAACTAAAAATTAAAGTAAATGTGCACAGCCTTATTTCTGAAAAAAATATAAAATTGTATGAAGATATAACTATTGGGAAAGTCATCAACTTCCATTTCACATATCTGTGGATTAGTAGAGCTGTTTAGTGTGAAAAAAAGATATTTTATTAGTCTCATTTTTCGAATACATAAGAAACAGGGATAAATTTTCCCATTTTTAAAACCAAGTGTTTTCAGTAGTGTTTCCCTAGCTAGATAAAAAAAATTTATATTAATAGTGTATCTGCTTGCCTGGAACATGCATGCATGTGCAAGCAGATTGAAGTGATTCTTCATAGTGTTCAAAACTTTCCAGGTCATAGTTTAGGGAAAACCTTGTCTTGTCACAGTATTGCCTGTAAGTGAAGTTGTTTTATTATCCCAAATTACTGTGTGACACAATGCATTTCTTTACTGTTTTACTGGTGGTGAGAACCCCTTGGAGGAGATGCCAGCAGCCAAGTCCCTGCAAAAGCCAGAGAAAGCCCAACTACACCTCTTTTCCATGAGCATGATTCAGCATCTTAGCACCCTACCAGTTTTTTCTTGTCTTGCTTCACTGCCCACCAGCTCTGAGACATGTAGCTCTCCCAGTGGTGCACAAAACACAGCTTGCTCCAAGTTCACAGCTCACATTCAGCTATTTCTTTGTAGGCTACTCCGTGCAGGGGAATGTGAGGGTCATGTCACTTCATCTAAAGAGCTGTGACACTGCTGGCATAACAGATACCAGTCTTTTTGCAGTATATTAGTTCTCAGGCAATGGACACTTTTTAAAGTCTGGATCTACAAATAGATTCAAGTCTGTGAAAAGACAGCAGTAGCAAGACTCAGCTTAAATTAGATTTATTAGTCTCTCACTTCTTATTTATTGTTAAGAGGTTCCTGGTTTACCCAGGATCCCAAATGCATCACCCCACTGAGAAGGGTGTTCAGAGCAGGTCTGTATAACTAGGCACAGCCAGAAGCAGGAAAAGCATGAACTTAAGTAGGAATGGAAAAAATTAAAGCTTGTCTTGCTGAAATATATCCAAGATACAAAAGGGAGGCCTAACAAGAACATTTCTTCTTACATTACATGAAAATGTTGTGTTCTGTGAGACAGTCAAAGAGATTGAGCACTATGACTAGCCCTGACAGGGGGATCTGTTGGACCAGGTTAGCCCCTAGATTTTGTCTTTCCTGCTTTTGTGGCTGTACTGCTGCTGTGCCTGCTTGTCCTCTCCAGTTCCTTCTAATCCTCTGTAAAATGTCAACCAGCTTTCAAGTCTGATACACAGAAAATCCCCATGAGTTACAAGACCTGGGTGTCAGCAGTGGTAGCCTCCTTACTCACCTACCACTGAGTCTGGAGACAGGAAGGATGGGGAGGACCATCACCACAGCTTTCAGGAGCAAGGCAGGGGACACAAAACTGCAGAAAAATGAGCTTTGGTAGTTGCACTATTCTTCCAGGAATGCAGGTTTAATTAAATTAAATTACTCTTTAATTCCTCTGTTTAATGGGTAGATAGCAAGGGTGAGAGGCAGTTACTGGAACAGAGGTGACCACACAATTCTAAACTATCAAATTTCTCTCTCCCAGCCTCCTGTCACTGTCCCAGACAGTCACAGCCTGCTACCAGGTAGACATCAGTCAGCCCTAGGCTATGCAAAATATGTCCTAAAATGCAAAATATGTGCGTTTGTACACATCCAAAGTGTTCATCAAATGAACAGCAACTTCAGGACATACAGGTTGACATTCCAAAGATCAGCTCCCTGGTTCTTCTTCCCCATAAGGTGGTAATTCCTTCACACAAGCTGTGCACACACACACACACAAAACACACTCAGAGAGGCTTAATTTTCACAGCACAGCATAGCCTCTGACTGCAGCCATATACTAGACAACTGCGTCTGACACAGCTGAGAAGGTCATAATCTCTCCATTGTGCTTCAGCAGCCAACAAACTGCATGTTAAAAAAAGCATTTAAAACACAAAATCTTCCTTTTCTCTGAGAATATACTTGCAGAATAAAAAGCAAATGAGGTACTACAAGGGATAGTTAATTAATTTTGCTTTTAAACTGCATTAAATAGTTTGCCTGGTAGGACAAGTTCAAACAAGTGTTTGGAGGGTAGAAGAGAGTGGGAATGAAGATGTGGTTCTGTAGAACTGACACTGAAGAGAGGATTAGAAGCCACATGTTATCCATGAGACCTGCCTGCGTAGAGGACAAGACAGCAAAATTAGGAGTTTTGTGCAAGTTTGCTGTGTATATATTAGCCAGGAAATGCTGACTATGTGATACAGCCATAAACCTGGCAGTGCCTGTAAAATGTCTTTCATACCAAACCTTTAAATAAAATGCTTACTTCATAAGCAGCTATGATTGTGTTCGGTGCTTACATGATGAACTGGTTTTCCTTTTCTGTTCCTACTTTTAGAAAAGCTGGCAAGCAAAGAGAGTGTAAGTTTTCACCATTTTGTTTTGGATTATGCTTTTCATTGAGAAGAATATGGTGGTTGCTTCAGCTGACATTTTGTCCTCTGGATCCTTTCAAGTACATAGACTGAGCCTGCACAGGCATCCAGTATGCCTGTAAACACTTCCACAGCAGAGCTTAACAATGAAATAGTTCAGACATCAATCACCCTTCTTAATTATGCATTTTCTTCACAAACACACATTCTTTTCTGTTGTTCACAGAGGATGGCATGTGGGAAATACAGGGAAGACACTGGGAGATCTGTGTTGAGATGAGATCTGTTTGCCACCACCGCCTGGCTCATCACATCTGTGTTGGATGTATCATTTACCTTTAACAGCAGTGTATTTTAGAAAGTGTTAATTCACTTCTGTCAGGCAATCAGATTGTTGCAAAATATATAAATTCTATATACAAATACCATCAGATGATGCAGCAGGCAATCACTGTGGTAATTAATCCCACATTTTTGTAGTTGAAGTAACAATTCTCATTTCAGGATGGAGTTTGAGTAAGAAGAGCCTATCTATATCTGTAAATGAATGATATCATTATTTTGGGAAATGAAAGTTTAAGCTCTGTAAAACATACAATCCCATGGAGATCTCAGCAGGGGAACTTGTACGTGCAGGTGTTTAATGTGATAAGGTACGTTACCATTTATCTGTGTACTTACAGACAAATATTAACATAGTCATGAATTAAGCTTTTAATCCCTTTTATTATAAATTGAATATCTTTATTTTAACAAACATCAACAATGCACATTATTGTGCTCCAAACTATTCATTACTATTCCCCACAGTGTACCATTACATGATACACCATAATACATGTGTTAATATAATGCCAAGCATCTGCTTGAGTATTCCATAGTATATTTCATTCTCTCCCTTTCTCTCTTTTTGTTTAAACAAAGAGGCAATCTCACAAAAGACACTTTTTATATAGGAAACCACAGAGCCATTCAGCCTCACACTGGAGAAGGACAGTAACGCAGTGTGTGCCATTTTCTGATGATTCAGGCTCTAGTTCCAAGTCTTCAGATTCCTTGACAGCAAGAAATAGACTAAGGAACAAAGAAAGGAAGAGGTAGATGAGAGGAGGTGGATTTAAACGGTAGTGCTCAAACAGGGTCACCCAAACAATGTGCAAGTAATTTGTCCATGATTCCAGGTGGCTTTTCTCAGAGCTGCAGTACCAGGACCTGCCAGTGCTGGCACCTGGAGAGAGAGGCATTTACTCAAACAAGTAACACCACTAAATTCAGAATTAATTAACCAGGAAAATTAACTTTGGCTTAGGATCACAGAATCATAGAGTCATTCAGGTTGCAAATGACCTCCAAGATCAAGTTCATCCTTGGACCAAATACCACCATGTCAACTAAACCATAGCACTAGGTACCAGGTCCCATCATTGGCTATTCAGGTGGTCTCTGTGCACGATCACAGAACTGTTGCATGTATAACAGCAGATCAGAATTTGTATCAAAGAAAGGCAAGCAATGCTACCTGTACAGATTAATTGAAGAACTGTGGCTTTATCTCATATAAAACTGAAGGAATACATGAAATTTGTCAATAAAAAACACATGCACAACTTCTCTTTCCCCCTGCAAAAAAAACCCACCCAAACAAACCTAAACCAAACCAAGAGAAAAATCACCACCAGAACTGGAACGATGAAGCAGCAAGACCACCATGGTTTTGTTTTATATCCCATTACACTTGCCAATCATTTCATAAGGCAGTGAACAGTAACTAGGATGACAAGGGCTTGCAATGTGACCTCCTTAAAACAAGCCAGTTTAATAGAGCTGCACAAGGCATAAAACTGGGGGGGGGGGAAAGCCCTTGATTTACTCACACACATACAACTCCAAGGAATTCAATGGAACCAAATTAGACAATTGATTTGGTGGGAGAGGAAAGAGAGAGAGGAGGAGAGGAGAGGAGAACGCGGAGGGGGAGGCACAGAGCAATGTTCCGTACTATGGTATGAAACAAGTATTCTAAGAATAATGAAATAATAAATACTTAATTTGATCAAAGGTTGGGCTTGTATGTCAGTTTTCAAAGAAACTGTTATACTGAAAATATTATATTAGTAGTAACACTTGATGACTACAGTTCTGCTCTAACTCAAAATACCAACTGCAGTCTTGCAGGTTTTTAGCTCACAAAGGGATTAAAAAACCCCAGCTGGAGAGAACAAAAATATTGAGGCAATATTACAGCCATGAGAGAAAAGTGGTACATTTCTGTCTAACCTGCTAACTAGTTTGTTTGTTTTCATTTTTGTAAAATTTTTGTTTTTCTTCAGGGCAAGCCTGTTAACAAAAATGACTGATGATTTTTGCATTAAGTGAAAGGTTGTTGTTCCAAAGACATCATACCAAGATCTCATCAGTTATTGTAAAGGAATTCTGCTGAAAACATAGGTCAATAGTCTTAATAAATTGTAGGTAAGTAGGAAGAAAAGGGAAAATGGATGATGGTACATGGGTTGTTTTAAAAGCTGTACATTGAGTTTAAACAATTCAGTGTAATCTGCATTATCCCCCAAAAGGCTTTTGATTGTTTTATTCCTTCAAATGTGCCCTATTTAAATATTTTTCAAGCTTTACATATGGTATCTATGTTATTAGCACTGTAAAGTGTTTACATGAAGTCTCAAAATGCAATCCTCAAGGCACTGTAATTTACAGAGAAGCTAACACTGTCATAATAACATCTTTATCCTACAACAGATCAGAGCTTAAAGTAATATTGCAAAGTAAAACAAATCCCGTTAAATAAAACAGAACTACTAGCAATAAAATTACAGTATGCTGAATAACCCTTGAGAGAGCACTATGGAAGCCACGCTGTGAAGGGTGCTGAAGTACAGACCCTGCTAAACAGATTACAGACTGTGCTAAAAGTTAAATATAGATTCTTTCACCTCTAGGTTATAGGGGAGAATGGAATCAGACTTCTATATGTAGTAATTAAAGCTGTTTGGTGACTTCTCTTCAAACAAGTCAATGGCCACACAACTTCCAGGACTCAAGGGGTAGGTATGAATTTTCTGCATTGCAAGAAACAAACCTCCACTACAATAAACAGCAAAACTGAACCAATACAGAACTTTGTTCCTGCACTTGTTAATTGGCTGTGCTCTGACTGCAACATTTTAAACATTTATTCTGTTTCATTAGCAAATAAAGCAAGTGCCCCAGTGCATGCATAAAAGTAACAATAAAACACCACAACTAACAGTGTGGGGTATCATCAAACCAGTATGTTTGTCAAAAAATACCTGACACAAACCCATGGCTGTAGTGGTGGGGCACTATCAGGCTTTTTTGGGAATTAATAGGATGTTCAGTCTGTCTTCTGCTATGTAGTTGCATCACTTGTAAAGGGGCTGTAAGTGCCACCCTCTCCCTCCATCATTCTGTGAATTGCTGGCTGGCAACCCCAGGCTGGCTGACCATATTATTCTCTGTGGCTTCTCCAAGACATTTAAAAACTTATTTCAAGGTAATTATTGCAAGAGAAAATGTGATATATTTTCTCAAAACTTACTGAAAAAAGTTTAGATTCTGTGAAACATTTTGCCACTGACTTTAGAGAGTCCAGGATTTTACTGTCTTGGTATTTACATGCATATTAAAAGATTGTTGCTACTCTCTTTCTAGGTTAAAATAATTTCATCTTGTTCTGAAGTCCTAAGATATATCGAAATGATCCTCAAAAGTCACAATTTACTCTATCTCAATTTGCCTGAACTACATCTACTGAAATTTCTTTCAAATGTAAAATATCTATCACTGTACTGATTGCAGTATGGAGAAAAATAATATTGTGAAATAAAAAATTCTTTCTTACTGAATTGGGAAGAATTTGGGAAGAAAAAGCTGCTTTTAAGTATAAACAATAGTGGTTTTATAATGACCACTGCCATATATTTAGAACTGCAGACCAACATTTTAATATGTTCCTAACATGTTCTGTTAGTCATTCCTTCTTCAAAGTGCTTTTTTCAGATATGAGAAGTCAAAGCAAATCCCAGCTGTCTTGAAAAACTACAGCTTTCTCATTTTTAAAGTGGCATTCTCCTCCTTGAAATGTTGAAATTTTTCATGAACATGTCCTCTGAAAATCAGAACTAGAATGTGGACAATGTTTTAAGAAAATGAATTAGATTACAGGAACTCTCTGAAGCAAGAAATGCCATGTGTTCTGTTTTGCACAAACACAAGCTCTTGGTCAACACACTCTAAGCAACTAATTTATGATCATGTTCAACTACCCTTATCTCAGATCTTGAGAAAACTAAAGACCCCTCTGAGCCTTGTGGCATTATTAAATTTTCTTTATTTTCCACATGAAAGAGACTCCTCAGACACCAATATTACTGCAGCTAAACTGCCTGAGGTGAGACAAACAATGACGTGTATCATGAAAAAAAAAGAAAAAAGGAATGAAACCAAACTCAAACCACCAAACCACACCATGAAAACCACAAAAAAAAACTTAGCAAAATCCCTTCTGTGCATATAAAGATAAGAAAAGGACAAATAAAACCTGACACACTCGTTTTTGGAAGACGAACTGGATGACACCATGTCTATGGGCTAATCATAAGGTTGGAAATTGTGGATACTCATAAAAAGTGTTTCATCCTTCTGCAAGTATTTCCAATCTATTCTTTTGCTCCACCAGCAATATACAAACAGGCTAACTCAGAATACCTTCATGCTTAAATAATTCCCTTAGAAAAATCTCTCTAGCCAATGGATAACCAATGCAGAAGTTGGAAATAGGGTCTCTTCTGTTAAACTGAATCCAAAGACATGGATCATGACTATGGAAGGAATAAATCTAAAACAAATTAAAACATTTTACATTGAAAGAAAACTTTCATTACCACATAATAGTTACATAATCCTAAATAAAAATGAATAGTGCAGCAGTTTTACACATTTGTATCAAGAAATATTTTCGTCCTTTAGGTGCATATTCTAAATATCTGTGGCAATTCTGCAATTAGTCAATGGTAAACAAGTCTCTATGACTATCCTGTAAGATCCTCAGTGTGATTCCTAACACAGAAGGAATGTGCCTGTGCATGTGCAAAGAACAAAACCACTCTGTGAACTGCCACAGACACTCCGGGTCACTGCTATTCCAAAGCACCCCTTGGAGCACTTTCTAACCAGAGGGGCACAAAGGAGACACAAGTTCTTTCTCCTTCCTTCCAAATGATGAAACACAAAATTGTTGAATGAATTTTAAAGCAACAAAACACCATTAGTTCACCAGACAATATTTTCCCCATTCATGGATCTATAAAACTCCTGTAAGAGAACCTGACTCAAGCTCCATCACATGTGTACGCCATTGAGATTATTTTTTAAAAAAATAATTGCTGTCATTCCCTGAAGAAATAGTGCAAAATTTACCAGGGAAACACAGATCTGAAGTAGAAAGCAAATGAAAAACAAATGTACTTTTTCTACGTTCTGCACGCAGCAGGACACAGGATTTCATCATCATAGACTTTATTGCTGAGGCCAAACAGAGGTATGTGAGATAGACAGTTTTGAAATGAGCTTCCAGCTGCCTGAGCTATTTAAGCTTTCTCCTGTTCCCTCCATCTCATATAGGCACCATACATGCACAGCGTAAAGAAGATCTAGACCAGTAATTCAGAAGGACAATAATTGTACTGCAGGAATGTCAAGAGGAAGTCGACATGGGTTGGTTTATCTTGACATTACTATAATAAAATTATCATCATTCCCTCTTTCTATTACTGCAGTGTCAAGAGGAGCCAAACAACACTGGAGCACTAAGTTGCAAACTGCTGTAATAGCACACAGCAAAACACGGTCGCCAATGCCCATTTTAAGGTGTTAAACAAGGCAGATAATATTATCCTCATTTTACAGAGTGAGAACTGAATGACAAAGATCTGCTGAAAGCCTCAGAAGCAGACTGAACAGTTGCAGGCCTTCCCACGCCTCTTAAATCTTATCCTGTTTTTTGACACAAGTTCTTCTCAAGTTACTCTCTGATTTATTTTCTCAAACCTATCACTCTAAAATTTTAGCAAAATAATGTTTGCAATTCATTCTGGGTCTTCACTCCAATCTGAGTAGACTTCTGTGAAAATACTCTGTCCAAAAGTCCAATCTATCTTGAAGAAGACTCTTCTACATAATGTACCTCTTAACTCTTTCTGGGGTAACACACAGAGATTGTGGAAGCTGTGCAGCCTGACAGGGAAAAAGTCCTAATTTCAAACACTGTATTTACAAAACAAAAATTACTAATTTGGCTTTATAAATCACTCTTCTGTGGTCTCTGTCACATCTTAACTAGTCTATCCTGAACTTTCCATTTACAAAATGGCATTCAAACATTAATTAATTAATTAATTCTAAGTTGACTCCCTGATGTAAAGACATAGTTATTCTAGTTTTCTTTGCTGATGGAGGAAACTGTGACAGAAGTTAGGAACTTCAGTGCCTAGCATGTCAGAGCAGTGTGAGTTTAGGTGTCATGATTGCTAGTGCTAGATACAAAGAGGTTTACAATGTGATGTTTCCTTCATAGAGACTTTCTGAATGACACATCAACAGAGTCAGGCTGATTTGCAACATAAGAAGCTGCTCATTTTTTTAAAATTTTAAACAAGATAGAAGTGAAAAAAATTCCACAAATAACCAAAATGTAATAGGACACATACTGTATATATGTACACAGTATTTCTTGTAGAAAGGTGCATGCTGTATTTAACTGAAAAAATCTTGTAGGTCTCCTAAAGCCAAAGTATATTTGCAAATACTAAACTATCTATTATTATTTATTTATATATTTATTAATGTGTATCTGGCTTACACATTAATAAACAAAAAGACTAGGCCATGCTCATTTTAAACTACAACCATGCCATCAGTAAATGAAAATCAATTTAAATCAATTTAGCTAGGATAAAAAGTCCCCTTCCCCTGCTGCAGCTCATCTGGTGTGCTAACAGCTCCCAGTGATGAAACAGGTGCTTGTAAATTAATTAGCCTACTGAAACACACCTTAAAATGAATTTCCCAGAACACCCTGGCAGTGAGCCATCCTGGTCCCACGAGCTGATCAGTGTTCTGTAAATATTGAGATTTGATAAAGTAAACGCTACTCTGGCAGCAGATGGTTTGGAATGCTCTGTTGACATTGCCTGCGATTACTTGGATATGAAGACTTTGCTTCTCATAGACCTCCTTTGGGAGCCACTGGAGGACTTGATCCCCTCTCCAGCTATTTGCCTTCTAATTGAAAATCCTTATTCCCAGATGGAGCATAATGCTACTGCTTCAGGCGTCTAGCTCTGCACTGCTTGACTGTTGATACATGGGTAATTGCTTTCAGTAATGCAGGTTAAATGTGACATTTAGTGCTTAATAAAAATCATCAAGGCCAAAGCCGTTTATCATTCTTACACTTGGGCTGTCAGTTCTAAAGGAATTTTCAATTCATTTGAATTCTTGCTGAAGAGGGAAGCAGCTCCTCCCTGAGAGAGGGGGAGAGGCTGGGACCAAACTTGGGCATTTTTCTGCTTTATTTCTAAGACTTGTTTGCTAACAAAACCCCTTTAAAATTAACCTATCAAACATGGCAACTATCTGCTTTTGTACTTAGCATGTTGGGGAATAATATATAATCAGCAGCCACTGTGTACACAAAGCACATAAACCAGATGCACTACACTGCACCTTCTGTGGGTGGCTGGAAGCTGAAAGTTATTCCTCTTGTAGCATAATAAAGAAATGAACCTGAAAGGAAACGGACTGTGCTGAATCAAGTCTTTTCAAACTCTAAGAATTAAAAAATAGGGAAGGCAAAAGCTTCCACATTAGGGTAGGAAAGGTAGCTCCACTTTGCTCTTAGAGTATTTAGGGTACTTGCTGCAGTGCTTTGTTTTATATATATATATATATATATATATACGTATTTAATATGATCATTCCTATTGAGGAAAAAATACCAGTATTCTCATTATGGTTTACTGATTTGAAAGGAGAGTAATGCTGCAGTCCACAAAGCTTAAAAAGAACAGATTTAAAATGAGGATGGGCTGAAATCCACTGACTGAGCAGTAACAGTGCAGTTCCATCCCTGCTTTTGAGTCTCACCATCATAGTTTTACAGACATGATATTTGGGGAGGGTATACAAATTTCTGAGTTTTAACCATCATGACATGGGTAGGCAGATCAACACTTAGATCACTCCTTCTCCCAAAAGTTCCTGCCCTTAATTTAGGGAGGGAGTCTTGCTTCTTTTAAAATAAGTAGCTGGCTAACTGGCAAAAGCCTTTCTCCATCGACTTTGGAAGGATTTTTAAGACATCTCTTACTAGACTTTGTGACAATTCAAAAGGTCACAGAGCACTGACCTTTGTGCATCAGCCACTTTGAGAGGACAGGGGCATAGCAAATATCTAAAGGAGATAGTCAGAATGGCATGCCCAGCTGCATTGTTCAGCTAGCATGAACTTTTGTTATCACTTTTCTGCACAGCAGAACCTCTTTTTTCATATTACAAAATCTTGCTGAAAAAATCCATTTTAACAGTAGCAACAACAAAACCCAGTAAATTAAACCGTACTTTGGCAGTATGGAGCTTTATCTTTGCACTTCACATAATTTGGAGCATGCCTTGAAGTACAGTGTCTGTGTATTTGCTGTAATACATTATCACTTTAATGACTAAAGCAAATCTAGGCATAATGGTGATTTGGGTGACTGGAAAGCTAGCACAGTTAAGAAAGTGACAATTTAATTAAAATAGTAATAATAATGAAAAAAACTATTTCTTCAGATGCTGTTACTTTTGGTATTAACTTCAAGCTCATAACCTGACCCTGAGTGAGCAGTTTTCATAAGTTTCAGCTTCTCCTTTAGGGAGTAGCTTTTATTTTCCCTCTTGCTTAATTCATTTTGTAAATCTCAGGCTCCCTTCTCTATGTCTTCATTACAATCAATAACTAATTCTTTTAGTGTCCAGAATTCATTGCCCCTCACATTTTTTTCACCATGTTAGATTGTTTGCCTCGTAACAGAAAATATAAGAATTTTGAACATACCTTAGAACAAACCATGTGACACTGCACTTTTGCCCTTTTGAGCAACTAGACTTGAGTGTCTATGGGACAGCCCATGCAGATAGCCTGGCAAGTCAGAGCAGAGGACTCATTTCAACTAAATATGCCATCTACAAAAACTAACAAATTCTCTGAGAACATGTGGATACACCTCCTCCACCCACCTTATTTTTTTTTTTTTTCAGGAGTAACTAGAAGGATGCCCATTTGTTTTTAAGGTATGTAATCTGGTGACAGACCCCTCCATCTGTCATAGGTTTCTAGCATAGGATTCTCCATAAAGATACTGCTAAAAACATGTACAGTGACTCTGGTTTGGCTTCTCCTACTCTCTGGGAGTACCTAATCACTTGGCCCCCTCATATACATACCTACATCTAGAGTTGCCCATTCTAAACCAACACAGAAAAGTATTTGCTATAGAAGTATTCAGGAAAAGCATAGAAATAAGTCTTTTTCCTTCTCATAAAAAAAAGGCAAAGAATCTCTGTTGTGTTCCCCATACAGAGGTCCAGGACAGATCACAAATTTAGAGAGGTATCATATGGATCTCTCAGCACTCCTACTGCTACCCATGACACTTCCTAAATGATAAGGATTGTATTTAACAGAAGATTGTTTGCTGTAGATACTTTGCTCTTTTTCCTCTGTGCTGGAATACCATATATTAGGAACTCCTCTAGGGAAAATAACTTTTAAAAAATATAGTGGATTGTAAGTAACTTAATGGATAATAAAATGTCTTGCGCTTCTGGGACTGCTATTTAAGGAGCAACCTGATGTTTTAGGTAAAATAAGTATTGCAGTCTTGGGACCTCACCCCACATTTCTGTAGGATTAACTATAGGTAAAGCACTTTTTTCCCAGTAAGAGCACACATTTCCGGGAGTCATTAACAAGCTCCCACAGGACAAGTGGTCTTTTTTGTTGCCATCTCCCCCACATTCCGCCACCCCTCCTCCCCACCACCACCACCAAAAAATTGGGAGTTACTAAGTAAATAATAGGAAAAGGAAAATTAGGCTGGGGGATGAAGAGATTGAGAGCAGCCCAGCCAACAGGGGCTTGGGGGTGCTGGTGAGTGAAAAGCTGGCCATGAGCCAGCAATGTGCACTCACAGCCCAGAAAGTCAATTGTATCCCGGGCTGCATCAAAAGCAGTGCAGCCAGCAGGACAAGAGGGAGGTGGTTCTGTCCCTCTACTTCACTCCCCCATCTGGAGTATTGCATCCAGTCTGGGATCCCAAGCACAAGAAAGATGTGGACCTGTGGGAGCAGCTCCAGAGCAGGGCCACAAAGATGATCAAAGGGCTGAGTACCTGTCCTACAAAGACAGGCTGAGAGTACTGGGGGGTTGTTCAGCTGGCAATGACCTTACAGCAGCCTCCCAGTACTTAAAGGAGGCTTATAAGAAAGATGGAGACAAAATTTTTAGAAGGACCTTGTATGTGTAGCAATAGGACAAGGGGTCATGGTTTTAAATAAAAGAGGGTGGATTGAGGCTAGATATAAATTTATTTGAAAAGTGGTAGTGAGACATTGGAACAGGTTTCTCAGAGAGATGCTGGATGCTCCATCCCTGAAAACATAAAGGCCAGGTTGAAGCAAGCTCTAAGCAACCTGATCTACTTGAATATGTCCCTGTTCTTTGCAGGGGAGTTGGAGCAGAAGGCCTTTAAAGATCTCTTGCAAACCAAACTATTTTATGACTCTGTGATTCTATAAGTGCCTCTGCCCCACACAGGCAGTGGTGCTATAGTACAGACTCAATTAGTTAAATGTAGCAATACCAAAAATTTTGTCTGAAAAAAGTACTTTCCCCCTCACATAATGCATGAAAATTTACAATTAACTAGTTGTAGTGCATATGTTCTATTGCATTCAAGCTCATTTTGGACTTTAGTAGGCTGTTCATCTGCTGTATTCTGCCTTGGCATAGGATACTATAAATTCCTTCAGCATTGAATGTCACAGAGTGTTTTTATGGGAACTTCAACTACCTCCAGAAGCAATGGGAAAAAAGCTGCACAGATACTGAAACAAGCTACACAGTGCACATTATCCACCCCTGTAAGAAGTGATACAATTATCAGAGAAGTACCAGCCCAAACCTTGATAAATGTCTGAGAACATCTAGGTTAAAAACAAAAGCTGTAAAAGAGCTGGAAGTACCAGCACAGACCTTGAAAAGTGTCTGAGGACATCTAGGTTCAAAACCAAAGCTGCGAAGAGCTGGAGTATCAAAGATGAAGAGTACTTTTCCTCTGGGAAGGAGGGCTTGTACTGTTCTCTGGATCATTGCATACAGGGCATTGTTATCATCTGTAAAGGCAGCTGTATCTAACCATAAATACTGTGTTGGAAGCTCACGTCCAAAAATAATTCAAGGGAGGAAAAAAAGGGTACAAAAAAAAATGTATTGGCTACGAGGTACTATAAGGGAAAAACATTATCTGCCAATCTGCACTTGTTACTTTCTTCCTTGTTACACAGACCCATATTCTTCTTTCAAGATTAAATCCTTTTTTCAAAATAGTCTGTGTCTTTGGGATCTTTAGAGAAAAAGTCTCATGGTGGCTGGGCAGGGGAAGCAGAAAGTTAGAAGTGGGACCTGGTTACTTCTTCATCCTCTTACAACAGTGCCAGCAGATTTAAGTAGGTGGTTATTGGCCCTCGGGAACCGCAGTGACCTTACTCAAAGCTGAAAGAAACAGTTATTTCAAAGGTGTTAAAAAAATAAAATGAAAGGCAGAAGAAATGATCATTTAGAATTTGTGGTTGCCACTGGCTTGGTTGCAGGTAAAACTCCTTGAGTAAAACTCACACTCTCCTTATACACAAGAGAAAATTACTTCATAATATTTCTACCAATATGAAGAAAATATTAATCTTGCTTTATTTGTCCATATGCTCAGTGATCACAGCCATGGTAAGTTAAATATAATAAATTTAAGAAATGTTTAGAGAATGGCAAAGCATTCTAACAATGAGAGGTCCCACTTTGGTGTTCTCAAAACAGCTCCTTTGCTGCTTTGGAAGAGCTAGTTGTAGGTTTGGCAAGGCAGGCAGAAGCAGTTGGGCCATCTTCATTAGCACACTCAGCAGAGATCTGGGCTGATAATGTTATTCAGAAAAGACACATTTGAAATCCCAAGGAAGTTCATTACAAAAGAGGCTTGACTGAGGCAAGGCAGCCAGTTGGAAAATGATATTTCAATAGAAGTCATGTATATCTCCCCTGTGTGAAGGTTATTTCCTGTGGTTTAAACTTTGCTTTGAATTTGAGCTCAGTTTAGATGCGACTATCAAGGCTTGAGGTGATAATTCCTCAGTTCTATTTGATTACAAGTTTAAATGACCTGCTTTGGTCCAACATTTTGTTCTCTTCCTAGGCATGGCATAAATAGTGACACTCCCTCATATTAACATTGATTGGCTTCTTTCATGCTTGTATGTGTATAAGCCTGGAGTAGTAGAACACCCCTGGGAGAAGTTCTTGTGGCTTATTGTCTACTTTCTACATTTTCATTTACCATCATCCAAGCCTCTGAAAACCCACAGACTTCCGCTGTAAGCTTAGCTTCCAAGAGTTATCTTCTAATCTCCCTCATCAGCTTTCTTCAAATGTTACCCCAAAACTCTTGTGCTGTTATTTTATTATCTACTCTAAGACTCTCCTAAACTTTCTTTCCACCTTCTCTTGCTTTTAACTTAAATATCTTTAACCAGCTTTAATCTCCCTCCAGTCTGGAAGCTATTTCTGGACTATATGTCTCATTCAATTTTGAGAAAAGTATTTTCAGGACTCGGTACTTTGAGTACTTCTTCAGAACTTATGGGTTTTGCAGTTCCTCTGCATCATCAGTCCTTTTATTTTTAAATTCCCCATGTGCACACAGCCTGCATATTTATTTAGTTAGTCCTATACTATAATACCCCTCTGCATGCTACTAATGAGTATCTTTATGAGTAATATAGTGTATGCATTACAATCTAGTGCAATATACATCCACCTGATACACCAAAAAGTGTATGTGAGATGCCTGTCATGGCACTTTATACGTGGTATGACTAGAGTAGTAAACAGATGTTCAAATTTCATCAAAACAATGCATTGGTGTGAGACCCCAAGCAAAAGCAATTGAGACAGGGCTTATGATTTGGGTGGGAAAAGGAGTCAGTCTCTTGAATCACCATTTCTTTTGACTATGTGCTTGTCTCCTAATTCCACTGCTGGTCCCCACCACTCAGACTCCATGACCTATCCCTGGCGGTATGATCAGCCTCATCTACCTAGATTTGATTCTGTAAGTGAAAATAATCTTTTTAATTTGTTAATAAAGCATTAACTTTTTTTAAGAACACAAATAACTGGTTCTGAAACAAGTAGAAATTTCGTAACCCTTTTTGTTGACCAAAGAGTTGACGACAACACTTGTTTGCAAGTGTTCAGTTCAAAGTGGATTGGACAACTGTTTTCAAGATTATTTACCCACACTACATTTTCGGAGAAGACATTTTATGCCTGCACAGTGAGCTGGTAGGAGCACATTTGTCCACTAGGTTTGATTCTTTTCCCTGGAAAGCAAAAGAAAACAGTCTTGCCACAGGCTGGCTGCTATTAACACAGGGCCACTGCTGGCAACACCTTCCTCCAGAATTACTTCAAAACCAGTTTTCAAAAATGCAGATTTTATGTGGTAAAAGTAAAGAGGTACTGAGTTTCCTTCTGTAGCAAAGTCATTCTGAGCAAAAAAACATCATTCTTCATAACTGAGTTTATTTAGTTGTTCCTTACTTTGTCATTCTAACTGGTAGTCAATGATTACAAATTGAATGCCTTAGAATATGACTACCCAACACCATATGTGAATCTATTTCTACAGCTATTTTACTGTGAAATAAATCAACTGTTCGAGGGCTTCTCCCTTAATTTATGTTAGTGACAATGTATAATGTTCTTAAACTCATTTTTAGATAAATACTTCAAATATAAAAAATAAATGAAGTTTTTCTAATGCCTCTTAAAGCAGTAGTTCTATCATCATTAGTTTCTGACATTTTTATTGTGCTTGAACAGCCTGTATTTGAGTTTCTAAGGGCTGTAAAAAGTCTTGAAATTCTAAATACTTGTTAAAATGCTGTTATATAAGGAAGATCACAATCATTATAAAAGAGAGTTAATTATATTTGGTCCATATTAAAATTATACAAATAAAATTATTCATCCATGTGATAAAATAAGAAGTTATTAATCAGAACCAGACAGTATGCAAGTAGGTTAATTGCATGGTCAGCAAAATGAAACCAAAAAAGTGTGCATGTTTTCAACTCTGGAAAGGATTGTCAATGGCAAGTGTTAAACAATTGCTGAAAAGGAAAAAAAGTTTTGGTAGAAAGAATATAAAATTGTTGTTATTATGGTTTTCAGTTAAATAATTCCAATTCATACTATGTTGAAAAATATGGATGTATTTAAATTGTTGGGCAGAATTATTATGACTAGGAAGACATCTCTTCCTTTAAATAATTGTGCAAATTTAGAATTCTCATTTGAATTATGACCCATCATCCCTTGCCAAGGATATAACTGCTTACATCTTAAATGCAGTTTAGGCTGAAGTTTCCAATATTGCAATAAGGGAAACCTAGGCTGTAACAAGCACAAGATGCACTGATCTCACATAGCCATTAATAATTAAAACGGGGTTAGGAATGGATACTTGCCTTTGCCCTACAAAAAACAAACAACCAAAGCCAACCAAAGCCAACCAAAGCAAGCAAGCAACCAACCAACCAAAAAAACCCACCTCCTCTTGGAAGCATGAGAGAAAACGATAGAGAAAACTGAAGTGTTGCTTCAGAACTGAAGGAGTCTGACAGGGCCAAAGAAGTTTATTCCAAAATAAAGGGCACAAGGAGACTATCTATGCATGCATGTAAATGCATGTAAAGACAAGTCCTTCCTGCCTCTGAAAAGACTTCAAAAACTCAGAATGATATTTTTCAAGTGAAATCCCATCAACACTGTGAAACTAAATAAAAACTGTGCAGCCTTGTGAAAAAACAAGAAGTTATTAATCAAAACCAGACACTATACCACTAGGTTAATTGTGTGGCCGATGGAATGAAACCAAAGAAAGAAAGTATTTTTGCAAATTTGGAAAGAGCTGTCAACAGCAAGTTCTAAACAATAGCTGGAAAGGAAAAGTTTTCTTGGCTTTAGATTTTCACCAGGAGTTTGGATAGGCTGATCTTAACAGAGCAAGCACTATTCCTATGCTTGCAGTGTGTTAACCACTTCCATCCCAAATGAGATCCACAATATAGCAAAAATGTTTGGGTTCTAATATGGTACTTTTTTCTTTTCTTTAGTGTGCTGATCTAAAATTAGGCATGGTTAATTTCAGAACAAAAAATTTTAAGTTAGCATTGTAGACTTGGTTACGTAACTAAAAAACCATCGAGCTAGACCCTAAAGAAGGTTAGGAACATAGAGAATATAAACCAAAAAATCTGTAAGATCTTTACCATAGTTGAGCAAATTCATTCCTAAATTGTCAGAGGCAGCGGATTACCACCAGTACAGAAAGACAAAGAAAACAGAATATTTGGAGGAATTATAGTAAGTTAATCTGAAGTGTATATTTGCAATCTCGAAAACATGCAATTATGACACAGTATAAAAGTCACCTAGAGATAAAAATGTTTGACAATAAATCCTGTAAGACCAGCACAAGCTTCAGTCTACTGAAAGTATTCGAGTTGTCTATCCTGACCTTCAAAGATAAGTTCAAATATTCAATTTGCTTGTTAGTAATGATCAATTGGTCCAAAACTACTGAGTTCTTGGCTCATCTAAGAGTTAGCTTTTTTTATTCAGCTTTTGTCAATTAAAAAAAAGTCCAAACAAAAAACAATGTTGAGGGAAGTTTGACTTTCAAACTTTTCATATAAATGAAGGAAGTACCAGTGGCCACTTTGCTACTATTCTCTCTTCAGCAGAAATATATTTGAAGAGTTCAAAGACAGGGCAAGGAGGCATTTCTGACCAGCAGTGGAGATAAGTGGCTCAGGGCAGACTGGGAATATTAAAGTAATATATAAAAGGTTTCATCTTGATGTTCATCAGTATCTGTAAAAGTGCCCACCCTTTCTTTGAGTACTGATTGTGTGGAGAGTTTTACAGTGTACTTAAATTCACCAAGAATAGTCTAATACCCAGCCTAACCATGAAACTTCTGTACATTTTGTTAACTAGTTTCAAATGTATGCTGATTTATACATCTCATCTCTGATTCTCATGATTAGACACTAGTAATCACACTGTAGTACTAAGTATTGCTATCACAATACTGAGAACATTACTGATGTTCCAGATTAAAATGATCATGAACTACCAGATGTGTTCCCTCAGACAAAGCAGACCCTCAGGGAGAGCTGTGCTTAGTGTGAGCTAATGCAACAGTTGATTAAGTTTTGTGTTTTGAAATAAGGAAGACATTCACAAAGCAAACAGATCTTCCCTGGTGTGAAGTCATCCTGAGGAACCCCTGGGACAGCAGGTGCCCAGAGTTAGTGATTACATGAGGGCTAAGGGAAGGAACACCTAAAACAGAAACAGTTCAGAGCTGTGTTGTCTGTTCCTTCCAGCTTCTAGGAATGTGAACACTAGGATGGAGACTTATGGTTCTCTCAGCTAATCTCCTGTACCAAGCTGCTAAGTTTCACTCTGAAGTTTCTGAGGTTGAGCTGTATCTGATCTTTTAAAATCAATACTCTTACAGGTATATCATCTTGCTTTTGCTTTTCTGGTATGGGTTTGGTTTGGGTTTTGGGTTTGTTTTTTTTTTTTTTAACCTCATGCTGTTCTCTGTCCTCATTTCCCTTGCTTTTGTTTACTAACTGTTCTCTTTCTCACATTACTTAATTTTTCCCAATTTTCTTAATAATCTCCAATTTTATGTGCCATATATTCACAGAATAAATCATAGAATAGCTTGGGTTGGAAGGGCTCTTAAAGACCATCTAGTTCCAGTCCCCCCACCATGGGCAGGGATGTCACACCCTAAGCAGGCTGCCCAAAGTTCCATCCAACCTGGCACTAAACACTTTCACGGATGGAGCATCCACTGGTTCTCTGAGCAACATGTGACAGTGCCTCACCACCCTCACAGTAAATAATTTCTTCATAACATCTAATCTAAATATCTCCTATTTTAGTTTAAAACCATGACTCCTTGTCTATCGCTACCTGCCATGTAAAAGATTACACTCTCTCTTTCTTATAAGCCCCCTTTAGGTACTGGAAGGACANTTTAGTTTAAAACCATGACTCGTTGTCTATCGCTACCTGCCATGTAAAAGATTACACTCTCTCTTTCTTATAAGCCCCCTTTAGGTACTGGAAGGACACAATAAGGTCTTCCTGCAGCCTTCTCTTCTCTAGGCTGAACAATCCCAAATGTCTCAGTAGAGATCTTCAGCCCTCTGGTCATCTTTGTGGCCCTCCTCTGGACCTGCTCCAACAGGTTCACATCTTTCTTTTGGTGGGGGCCCCAGAACTGGATGCAGCACTCCAGGTGAAGTCTCGTGAAAGCAGAGTAGAGGGGCAGAATCACCCTCTTGACCTGCTGGCCACACTACTACCCAGGATATGGTTCTTGGCTGTGAGTGAACACTGTTGGCTCTCATCCACCAGCATCCCCACGTCTTTCTCTGCAGGGCTCCTCTCAATGACTCTGTACTCGTGTGTGAAAATGCCCCAACCCAGCTGCAGCACCTTGCACTTGGACTTGTTGAACTTCATGAGGTTCTTGTAGGCCCACTTCTCAAGTTTGTCCAGGTGCCTCTGGAAGGTATCCCATCCTTCTGTTTTGCCAGCTGCACTTCTCGGCTTTAAGTCATCTGCAGACTTGCTGAGGGTGCTCTCAATCTCACTGTCTTTGTCATTGGTGAAGATATTACCGAGCACTGATTCCAAGACAGAGCCTGAGGGCTCATCACTGACCTCCACCTGGACATAGGGCCATTGATCATAACTCTCTGGCTGCCAGGCAATTCCTTATTCACTGAACAGTCCACCTTCCAAATCCCAGTCTCTCCAATTCAGTTATAAGGATGTTGTGTGAGACTATGTCAAAAGCCTTGCAGGAATAAGTAGATTACATTGGTTGGTCTGCCCTTATCAACCATTGCAGGCATAGAGGTGAGGCTCACCAGTCTGTAGTTCTCTGGGTTTTCCTTTCTACCTTTTTTAAAAACAGAAGTGATTCTCCCTATCATCTCCAGCAGTCAGTCTTTTTGCTGATGGCTTTGGGGGAAAACAAGCAAAAGTCTTCTTCTGGCCTTGGCTCCCCCAGTCCTTGCAGTAGTGGCAGTGCCATTGCCATAAATGTCAGCTTGTGACAGCTCCTGGGGTTCCCATTTGTCTCTAGGCAAAACTGAGTCCTGGTCTCCATGGGCAACCTCTGCTACTCCAAACTGCTTTGGACCAGGAGAAACCTGAACCAAATCCTCTGTGTTAATAATCCAGAGGAAGCACTTGCTTGCTCGCTCTCCTTATGGGCTGGGTAAGGTGACTACTGCCAGATGATTCAGCAACACCAAATTCTCACTAAGAACCTCCCCTTCATAAGGCACTATGGAAAGCAGGAACCCAAAACAGCATTATTTGTAATCAAGGAAAGCTGAACAATCTTGGATTTTTACCCAGGGTTTTCTATTGGTATCTTCAAAGACAAGGAAATGTCATCCATGTGGAAATGTCTGGAAGCTCCAGCTATCCCAAATATAGCTGACTTTTAAAAAATATTAATTTTTAAAACTGATTAACCATTATTTTCTGTCACACTTCTGTCACAACTGCCCAATCTAGAAGTGATATTTTTGCTGGAAGCAATACACAGCTCTCACTTACAGGTAATAAGTTAAATTATTAGGAAACTGAGAATATTATGTGTGTTTGCTTCTCTGAAGTGCTATGTGAGTTTCATAGAGCTATCTTAAATGTTTTTATATTGCCATAGACATGATGATGTTTCAAATAAGTCCATAGTAGCTCATAACAACGTTTTCAATGGTTTTCTGTAATTTCTGTAGAAGTAAAATATGCAATTTCATTACATACTTCTCTTTCTCAAGAGTGCGTATCTTTCAGAACACTTCAATGTTTTCATCTGTAAGAAAGAGAGGAATTTTACTCCTCTATGTCTTATATTTGGACCAAGAAGGATTTTTGCAAAGTTTGAGTATTTCTCTTTTAACAGAGTTTGAGTAATCATAGCTGAGAGACTGTGGACTCCAGGTCTGTGCTGCTCCTCAAGCTGCAGAATTGGTATGTGTAGAGAATTTGCTTTCCAATCAGGTAAAAACTACCTTTCTTTTGGATACGAAAACTAAAATACAGTGTATCTTTACGATTTCAGATTTTCAAAGGATTTAAGTCTACTGTGAAGAAGAGTGGTTTAAGAATATCTGGATACAGTAATTTAGAAGTTATGTCTTTCTCAAAAATTACATTTGTCACACTCTTTCACTGTCTTTAGAATGCCTTACCAAGTAACAGAATTATGCATGTGCATTTGCACTACATCTCAGTACATTTTCAAGTATTATTTTTATGGTATTCTGACATCATGTGTGTGATATTTAATTATTTGGAAACATTCTGTGGAAACAATCAGAACCCTAATTTATCACACTCAGATAAGCATAGGCTTTCACTCATAGCGTTATTCTGTTTTCTCCAAAATGACTGAGTTGAAGGATTTCAGAAGAGTTGTCTTCTGTTTTTAAACAGAGTTGATCTACCAGTGGAAATGTCTCTGTATTGCTCTCGCCAAATGTTCCTTCTGCATTCTGCAGGACTGAAACTCAAGTGAAAATCTTTTTAATCCCTGTGTGAAATGACTGTTTTCTGTAGCAAAATTGCTAAGGAGTATGATGACTAATGAAATATGAGTCTGTTTTTGCTTTGATCTAAAAAAAAGTCTTATTACCAAGGAAAAAAAGACTTCTAAGGCTGAGAATATAAATAAACAATCCAGAAATTTCAGTTGTATTGTGTGTATAGGACGCTCAAAGAACCTTTCATATAGTATTTGTCAGAACATAAGCATGTAAAGATTTACAGGTAAAACTATGATGATAAACATAATTTTAGGTAGGTCACATAAAGTTGAGGACTTAATTTAGCACAGCTTGCTCAAGTGTTGTTAACATCAGAACAGACATCTGGACAGCAAATGTGTGATGGACAGCCTATGAACAACACTTTTCCCCACAGCCCACCTAGACACCAAGGAGTTGCCACCAAAATTCACAGGACCTAAGAAAATTCAATTTGTACCAAGTAACTAGCTTCATAATACCAATTTTTTTCACCACCCTTGGGTTTACTAGCACATAAACCCACTCTAATTAAAGCACTGTGAGGACCAGGTTCAAACTATAGACTCCTTGATAATCAATAATGCAAAATTCTTGATTTATCTCCTACCTTTTCTTAGGTGCTCCAACTACTTATCTCCCAGAAAAATCTGAGAAGACTTTGGCTCAGCACAAAGTGCTGTGCTTTACTTGGCCCAAGGGCCATGAATCATGTGCAGAAATACATACGGTTTAGTAACATAAATAGACCCTAAACTTCTCTGTTAACCTAAACGTGTTAGATGAGCCAGGAGATGCCTACAATGACAATTAAATGGACCACACGCTATGGCAAAGCTCCCTTTTATGGGTTTAACTTTTCCTCCTATTTGTTAGAGTCCCCCTTAGGAATAGTTCCTAGAACGTACTAGCCCCTGGCCGATGGAAGGGAGTGTACTACAACTGATGGTGGGACAATAATCCTTGGCCTTGTTCTATTTCTAAACACAGCACCATCATCTAAATATCTCTCTCCCACCATATCTGGTCCTAACAAATATTGTGGCATCTCTAGTGTGATGCAATTTGTACTGAAGGCAAAATCCCCCAAGGAAACAACTGCAACCAAAGACCTTGTAATTCAAACCTTCATATATAAAATGGACAAGTTTGAGTTATCCTGTTCCTAACTGCTGCACCACATTCCTGTGCCATAGCTACACAGAGAAGTTGGGATTTCTGTATAACCTAGTAGCCAGGAGTGTTTCAAATTTCTCTGTAGGGATTGGCATCCAGGAAGAGGTTAACAGGTGCATTGCCCCTTGAGCATCTACAGAGGAGGAATCTGAAGGTTCAGAGTCCACATTAGACTAACGATACACATGGGAGTAGTGTAACAGCAGGGTACAATGGGTTTGTAATGAGCTAATTTTATTCAAAGAAAGTGAAATGAAAAAAAGATTCCTGTTCCATCACAGCATACACCACATTATGGTGAAGCATGCGGCCTAATACAGACAAGTAGCCTTTTAGTTATTTCTCATCTGTTGTCTTAAGAACAGACAGATGAAATCAGTTTAGTAGGTTCTTCTGAAGCTTGTAATGCAATTCACCGTTTTTGCTAAAATGTTGTACCATGGATGATCCCACCAGCATAAAATCACAATGGAAAACATGTTGAAAAGTTTCCAGTCAGGTTAAATGTGAAATAACTAAGAGCATCTAAAATATTTAAGTAAAAGTTTTAGAATCCAAGTAGTTCTAGCTGAAATATTCAAGTATTTCTAGCAAATCTCATGACAAGTCATCAATTAGAGAATTAACTGCGCTTAATTACTGCACACTAATTTAAATACCCTTCCCTCAAGCTAAATTTTGCTCAAATTTTAATGAGAAAGGTAGTTCCAGGGCCACAGTCAGAAATACCCAGTTACTAAATGTATATCTTTGGTGTTCACAGTTTCCTCTCAGAGACAAATGTTTCCTGATATGTAAATGTTATCCTATATAGATGAGAAAAAAAAACAGTTTTCCTTTAAGGAATAAAACTACAACATAAATGAGGCTGAGTTACTGTTGCTGGAAACATAACTTTGAATATCCTCACTATTGTACATTTAAATTCTCTACCATAACGTTGCATTAACTTTTTTCTTTTTTGCATTACATTTATATCTAATGTGATTCCATTTCCCACTCTTTACAGATGCAGATTAATGTTCTTGATGCAAAAAATGTTTTTGGTAAATCATATCAAAATGTTTCATGGAACTCACTGAGAAGTGTTGATATATGGAAATTGGTCTTTTAAAAAATTCTTCCTAAACCCCAAATTGCATATTTTGAAAGCTACCCCCCACCCCACCTTTTCTATCACCACTTCCCATATACCTGGAAAATTAAAGGAAATACCACATTTGTGACATTTCAAAAGGAAAGTTCCTATTACTGCTAGGCTGATGCTTATTATAAATACACTGTACAGCATGTTACAGTAAACTAAACAAACGTTAGTAATAAAAGTTAACATCTTGCCAAATGTATCAGGCTTGCATTGATAATGAATCTTTCCCTGAGAACTGTAAAGATCCTGATATATGAAAAGGCTGAGGAGCTTTGAAGCTTATTCATAAGAAAGTAATTTCAGATTATAATTCATGACCGATGACCTATGATCCAACAATTGACTGTAAACTTATTATGGTATTGAATGTATGCATTTAAAACATGTCATGTAGTATAACTTTCACTGGAAATTGTCTCTCCTTTGTTAGCTAAACCCTCTGAAAATTTTATCTTCTTTCTCTAGTCATTTCTTGTTGTTTTGACTTCTTCCAGTTCAGAACAAGATAATGACAAGTTAATTCCAGTTAAGAATCAAATTTTTTAGGTACTACATAGAGTATTTTTATAATTAATATAATTGTAATTGTTTAGATTAATGTACTTAGGGACAAATAGAGTAGGTTCCAGAGAGAGTATTATAAGAGGGCCCATTAAAATCAGGGTAGAGCATAGATCAATAGTACTTAAGAGACTGGTTGCTTTCAAATAATTCATATGATAGAGGTTAAATTATATCAATAAATTATATTATTTCAATGAACGCTACTAGTAAGAAAAGTTGAGAGAACAGAACAGAATCAGCTACTGCTCAGTTCATCCCAAAATATTTTCCCTTTAGAAAAAATCTTTAAAAGTTATGCTGCAGCAGCAAACAGCAGAGTGGTTTTTTCATCACTGTAATCCACTGGGAACAGCTCCACACTTCCCTTTTTGTGGCATTGAAGTTCCTACTGACTTCCTATGGAATTGTCACTGGGTTTGGGATCTGGTCTGCTCGTTCAAAACCTGTTGATGGCAGGTTTTCCCATTGATTTAAGTAGTCTAATGACATGTAAAGTAATATTAATGAAACCAAACTGAAACAAAACAAAAACCTTGCGGAGGAGAAGGCTCTACTTGAAACCATACATAAGGAGATGTGGGTGTGCAAACAGATGTACGTGTATATATACATGTATATATACATATATTTATACAAGCACAGTTCTGTTTTCTACACTTAATACCTACATGCAGGCGAAACAACACACATGTAATTGCAGGCATTATTAAGGAGAGTATTTGTAGGGAAGAAATGAGTATATTACAAACTTCTGTAATTTGAAATTGATCACAAGTAATTCTTAGAAGATCCATTTATAACAGCGTCTTGCTAGCTTTGAATTATATTTATAATCTATCAAGCACTTAATCAAAATGTTACACAGCTTTGACAGAGAACTTTCCTATACTCTACAGGATATGACTGTAAAATGTCTTCCTTTCTTTGACTGCATGATTGAAAAATCAAGCTTTGAAATTTTATTTTAATAACATTGTTAGAGGTCTGTGTATTTCATTTCATTGTCAAAGTCTAATAGAATAATAAACCTTGATATTTCATCAGCCTTAAGTGTTTTCTTTTTTCTCTCTCTCTTTTTTTCCCCCCACATAATGGTTTTAGGATTTTAGTTACTTAGTAGATTTAAATTGTTCTCTTGGCATCTTTATTATTGATTCAGGTACCCTTAACCTCTTTGAACACATAGAGACATCTTTTCATACTTGCACAAGGTGGAAATTTTCACTAAAGCTCAATCTAATTTATACAGATTCACAAAAATTCCCAAAACTTAATCACTTTCTGCAATTTCTTTAACCTCTTCTGCTTTGATTTTTTGCTGTATTTTAGAAGACATTAATAAAAGAATTTGTGTAATAGATGAGGATAAAAAATAAATGTGACAGTAATATTTCTCTGAAAATTATCTCCAATTACAAGTAATTCAGACCTTAAAAATTGCAAACAAACCACCTTTTCTAGCTAGTCCTTATTTTCTTTTTATATCTCCATCTCAAATGCTCCTTTGAATTTTGTTTTGTATGTGTAACTGGTAATAGTGATCAGGAGAAAAAGGAAAAAAAAATCATAGTGTTTTGTTGAGAGCTTAAGATACTTGTAAATTGGTTTAATTTCTTACCACTAAATCATAGAACACTTTTATGGGGTTTTTTTGTTTGTTGGTTTGGGGGTTTTTTTGGGGGGTTTATAACATCTAATAGTTGAAATCAATGTTTCAGTATTATATATTGGCATTTGGTAATTTTCATCTGAAAAGTCAAAGTGTCTTGTCCCTCTACCTGAGTTTTGCCCTAGACAACTATCTTTTTTCTAGCTCTTTTTTTCCCCCCCTTACTGATATTATTCTGAAATAGGGGGAGGAATAAGGAACTATTTTCTGGCATGTGCATCTATGTACTCTGATACCTATTTGAAACTGAAACCAAGGTGAATGATGGGAAATGCAAGTGAGAACATATATATTTTAACATTTTGACACAGAGCAGATCTTGAAAGAGTTAATTTACACTTCTCTGAGGAAGACTTCCAAATTAGAGCCTGCTTCCTCCATGAACTGGAAGAGCAGGAGGTTCAAAAGGACTTTAGCACAATCTTAGGCTGTAAATATTGTGTAATTGCATCAACTGTGCTTTAACCTTTTAGTTCTCACCAATTCCTGATTTGTCTGCTTTTTTTGTGTCCTTTTGCACGGCAAGGTGAAATATCTGTTCACCATTTGTACCCCGCAGCCTGACCTCTGATCTAGATTGCTCACTCGGAATTCAGTTCTGAATGACTAGTGTTCTGTCAGGCAAAATCTACATAATCTGCTGTCAAAGACTGTCAAACAAATGGTTGACTTCATACACCCCATTTCAGTAAAATGATCAAAACAACAGAAAGGAAAAAAAAAAAATAAAAATCCTTCCTCGGGCTCAAAAATATGGTACAAAGATTGAGAAAATACCCTGGAAATGAAAGAAACCTTTGAAAAGGTAAAAATTAAATTATTCCTGTGAGGATGTAAATCCTACAAAATGCTGAATGCATACTCTTAATTTTACTTCAATTGTGGGAAGAATTTTTTTTCATTTCAGAATTGAATTCTGTAAATTTATTTATGCATGTGTATTTTAAAAAAGCTCTCAGATCCAGAGTACAGTGCAATTAAGTTTGGGAAGATGTACTAAAGAGCAAGCAATTGTATGTGATCCAACAATTGCATGGGAATAATAATTTAAAGTGCAAAGGTCTTTGTTTAGAAATGTCATAAAACCAGTTGATTGGATATAAGCCACCATTAAAAAATAAGTTTATATATTAGTTTCCCTCAGGGGAAAAAGGACGTTTAATACACCCACTTCTAAATGTAATTACATTTTCAGTGTTACGGGTATTTTATAGGGTAACGTGTATCTCAGTAAATAATTTTCTTTCGTTCTTGTAATAAAGTTCCTTGAGATGCTAAATGAAGAAGCAGTCATCTTCCATTTAATCCATTAAAAATTACATATTTTGCTTTCTAAGACCTTTATGTACTTTTCATACCTGAGGTTGTTTTCTTTTTACTGGCTTTATATGTATAACAATTTCACTTTATTCTGTCTCTGTGGTTTTGGTGGTTTTTTTTTTTTAAATTATTAAACCTTCAGAGACACTTTATGCTTGCCCTGAGAAGCAGCAATTCACTCTGCTAAAGGTAATGTGCTATTTTGCCTCAATATAATAAACATCAATGTTTTTACAACTGCAACAGTTCTCCACCAGTATTAGCATATTTTGGCTGAGGTATTGTTTTACTGTGACCTGTATAATAAGTGTCACATTAGCAACACAACAAATCAAACGTTTGTTAATTTCCCTCGCTTTCCCACACAGCTGCTAGTGTTATCGTGTCACCAGATTTTAATTAATATGATAAGTAACACTTGCAAGACAACAGGCTGATTTTTCCCCCCTGTGTGTATGTGTGCCTCTGTGTGCACACGTGTAGACCAGAAAAGCAGCAAATAAGAGACTTTTGTGGCAATTGCCTTGTTCGCATTTAAAGCAACTCAGTATTAAAAGATAATTCTCTTCCAGCTTGCCCTGAGAATCCAGTGTATGAGTCTGAAAATATATTACAAATGTACTTGATTTGCCCATTCTACTGTTTAATTTTTTGTATTTTTAAGCTTTCACTGCCTGAGATATACATGACAGGCTATTTGAATCTGCCTCATTTCTTTTGCCCCAATATAAGTAATAACCAATATGTGCCTGACTTACAAAAACCCCAGCAAATGGGTTTTTTTCAGGTATTGCATCCTACTAACTGAATTGCTCTAGTACAAGTCAAAAGTGCCATCTATTTGTAACAACCAGAAATGCACCGGAGGCCACTGCTGGCTGGTCGTGTGGGATAAACTACATGCCTCCCTTGCATGCTGCCTCCCAGCCCACCCTGGGGTCACCGAAAAGCCAAAGAAGAGCCAATAAAGAGTTTAAGGGAATTGGTGTGGGAGGTTTAAACACATTGTTGTTTGAAACATGTTACTCACACTATGATCAGTGCCTAGAAAGGAATTCCCTACTTCTGCAGAAGCACCTACGCAGTTTTTCAGAATCTGCCCTGGGAAGCATAGAAAAGAACTGACTTCAAACCGAACTGGGGAGCTTGCCCCATTTTCTGGAGGGGCAAACATCTGAGCAGCAATTCATTACAACACATTTTTAATTTAGTAGCAGCATTCGAGATAGATGTATATACATAAACCCATAATTTTACCTTTATTATTGTGTAATTATACAATACATAAATGCATTCTTATTAAAGATATGGCACAACTAAAACTGTCAGTAGCAATTTACCATTTCTAGAACAATTTCATAAGACTAGGGATAGTGTCTGAAGATTTCACCTCGACCACTGCCAAGGCCTCCCAGTAAGTAGAAGGATTCTTTTCACCATATATGAAAAACAGGGCCACCCCTTGAAGAATTTTTCACGTCAATTGTGTTCTCTCCTTTAAGGGCAATATCGAGCTTCCTACAACCTTCAAGTGGGAAGGTTGAAGAATATAACATATATCAAAATGAAAGGAGAAAACCCAGAGCAGCAGGGATCTGAAAGCAGAAAAGTGAGATGGGAATGGGTCTTGCAGAGAAAATTCCCCTGCTGATATCAAAGGAAATAAAAGTGCACACACAAAAAAAGACACAGAACTGCCTTTTATAAGGCCCTGCTATAAACTACTGCTGATATTAGGCTGCTGAATTTTAATTCCCTCCTCCACTAAAATGCCCTTTTTCTTTTAACCTACTTCTCATTATAGCTTGCAAACCAACAAACTTCCCAGAAGGAGACTGCTGGGACAAAAAAAATGCCCTTATAAACTCCCAGAATCTCTGCACCATGCAGATCCCAAGTTGAATCACACATGTATGCCAGAGAAAAGGAACAGTACTTGGACTTTTTATTAGAAAAGAAACAAACATTATTGAATAATTCAGAAAATATGAAATAGGCAAAGGGAATGTATGGACCATGATTAAATACTTACAGATATTATAGTACTTAAACTAGTTATATAAGACTTAAACTAGTCCTAAGGAAAAGACATATCAGATCTGCACAATTCCTAAAGGAACACTGAAATATATATTCAACCAAGCCTGGTAGACTTAGTCTGTTCCAAAAGAAGTTAATGTGATATTCCCATTCATAGCAGGAATAAGATTGCAGTAGAGTGCACAAATAGTAGCACGTCCCCCAGAGTAATGCATTTTGCTAGAGGTCTGGACAACACCTTGGTTAAAGAGTGTTGTCTGTAAGACAAATGTAACACCAGAGGATAAATGGATATGTAATAATAATAGCCCTGTCTTAGGTGTTTCAGTAGAATCAATAAGGGTTTTTATTCTGTGCTTAAAGAGCTGTGAAAAGGCTGTTCCAACATGGTCCTGGATACTAATATCTAATCCCTCTGCGGAAGAGAGCAGTAAATTGATGCTTCTGTGCCTATAAACTAAAACATGCAGGAATATGTACAAAAAAAAAAAAAAAAAAAAAAAAAAAAAAAAAAAGGCATCTGTATGCTTTAAATTTCTGGGGCTAAAAAAACAGTTTACATAGTTTCAAGTTTATAACCGGGGGAAATTGCCTAACATCTTCCAAAAAAAAATAAAAGGAATAGTGACCAGTCTACTGTTTAACTAGGGAAGAGTTACTCCTGTGACCAAAGGAACTAAAATGTGTCTGTTCAAACTTTGCAACCCACTGAGTCACACCAGTAACCTACTGAAAGCCACGTGCCAACGTAATTTCTGTAGCTACTTACATAAATCTAAATGTAAATCATACAACCATACGGACATAACACTCTCATTGTTTGCATTTTTATACCCTTTGACTGACGAACAGCAATTGTTTCTTGTTTCAGTTCTTTAGCAATTGTTTCTTCTTTCAGTTCTTTAGCAATTAAAAAATCCTCAACAACAAGAAGAACAAGCCCAGAGTGGTCGAATAGTTGCCCTGTCCATGGATTTGTGGAGTCTGGGGTAGATGCCATCCCAAGTCTAATGAGGGTGCCACATGCCTCACAGCCTCCACTCATGTTACATGCCCAAGAAACTTATGTCTTGGCCATCAGTGCAAGTGCTCTGAGACAAGTTAATAATAAGAAAGCCTTTTCTGCCCCACATTACAGTTATATAAATATTGATAGCTCTTTCAAGAATTTCTGGGGAAAAAAAAAGCTCAAAAAACTTGATTAAAGGACTTCCTAGACACAAAACTCTTTCAAGCATACCAATCTTAGGGACAATCGTGTCATTATGTAGGTATCAAGAAGGTGACAGCATCTTGGCTTGAGACCAAAGTTAACAACTGTCAGAGATGGGGAACTAGATCAATCAGCTTGCTAAATCCTTGCTGGCCTAAATATCTACACCAGGGCTGTTGAAAGCAGAGATCAAAAGAGTATCTCTTTAAACTTTATGGCATCCAAGAGTTACTCCAAAACAAGAGCTTCCAAACAGTAAGGCATCAGTCTTCCAAACTTGGGTGTAACTGCTGCAATACAACAGAGCTAGAATGTATGCCCAGGATGTTCTACATATGGACACAAGTAGCGACACTCCCATCCCAAGGAAAACTCTCACACTTATGTTTGTGTCTAAATTGAAGTGTTTAAACTGGATTTTTATGTACAGATTTGCCATTCATCTGATAAATGTCTTCAAAGAAAGACATCTATGGTTTGCGTGAGCTCAGTTTTGCTCAAATAAAAACTCTCATTCAGGCAAAAATGTCAGCTTTAAAATTATGTTTCCTGAAAATGTTAATTCATACCCTCCCTCTAATTCATACATTTGCGTCAGTTGTCAGCACTGAGTTGGTAAAAATCTCTGCAAAATTACCAAGCAGATCTTTTTCCAGATTCTGTCTGAGCTTTGCAGTCAAGACAGCCTTGCAGGAGGCATTTGTAACCATTCAACAGAAGAAATTACCAATTCACGTACTAGATCAGTGAACTCTTCCCTCACCTATACAATCTGTTCTACGTAACTAAAATAAATAGAGCATTGTGAGTAATGTTGAGTGGGTTTTGTTTGGTCAGTTAAGGTGTTTCTGAATTTATTGCAATATGTTAGGAAATACAATTAAATTAAGAATTTTTTTTTTTAATTGAAAAAGTATACACCATTGAATCTAGTGTGCTTCTCTTTAAGAAGGTGACTAGTCTACTCTGAAGACAATCTAAACACTGCATTATGTGACATACAAGAGGTCTGAGGAATCATGTGAGACAGTAAATGGTGCAGTAAAATTGTGTTCTTGTGCACTTTTTGCTGTTAAATTCCTACAAAATTGTACTTGTAATGCAACAATCACTTCGTCATGAATAGGGCTCTTTGTCATTTGTTGGCTGATCCATCTCTGTTGTTGCAAAAATCAAAAGAGAATTGATTTTGATGAACTGACATGCAGCTTTAGGGTAACACAACCACCAAATGAACAAAAAGCCAGCTTCACCACCAATAGGCAGATCGATACTGTACCTATGTCAGGTATATGTGGTTATAACAAAAGAAGCAGGAAAAAAATCCAAAACTACACTCCTCTTAAAATCTGAGCCCTTTATTGAGTCTTGTAGTCATCTGGAGATTTGCTGGTCTTCTCATGGGATAATTTTTATGTCATAAATAAAGAAGGACTCTGACTTACAGTGATGCATACATATGCATATGTATGTCTGGTCAAGAAATCTTGAAGACATAGTCCTCACATTTTACCTGCATATTTCAACCTCCTATAAACAATACATGTGAATAAGCAGAGAATACAGTTTATCTATTTAAACTGGCATGTGCTCATTAATAGGCAACAATGATAATACTACTACTAAAAAATAAAATTATTATTTATTACACAAACCATTCAAGTCAGTGCAAGAGAGCAAGTGTGAAAAATAAAAGATCATTACGTCATATGTCATTCCTATTGTTTCTGCTAACTTTAATGATTGCATTTACACTGGGCATCTCATTAATTCTAACATCCCTTCATCTTTTATTTCTGCAAATAAAAAAGTTCGGGAACCAATTGCCTGCATGGCTTACTTCTAACTCATCTTCCAGGTTTGTCTCTCATTTGAAATGAAAATGGCAATATTAAGTGTCAAGGGGAGGTAGATCATTGATTGTACGGCAAACACTTATTATGATGCACTGATACATGTTGTGTTGTAGAGCATAATTTCTGATTGTATCACAGTGATATCCATATTCTGTATCAGACGCATATAGTTTTAAACATTTCTAGAAAAAATGTCCCTGGTGCCAGGCTAAAGGGAAAAAAAGGGCTCTCAGAGTAGTATGTAAATTATAAACAGATAATTAGGTATGCTGAAAATAAACCATACATTCATTATGGCACCATAAAGAGAGAGCTCTTTTCCAAATGTTGCTTTCAGAGGGGAGACAAGTCTACAGTCTTTACTCCATGAAGCATCTTCACTTATATTAAAGGAAAGAAGGAATCAATTGAACACAGACATTTGGATTGGGTTGGGAAGACACCATAGCCCATTCACTTGTCTGCTGCACTGCCTTTCAGGAAAAAGACAAAAAAACTTATCACAGTTCCCACCATTTTGTGCCCTTTGTGTATCTTAAATTATCTTCAGGGATATTTAGGGATAGGCATATCTCAGGGGCTGGGGTTCTTTATCCTGGAGAAAAGGAAGCTCAGGGGTGACCTTACTGATCTCTACAACTACTTGAAAGGAGGAAGCAAGATGGGGGTTGGTCTCTTCTCTCAGGTAACTAGTGACAGAATGAGAGGACATAGCCTCAAGCTGTGCCAGCGGAGGTTCAGGTTGGACTTTAGAAAGAATTTGTTCACAGAAAGGGTTGTTAAACATTGGAATGGACTGCCTGGGGAGGTGGTGGAGTCACCATCCCTGCAGGTGTTCAAGAAATGACCTGATGCGGCACGCAGTGCCATGGTCTAGTTGACAAGATGGTGATCAGCCAAAGATTGGACATGATCATCTCAGAGGTCTTTTCTATCCTAAAGAAATCTGTGATTCTGTGACATGTCTACTCTTAAGTGCAAATAAAAACTTTATTTCATTAAATAATGTAGCAAGCACATACTTTCCATTTTCATTAATAGGATATTCCTAATTTTTATTTCACAAAAACAAAAATAGACATATTCTGAATAATCCAATTTTTTTTGCTTTTCTATAAATCACTTATCTATTTGTTCTTAGATGTGCTCACTTGTGTCTTGTGAATGTTAATGACATACATATATTAGAATGTGTCATGAAAAACCTTGATATATTGGTGCATAAGAACTTGATAGCATGCATGAGAATGAGTAGCAGTTAATTTAATTCATAATTTGTAAGAAAGCTCTCAAACACATCACAAAAGCTCTAACACTTAAACATTATTTCTGGTTTATTATTTAACAGTGGGAAGCATAGCCTTGTTAAAGATCTCTTCAGTTACATCTGTCCCCACTCCCTGAGAATGCTTCACATATTTTTGTATGTAAACTAACATCATCTAATGTAAATCATATAATCTAATTGTGTATTTATCTGAAAGACCAGAATTACTCTGAAGTATTTGTTTTATTCTCTCCAAGCTATGTGAAATGCCTTTAAAGAATTACCTTGTTATGGAATATTTGCCAAAGAGACTGGACCCTAATTCCTTTTCTTTTCATACCCAGCACTGAACTTCTTTTATGCTTCTATTAAAAATACTCTTGGGTAAATTTGATACAAAAAGCTGTGATTAAGTAATATTGTAATGGTGACAGAAACAGAGAAATCAACCATTAAAGCTCCCATTAATGTATGCACCTCTTTCACAAAGGTGTGTTATTTTATATATCAATGGAATATGTGTAACAAAGGAGAATATGTTTTCCTTGCGTTTTTTAACCTATGGTTGTTTGAGGTATTTACACAGCTGAATGGGTTATGTCCCTCCCACAGATCAGTTGAAGACTAAAAGTATTAAAAGTTGTATTCAGCCCCGATTTTGCTCTGAACAGGTCTGCTTACAAAAAGAAATTAAATGTCTGAGATGCTTTTTGTGAGCCCTAAATGCTACGCAGGACTTAAGGTGTGAGGTAACCTCGCACAAGGATATTTTTAACTTCGTAATATGAGTTATATGACCCCATGTCAAATCTGTCTGATCCTGCCATTTGTTGAACAGTCATAATTATAAATAAATTAAATTATAAATAAATAAATTAACCAGAATATTAAATGCAGCTGCAGGAAACTCTTTCAGCAGATGTCAAACTCCATGACAAATAATGCCTAAGAAATGGCAGTCTTCAGGACCATCTTAGAGTAAGGGTGGATAGAGATATTCAACTATACTTTCTGTCAAGAATGTCTCAAGTAAGGCAAAACAAGTGCTTCAGTGCACTCCCATACAACTCTGGAAGATAGGAGCAGATGCAGTAATAGGACTCTTTTAAATGAGTGGTACATAATATTCATGTACAGGATGTGAAAGGCAGTTTCATATCTTCCCAGATGCTAAAAACAAAGCAAAGCAAAACAAAAAAACCTGCCCTGGACCTTAGACCAGGTGAAATTAATGAGCAATATCTCGTATCTCAGGGGATTAGATTCTAAGAATGGACATTAGAGTTGTTGAAAGGATAAATCACTTAAATATAATACATTTTTGTTCACTAATAAACCTTTATAAACTTACCTAAAGAACCTTCCAATAAAATCCTTACTAGATACCAGGACTTTTGAAAGAGAAGTGTTGTAGACCAAGGATATGACTGAAACATACTTGGATGTCACCAAGTAAAGGACCTCCCATTAAAGGAGCCTCCCATTTCTAAGAGGAGGGAAAAAAAAAAGGAGGAGGTGGTGGTGTGAAATCCCAATTCTTAAAGTAATAATTGTGAAATTGCCATTTGCTGCTTTCATGACTCCTGATTGAACTGTTAAAACCAGGAATTGCTCCTTGAGAGCATTTGATGTTTCCTTTAGCCCTTTAGTACCAAAGCCATTACTCAGTTCTAGTTTAGATGATTTTTTTTCATTGTTCCGTACTCACTATGAACTCCTCCCTATCTTAAAAGGGGAATTATTAACTCAGAGGAGTCTTGGGTTCACTTGTGTGACCTATTCTGCCCTAAAGTTGGAGAGGGCTGTTTTAGAAGGGCATACAGTGACAAGACAAGGGAAAATGACTTCAAACTAAAAGAGAGTAGGTTTAGGTTAGATATTAGGAAGAAATTCTTTGCTGCGAGAGAGGGTGAAAACAGGTTGCCCAGAGAAGCTGTGGATGCCCCATCCCTGGAAGTGTTCAAGATCAGGCTGGATGAGGCTTTGAGCAATCTGGTTTAGTGGAAGGTGTCTCTGCCTGTGGCAGGTGGATTGGAACTAGATGATCCTTAAGGTCCCTTCCAGTCTAACCCTTCTATGATTCTGTGAAGGACACGGGCTGTGGAAAACGTTTCAATGCTCTTAGGTTATAAGGTTTATCCCGAGGATGGCTGTAAGATGAACAATTGGCAGGCACTTACCTAGATTTAAAACAGAAGTGTTGGAGGAGAGGAGAGGAGAGGAGAGGAGAGAGACTGGCTGTGGAAAGACAGCTTAATCGGCACAGATCTGTGACTGCCTGAGCTCTGAGAGCTTCTTGCTGCGATTATATGGACTGTTGCCATGTTTAAGGACTGTTTGAGTTTAAAGCCTGTACTCCGTTTGAGGATTTTATCATGCTATATGTCTTTTCCTTTGTTTCACTATGTGTCCCTGCAGGAATTTTCCATCCCTCATGCCCTGTAACCCACCCCTGATTGGTCCCTGCTTGCAGCAGGCTGGCATTTCCTTACATGGTATATATCTGTCCCTGTATTCACAGTTTTGGAGGATCCTGGCCTTGTATGGCTGGGGCTGACCTAGACCCTTCCCCAAAACCTTCCCAGGGTGCTCTTGGGGCCAGAACCCAGAACCCTGACCCTATTTAAGTTGTGTACCAGTTTGACTAAAGCTCTCTCTTTGGCTTACACCTTCGTACCTCACTCCTCGGAGTGTTGTCCCCTTCTTTCCACCCCCCCACATGCCCTTCAGGATTGCACAGAAGAGGACAATTCCCACTGAATTTCTTCATATCAGATATCAGGTTGTCAACATTTTGAAGAATAAAAATGGTAGAAAAGGCTGGTCCTAGAGCTTGAGGATACCTCACTGCATGGGTCTGCTGAAACCCTCTACTCATGCTCAGGCTGTTCCATGTCTTACGTTGGACAGACTGGCAGCCCTAGCTTGGAAAACGAGAGAAAATAAGCCAAATAGTGCTCTGCAGCTCTGGGAAGAGCAGAGATGGACTCCAAAGGAACTTCTTCCCACCCTATAAGACAAAGCAAACAGCTGCAGAGGAAAATCAAAAGTTTGCTGTAATCAGTAGGCACTAGAAGAAAATTAATTACAAGAGAAAAAGACTAGGTAAATAGGTATTCAGCTGGTCTCAGTGCAGCTAAGCTACCTACCTGATTGGAGACCCATACTCATTAGTTTGGAATGGTTTTGAGTCAAATGGGAAGCTGACACCGCTTTCCTACAGCTATATGGAAGCTTGAGTGCTGTAGATAAGCATCTCATTTGGTTTCTTCTTGGAGCTGGTTTACAGAAAACTGAACATTATAAGGTGACTTATGAATGTCTACTTTGAATTCCAATCACATGTATTTCCACCAAAAATGCTTATCTGTTTGGAATCCATCTGTAGCAAGTACTAGTGCCTTAAGCCTATTACATTTGATTAACCATTTGCAAAATATCATTAAATCTTAATATAAAGAGTGGCAAATTTCATTCTCTTTAAGGGAAGTACAAATTAAACTGAGAAATTGAGAATGGAAATTAAACCCCTCCTTCCTCAGTTATAAAGTTTTCCGTTTACTAGTTGGCTGAAATTCGGCTTTATTTTGGTAACAAGCTGAAAAGCAAAGTCATCCTGTCTTAGCTTTGGACATTTACCTGAGACAGTAAAATTCTTCACTAAACGATGTAGAGAAATGACAAAGCTTCTCATACACATGCCTTATATTGGTCCATTATTAATATTCTTTGATTATTAAGTTTACAGTATTATGGGAATTGCCTGAGATCAGACAAAAATGTTCTTCCATGGCACTTTGATTTTTAAGGGCTGAATTTTCTGAATAAAACAAAATAGATAGTTCTGGGTTGAATTATAAAAGTTACCTGGATATTAGTAACATCATACTGCAACATCATATTTTGTAAACATAGGTAGACAAGGGCTGCATTTTTTGGTTGTTGTTTTTGTCAGAAAAGCTAACTTTAAGTTAGTGTGAGGATACAAAAGAGGTGGATCAAAAAACTAGACTTCTTTTCTACAAGACTAATGCCAATAGAGTGGAAATTTGCATAATTCTTATCTTTCAGTTTCAAAGTGTTTGTTTTGGAAGATGACATAAACCATGACCTAGTCCTTAGGTCACTGCCTTTAATGTGCTCATGTTCCTTTTGAAGTCCTACACCTAGGAACAGGCAGGAGGAGCACACCATCTCTAGCACAGGACATGGCAAGACATCCAGCAGCAGCCTGCAGTGTTGTGCATAAGGGAATCAGGAAGTATGGCATATAAAGCAACGAGAACTGAACCTGAAACCAATTCCCAAGTATCTTAGTGATATTCCTTTCCTGAGTTTGATGGGCAATCACTTGTTGCCCCCCAGAAAAAAGGGGGGGAGGAGGAGGGAGGAGAGGTGTTTTCTTGAGTGTTTGCAGGGATATTTTTTAAGTCTAACAGACTATCGGTATTTGTGGACAAAAAGACCATATCCTTATGGAGAGGAAGTCACGCAAGTACATACAAGAGATTAATATTTCAAAGTAATTATACTTTGACTACCAGGAAATTTTTCTTTTTTTCAACAGAGTAACTTGATTGTGCTCTAATCATTTAGTAGAGGACTACAGGATTGCAGAAGCACCCACCAGTTAAGTTTCCTGTTTGCTTAGTCAAAAGTGTTTTCTCAGGGAATTAGGGCTGCTGTAATTTCATTCCATTCTGAACACTCACGGAGATCAGACAGCACTCAGGTCTGAAACTGCCTTTTAAATAAATGTAAAGGAAGAAAGTATATTTGCATGCCAAGGTACAGAAATACTGTATTTAACTCAACTTTTCACACTGCAAGCCATGCAGCAGAAATTAAGTTTTTATTCAAAAGTAGATAAAAGAGTTATTAAAGACAGTGCAACCAAGGTAACTGAAGCCTTTGGTTTAAATATTACTTAAGAAATTATTTAATAAGTTCTAAATTGAGATACTCCGCATACAGTAGTCTGGGATAGGATTTGATACACTATTTCTGAAAAACTCTCGAAACGACAACTTTGGTGCCAAAGACTAGATATAATTAAATACAACTTATTCCCTCACATCATAGTACATTCAGTTTAAACATGAGACCCTAATCTTTGCAGTGAACAACAACTGGGCACCACAAGAGAGAGGACAACCCACAGGTCAAGGGAGGTGGTCTGTCCCTTCTACTCAGTGCAGGTAAGACCACAGCTGGAGCCTTGTGTCCAGTTTGGGGCTCTCCAGCAGAAAAATGACATTGATATAACTGGAGCAATTCCAGCACAGAGACACTAAGATGGCCAGTTGGCTGGAGCACATGATGTACATGGAGAGGCTAAAGGAGTCAGCTTGCTTGACTTTAAGATGACAAAAGATAAGGGGAGGCCTTGGTGCTATCTATAACTCCCTAATGGGAGGTTGTAGAGCCGATGGAGCGATGGAGCCACACTCTTCTCAAAGATGCACAGTGATAAACTAAGAGGGAATAGTTACAAGCTGAAATGTGGGACTTCCTGTAGATTAGGAAATCTTTTTTTTTTCTTTTTTTTTTTTTCTTTTCTTTTTCTCTTTTTTTAACTGTTATTCCTATGAGGGTGATCAAACACTGAAATGGGAATCCAGTAAGGTTATGGAGATTGCTCCTGGTAACCACAACTTGGCTTGCCAGTACCAGTCCCTGATAAACCTAAAGCAAATGAACTACTTTAAGTGGGTGCCTTTCCATCTGAATTACTCTATGGTTCAGCAATTAAAAGTACAGCAGTAAGGGGGCAAGAGTGCAAGGTTGTGCTTCTGCCCCCAAAATATGCATGTGCCAAAGAGGTGGCCTGGTACAATAGACATCAAAGCCATAAACTCACCACAAAGAAAACATGATGTTTGCTCCTTGTAGACAACAAGCAAACCATCAAGTTCTTATAACAGAATATACTTGTAGAGCCGCTGGTCTACAGAGGCACAGACCATTTAACTGCTTTTCTATTTATTTATTTTCTTAATTCTTAGAACAAATATGTGAAAGGAGACAAAGGATCCTCATAGCTAACTGAGCCTAGCAATGTGAAAATACATGCTCAGATGGACTTCCGGCAATTCTGTCTATCATCAGCAGAGGAGAAAGGCCATGAAAACTAAGATGACGAGGCTATACATGTTATTGGAACTAGGTAAGAGATAAATTTAAAAAAAAAAGGAAAGGAAAATTAAGAGAGAAGAAAGAAGCAAGAAGATTATTAGAGTATAACAAAAAAGCCATGGAAAGAGGAGATGGGCAAGTGAATACTTCTAGTTTTGCAAATGAACTCTGTGCCCAAGAGCAACATTACTTCCCAGAGCAGGAGGAAACAGGCAAAGCTGCACACCCCACAGCACTGGGAAGCTTCTGTGAAGTGGAGATGCTGCCGCCCTCAGGAACAAAGCAACAAGAGCTGCACTCCAGCACACCTTTCTTGCCATCAGTGTCCTCTGGTTTCCTTTCAAATCACCAGTATAGTCCTGAGAGTTACAAAAGGTCATGACTCCTGCAGAATATAACTGCAAATATTTTAAGGCAATCTTCAAATATTACAAAAATATTTTGCCCTCATATCATTGTGCCATACATATTTTTCTACTTAGCAAGTGCACACTAGATTTTTTTCTTGTCTCTTTCTCACTATAGTCACCCAGATACTAAATTTTTCTCCCTGCTGAGTGGAACAATGAGAATTTTTTTACCATTATTTCAGATGTTTTTCACAAGCTTGATTCAAAAAAGGATAATTCCCCACTGTATTTTCAGTCTGATTATCAGATGATGACGGACAATAGATTGATAAGAGTCACTCAAGAAGATGCAAGCTCTTGTATATAACAGCCACTGCAATTATCAGACACTACTAAACTATTATTGATCCTGTTCACATTGGGTGATAACTGAGCATTTTCCACTTATTTAAAGTGCTGTTAGCCAGAAACTCCCATCAATAAATGCAGTAGACGAATTTCTTCAAACACGGTTCAATAAACAATAACACATATAGAAGGTCTATAGTTCCTTAATCTCAGTGAAACAACTAACCGTGAGGCATAAATATACCATCCAGTTGTTGCTAAATGGTTGATTACAATAAAACAGGAACCTCCACAAGGCCATTTAATATGTAATCCAAGTATCACTGACAGAACAACTGCAACTCTACAGGAAAAAAAAGGGCTGTTGCTGTCAATACTATCAAGAAGCAAAAAAACCCTGCAAGGATCAGAAAAAAAAAAGTGGATTTCGCCCTATAACACCGTGGGGCAGATCTCATTGTCTTAATTGCAAAAGGAAGGTTTCTTATATATAATTGCATTATTTCAAAAATATGTAAAGCTGTGCTTAATATTAGACTGGTACATTTTGACAGAACTATAATCACAGGAAAAGTGACCCTTATCAGTAAAATTCATATTACTTTCATTTTGTTCTCTTTAATATTGGGGACATACAGGACGTGATCTGATATTGAGTGTATTATATTTCTCAAGCAGGGCCAGTAGGAACATAGCAGTGGACTACATGTAAAACTGGCTATTAAGGATATTAACTAGTAATTGCTTAGAGTAATCTCTCTAAATAATCAGTAATTAAAAAAATAAATAAAATGGCTGACCATTGTGATTTAAGCTCAGATTAAAATTGACTAAAAAAGTCAATTGGAATGGTTTTAATTATTTATGGTGCTGTATTTTCCTTCAACAGAAATGTTTTATATTTTACAGTGGACAAAACAGATAATTTGTAGTAATAATGGCAGTTGTTTTATCAGTTAAACAAGTAATGCATAGAATTTCAGGTCAAAAATATCCTTTCTTCATTCAAACAAGCCATTAACAAGTCAGGTTTCTTTCAATCCTCTACCATCACACCAACAAGACCCATGAGCAACATGTATAGGGTCTGAATGAACAGATTTAGTGAAAGACTCAGCTACCTTCTCAGCAACTTTTAGAGATAGACTTTTTTAGAGATAAACTTATGCCCAAGGGGTGAGGAACCATGTTCAGACTATGTATTTGCCAGACTACAGCTGCTGATGCATGCTAGCATCAGATTCAGCTTGGCCTTGATGGGGTTAGGCAACATGGGAGTTAATCTTGAATGGATGACTACAGGTCTGCAAAGAGTCCAGCTTCTGCTACTATTCATGGAAAGACAAGGCAGAGCCCATAGCACTTTTAGCATCAGTGGGGCTGCCTTACTAGTAGCCAAAATGGATGGTTGGGCCCACTGAACCCAGAAGACACTCTGACATGTTTCAGATGCTGTTCAGGGAAAACATTCAGCACTGTGTTAAACCTATGCAGTATTCTTTTCTAACCAGAACAGCAAGACAGAGAGCAGGAAACATCTGCTAATAAAAAACCAACCAACCAAACAAACAAACAAAAAGCAATTAACCCAAGCACAAAATCCCAAAAGAAATAGAACCTGAATTAAACAAAACAAAGCAAAGTTCTGGAAGTGTTAAAGTGTTGCAGTTGTTGTGAGGTAGACTAGAAGAATAAATAACTAAATAATTCGCTTTTTCTCTATTTGATGCAATACACTCTTTAATTTATCAAAAAATAATCATATTGAAGACTCACACATGTAGCACACAGCTACAGAAAGTACCCAGTTACCATATAAGAACACCATAAGTAAAAAACACAGACAACTCAATCATCACATACGCCTCAACAGCACATACCATCAACAGCACATACCATCACATACCTCTGGAAACTATGGAGGTTACTAAAGAATTGCAAGCCTTTCTCAAAGGAGACCTTACCTTCAAAGATATATTCCCAACACAAATTTTCCTAGCCTGCAAGTATCTTTCTCATTTTATTACACTACAAAGAGAAAGAAGTTTCTATAGTACAAACGTACTGCATGGATCTAAACTCTCCGGTCTGAGGAATAAACAGGAAACTTGCCAACACTTCTGTGCAACATCAGAATAGACAAACAAAACAATATAAATCTTTGGATACCAACACTTCACAGCACATAGAATACTTCATACAGAGCTCTCACAAGAAACTGAGTAGGCAAAATTTAACAAATGCTACAATGTAGAGTAAGCCCACACATCACACAGAAATAAATAAGTGTATCTACTTGATTTCAACCCTTTTTATTCCCAGTTTTGTGTAAACACATTATAAGATATCATCCACAAAGTTTAAATTCCAAAGATAAAATCACAGCTACACTTGGGAGCAGAACTAAGAACAGCAACAGGTTTCTTGATTCATTTGTTTAATTGTACTGCGTAAGCCCTCAGGAAATAGTCCTGCACAAGTTCTTCACAATGCAGAAATAGCTGTACTCCCTGCTATCTCCAAATCCTATTACCCCTATGCTTCAAAAAGACACTAGTTCTGAATTAGTGGGACCCTAACATTACTTTCTTTATTTTCTGTTTGATTTTGTTGAAGTATCACATCTAACAGAAAAGCTTGTGCACTCACATTCTGTAAATACTTGTGGAATAAGTAAATGAAAAAAAAGAACTGACATGAATCTGAATTATTCTGATGGGAGAATTTATCTGTTAATTCATGAAGACTCAGGTTCCTGAGTAAACTGTTCTCCTAAAACGAACACAAAATTTCTTTTACACTGAGACTACCTGGATGTGAAAAATAGCTGCCTTCCCACCATCCGCTATAAGGCTTCAAATGGCAGGGCAATTTACAAGTATGTCGCTATCAGAGCTTGAGTTCTTCAGCAGCAGGAGAAGGACATCACTCCAAACTCAGAGACATGTTAGTAATGAACATTGGCTTGAAAATTAAAGCAATAAATGCACAGTTTATTACAAAAGAAAACTACTTATGTAATTTTAAGGAATATAACAGTATCAGTGAATCTTCATTACAACACTATGAGCTGCACATGGTAAAGAACCAGAGAACAGAATTATATGCCTAAAAAGTCTGAAGGTGTTTCTACTTAAAACTAAGCATACCAAATTAATTAGGACTTTGGCTCTTTCATTTCAGCATTGTGTATTTCTGTCACTGATGGGGGAAGCAGAACACTTTAGTTGCACTGTTCACTCACAGCTGGACACTGAGTCATTCTTATGTAAAACTGAAAAACACTTTTCAGACATAAACAAATGTTGCTATTTCCATTTTACACATAGGAAGGCTAAAAATCTGATTTCTGAAGTGATTTTCTCAAGATTAAACTGCTCAAAGCTGTTAGGGAAGGGGTTTCAAAGATTTGTGCCTGAGGTCCATTATTTTTATTTCAGTGGTATAACACTAACATCAAACCAAACCATGCAGTACTAAATCAGACTCTAGGACTTCAAATCTGTAAAATTCACCAACACAGACTACAACAGGCATCCAAACAGCATAAACCAGATTTTTAAAAAAAATATTATAATAGTGTAAACCCTACGTTCTCTTTCCACCACACACACTTTTTGGGTTTCAAGCCTTCAAAATCCAATTGGGTGTGTTTTTCAAACTTCTCAACCAACCATGATTTTATTTTTTTTTCTCATAATAAATACTATTTCTTATTCTGTATTCATCTTTCTGCCTTATTTAAATACAGGCTGAGATTTTCCAATATTTACTTTATTTTCTGAAGCTAGTACTTAGGTACAACACCAGATGGCATGGGACTGCCAAAATGCTCCCGAGGGCAGCAGTGCCAGAGCTGGTGCTGTCCCACAGCACTCACTGCAGGAGAATTTGCCCTGTTTCAGGCTTCTAGGGAGGTCCATCATTGCACAAGCAAACCAAACATCTGACTCAACTGCTTCCTATTGCCAGCTGGAAAGAAAATAGGTATCTGTATATCTATTACTTCAATGCCTTGGACCTAGATAATTTTGTGTCCCTTCCAACCCAAAACATTATATGATTCTATCAGCAGTAAAAAGTATTTAATAACACAAGCCAAAATTATACTTATGAACAACAGTGAACTCTATTTTATCATTTGAAAGAATTAGTCCCCCTTTTTAGTGGGGTTTTTTTTGGGTTTGTTTTTTGTTGCCGGTTTTGTGGGATTTTGCTGTTTTTCCCTGTCTCTGCTGACCCTCATTCTTCTTTGTAATGAATTTTTAAATAATAGTAAGAAGGGAATGAAAAAAATAATGAAAGCAATACCCAAATTACTCATAAGGATGAGAAGCATTTTCATTGATCACTGCAATGTGTTAATCTGGTCCAGTTAAGTCTCCTTGTACAACCACTCAATCTAAAGAAGAGTGGACAAAATGTTTCAAACACTGACCCAGTTCACCCACTCCAGTTTATCTTCCAAATCCTTTTGGAGCCCCAATTTGCTGGATAGCCTCTGAGATGTACACTGAATACAAACTTTTTGAGGGGATCTCAGAATGGCAGCAACAGATCTGGAGGAGTCTGGGATTTCATTTGTTGAAGTTCACCAGAGATGCAGAACGAACATCTCACTGCAGAGCTGCAAGAGTAAAGACGTGACAGAATCCTGCCTAAAGCGCCTCGTAAAAGTAATTGGCACAACCGAAGTTAAGCTTATAAACAGAACTAGAATGTCCTTAATTTTAATTACAAACACTCTTTCTGATCTAGCAGCAGGGCAAAAATGTGAGAGGAACTAGTGAGTGAACAAAGAGAGTCTTGACATTCACTTCCTCTTAATACAGGTGCAGGAGGCATCAGCAAGAAGCTACAGTTCAGTATCACACAATTATGTGCCTCATTCATTAGTACCACATCATTGACTACACCATGAAAGAAATGACAAATTAGCAATTTCACAGGACTAACATAATACTATCATTTGTATCACAAAGTCAGCAAAATCTAACCTCCAATAATTCAGCTCACCATTCTAACCCAGGGCTGGCCATCAATACGGTTTTATGTGGCTTGTACTAATCACTAAAGTCAGATAATATGCAAGGTTAATGGTTGCAGACAGTCTGGGGAAATATCCAAGATCTGATAAGGAAACCCCACATTATTGCAGTTCTATGTGTGTATATCCCAATCAAGAATAGGCAAAGGAAGGAAATCAATGCTTAAGGCAGTTATAATACATCTCTTGGTGTAACATATAAATTGGCCCTTCATTGCCCATTCACATTTCAGTTAATAAATAGTTCAGACATAGGACACATGGATAGTGAAGAAGTGTAACCATTGTATGTTTGTCTCCCATACTTTAGATTTATGCTGTCTTAGTACAACAGACTCTATCCAGTGTTTTTCAATTACTTCACTAGCCTTTTAAAGAAAATAAGAGGTGATGCTTAATCCTGATTGGTACTTTGTTATGTAGTCCACCACCTGAAAGGAACTTGATGCATTTTTCCTCATTTAAACAAACAGATAATCAACCAGGATATTCTCATTCTAATTATACCCTACCACTGCTTATAGTCAAAACCAGATATTGCATCTCCATTGCCAATAACAAAAATTCCTTTTTTTCAATACTAGTTACAGCAGACTGGTCGTTAATTTTCTTTTATATTTAGAACTGAGACACACAAGGATACTCTATATTAGTTTGCAGAATAAGAAAACTAACCTCAATATATCCATGTACATTTTTTAATGTAGCATTGCTAATAACATATAAATTCACATCATTTAAATCCATACTTGTCCAGTGTTCCTAAAATGCCAAATCCTACACTTTGAGACTTTATTTTTAAGTTCCTTTTCCTTTCTAATGTAATTACATCACTTACCCTCTGCAAACCAAAACCAGGCAGCCAGCGTATTTAATTCGTAACTGTACCTCTAAATGCAAATGTAAAATTGGCAGCTTTGATGTTGCAGCATTAAATATAGCTTATCTCACCAGTGACAGTGAGAAACAGGCACTCTCTTAGGACTGTGAGTTATGACAGTCTCTCCAATGAGTGAAAAATCATCCCTGTACAGCTGTCACTGATGCGATTTTCCTTTTCTTTTTCTTATGGCATGTGACTGCTTCAGAATAGTTGGAGCCACCATGCTGGTGGCAAAGATGGAGACTGCTTTAATGCAATGAAGTGTGCCCTGTTGTTCTGCACAGTTTTCTTTGTCATATTTAAAAACAAAAACAAACAAACAAAAAAATCCCAAACAAAACCCCAAACAAACCAACAAACAAATCCCCCCAAAAAACAACTAACTTTTTCTTAGGAAAGAAAAAACATTATTGGGTATTAAACTAATGTACTATTTGAAGAAGGGATTGGAAAGTGATTAGCACACAAAGCCAAGGATTAAGAGGTGCCTCCAGTGCTCACATCATGCAGAGCAAGACAACGTTTTGCAGATGTGTAAAGGTGTACCTTTACTCACTTTAACACATGAAATATGCTGTTCTTTAGGACAGCATCATAGCACCAAGGAGCTGCAGTGACAACTGAACCCACTGTTGTTCTGGGCACCTTGTAAACAAACTCAGAGCAAAATTGTCTTTCAAAAAAATTTGCAGTCTGATAAAAAGCGTTTGCAGTTTACACACTGGTGCTGAGAAGAGACCAGATCAGTAAGAAATAGTTCTGAATTCTGGGAAGTGAGGCTCTTTTCATCACACAGTTGTGAAATAGAGACTTCTCTGTCTTTCAAAATATTCTTGGAAGTTTCAGTCATAACAATGTTAGATGAACACTGGGTGATAAATACAGGAGAACAAGGGAAATGCCTAACGTGTCATACAGGGAGTTGCCTAACATGTCATACATACTTTAATTTATCTGCTTCTGTCTAACTATGTGGCATTATATGCCTATAATCCTTTTTCAGTCTTTGTATGGGCAACAGATACTGCAGGATGACTGATGGCCAAAGGACACAAACAGGAAGACACAGTGCAGTCACTTCTTCCACAAGAGGAGAGTGCAAGGTCCAGACTAAAAGGATAAGGCTGCAAAGATCTGTGTGAGCAAACTTCCTGTTGATTTACCTATTTGCCATGTATCTTTAAATGACTTGAATATGAGTTTATTTAATAAAACTTTTCCAGGCACCTTTAACCACAGATCCACAGATCAGCCTCTCATTCCTGACTAGTAGTGATACTGTTCTGTGGCTGCCCATAACCCATTTGTGAATAACTGTGCAAGAACAGCCTGAACAGCTTTGCTTCCTCCTACTTGTACTTTCTAGCAAATGTGTTCCAGTAACACCAATTGCTCAATGCCCATGTATATAGCAAAGTCTTCCTTAGTCCCAGTTTTTACATTCCCTCTCTCACAGCTGCTCTTCCCCTGCTCTTACCAGCCATCATGTCTCAAGCTTTGTCTTTGTTAAGGGCACTTCTAAGTGAAACACTGATGCCCTCAGCTTCTTTCTTACCTTGACCTAGTGATTGTCAGGAAACCTACAGGCCCATCTACTATATCCACTATTTCCTATTTGATAGCAAGAAGGGGAAATCTGTTCACTTTGCAATTGCCCTAAATGGATGATTTTTTCCAAGCAATTATTCTTAGGTGCTTTTTACAATTTTTTTATGGTTATGCTGACTACAAAGCAACATCAATGATCTTTTTCAAATTTTTCCTCAAAATGCTCATCCAAAAATAGACAGCCTACCAATGGCCTATGGGTACAGATGTGCGTTTTGTCCAAAATACTGTTCTTGCTTTTATGTATTCTCCATTCATAAAACACCTCTTGTGCTTTACCTAGGAGGAAAATGTTGAGAAATTTCAAATTTATTTGTTCTAAGTTATTCTAGGACCTTGTACAGTGGCTCATTTCAAAACCAATGAGCTGGCTTGAAGGTCTGGGGATTTCCATTTTGAAATACTTCATTAACTGAAGAAGAGTTCCTTGAGTTATAACTTTCTAAGAGTCTTCAAAAGACAAGTCTAAGAAACATTCATCTCCCTTTTTTTTGTAGGTAGAAGATCAGGACAGATGAAAAGTTTTTACTTCATTCCACTAATAGAAGACTTACACCAGGATCAAAACTAACCATTGCCAAATTTGAACAATGTGGTCGTCCTCTGGAACCTACCCATCTCCTGCTATCTCTTGCATCTTCATGGCCTGGCACAGCCAAAACTGCCTCTTTCAGGAGCAGAAACTCTGCAGTAGCTCTCTGGTGAAAAAAGCTACCCTGAGAATCATTCAGTTACTAAAGGAAGGAAGATGAAATTGAATCCCAGACCTGTGATCATACTGAAAAAGCAGCCAGGTTTCAAGTGGCAGAGAATAATAATGCAGTTATTCTTAAAAATACAAGAGAGAATTGACCATCAATTTGAATTTTCCTTCTTTCACTCAGCAAGAGAATGCTGCAGTCCTAGATTAACATCATCTGAAGAGAAACAAATATGCAGAGCATCAGCAGTAAGGCATGGAGACCTCAAACAAGATGAATTTGCCATCATTGTGCAAAGATCTGTACAGGGATATGGAACTGCAGGACATGAGGTAGCTGAGGTAGCGACTAGAAGAAATCTGAGCCAAAGAAGCCCAGGTGACAAAATATTTTGCCACTGGTGTGAGTTCCCATTAAGTATTTATCTGCACACAAGATGGAGCTTTTATGTAATTCTCAGCCATACCTTGGTCCCAGACGACAGTGGAGAGGGATTTCCTGTTGATCATAACACAAGATTCAACCTCAGCAAGACCCAACAATGAGGCCTGAAGTACAAAACAAAGTCCCCAAAGAGAATGCAGAAAGACTATGCATGCAGGAATCCTCAAATGCTAGATGATTTACTTGAATACTAATAAGAGGACCACCTCTCCATTTTCAGTATCTTTCAGTGCTACTTGTTTTAGCAAGGACATTGAGGACTAAAACAAGCTCTGGGTTTTTTTGGGTTTTTTTATATAAAGCAGTGCTAAGTTTCACAGCACAGCAGGATTAGAATTTTTCTGCAAATGAACAAGCCCTCATTGTGTGAAGTACTAACACCTTTTTTAAGAATAAATGAATAATTGCTCTCTTCAAAATCCTGAAAACAAATGTTTTGCATTGTTTCTCTCAATGTAAAGAGAAAAGGATGCAAGGGTTGAAAGAACAATTAAAAGATAAGAACAGAAAATTGTCCAGCATGTTCATTGCAACAGCTAATTGCAGCAGTTTTATGGCAGCCTTTTCAATTGTACAACATACGGTACTTCTTTTTCAACTCATATTAATGCAATAACACTTAATTGTTTTTCGTGGTCTCAGAGATACTGGATTAGGTAGTTATGTAGTTATGTTCTATCTTTATTTCATTCATACTTATAGGTCATAAATCACGCTCACAAAATGTACATTTGCAGCAAGAATCTGATTTGATCACTAAAAATTGCACTTTATTCTCGCTCTATTTTAAAAAATATATAATAGTTTGGTTGGCTTTTAACACCCTTTTTGTTCCTTTGTTTTGCTAAGCAGGGGGTTAGATTGCCATTTTTTAAATACTACTTGAATAATGCATTTCTGAAGATGTCTTCCTAAATCTGAAGAGAGCCTGAAATACCCATTCTGAGATGTAAGTTAGCCCATTCACTGTAAGGACTGATAACTGTGACTAAACACAGAGCTTTATCAGTTAATTTTTGTTAATTACATCAGCACTAATCAAGGCATAAAAACAGAAGAATTGTCAGAACTCATGCACAATTCTCAATGGCACAAGAAGCTAACCAAGTAGAAACAGATTTAAAGTCCAGAGGTACAAGCACTGGAGACCACAATACTGAGAATTATGGTGCGTTAACTCAGAAAACAACATCTCATGCTAGAGCATGACCCAAATAAAATATATTGGGAGATACAGTAAATCTGGGACTGGGAAGTCTTCTGCCATGAGAGTTCATGACAAAATATTGATGTGAACAGAACCAATGTTTCATGATACTGTCTTGTCTTGGCCAAAGTAGTTGTACATGGGATCTGTTGGAAAGAACATGTCTCTATTTAAAACGGAGCTTGTACATGGCAACTCCGTATTATCTTTCTCATTTTTCTGTCATATCTATTTTGTGTTAATTAGATTAGAAATGTTACTGATGTCAACACAATGAATATAGCATCTAGAAATTATTTGCTGCTTAGACATATGGTAACAACTTTCAAACTAAAGAAGGTGTTGAGCTTATTTAATTTGGTAGTTATTTTGTCAGGGCTAGTTTTGATGGGAAAGAGAAATGAAAAGAAGTTAAATTAAATGAGATGTGCCCAACCATAAGCTTCTTCTATCAGAAATTTTCTTTCTCTCTTTTTATTTTCCTCTTTTATTTTCTATCCCTTTTCTTCTTTCCTTCCCATGATCTTCTTCAATTATTAGAGTACATTTCTTCTATTTTTCACTAGTCAACAGCTTTATACAAAGGATAAGATGAGCAAAGATATTGATCTTGGACTGGTCAGTAGATAGGATGTGGGCCAAATAAAGATAAGTCAGAGTCCTACAACACAAGTCCTATATTCATAATGTTTACTACATGCTCCAGGAAACTCTTCTGTGTTATTATCCTCATTGATGAAATGTCTATGAGAAAGTGTTGGGAGTAACCCTGGATGTTTTCAAGTTTCAGCTTTGAATACAAGGATTAGGACAGTTTGAGTTCTGAATAGACGTCCTGAAAATAAAAATGTGATGGATAAATGTGTGGCACATTCCAGGTCTCAATGAGTAATTTTATTACGGAAAACTCAAACAATTTGTTATATGATGTTAACCACTGAAGCACTGCTGACCATGCTCTGAATGAGTGGAGGAAACTTCCTAGTCAGCAAGTAAAGTTTCAGGTTAGATGGGTCTTTGGTAGAAGCTCCTAAAATTTGCCTCTTATGTTGGTGGCTAGATAATGGTTAACCTTTCTTTTGACCTTTTTTTTTTTTGAAAGTCTATCATCAGTACCTCCTCCACCCCAAATTTTCTGTGGAAGCAATGGGGACCACACATAGCTGACTGTGAACTTGGAAAAAATGTGTAAAGAGTTTTTGACTGTAAGTGTTAAGAGTGAAAATTATAGCTGTCTACTCCTGGAAACTGAGTGCTTTGACACAGAGGAGTAGCTGAGTGAATATACAACCTCAGCTGTACCTTCCCTATTCAAGGCTGTATCATCTTTCTGGAACCTTCTGCCATAAAGTACAGAGCTTCTTCTTGGAAGGGAATATCTTGCATAAAGTTACATAGCACATGGAGTTTGCAGTTCAACCTGATAAGTGACATGAGTCAGAGTCTACATGTTCCTGAAATATTATTCTTGGTGCCTTATGTGTGGTCTGTCCATCCCAAATAGCACTCCTAAAAGAGGAATTCAATTAGTAGTAAGCTTACCTATTATTTATCAGCTGACCATGTAAATAGCCTGCAAAATAGTAAAAAGTCAGGTAGTAATCCAATCGGATAATAGCTTGAGGAAAAAAATATGCTATTAGCCCTGCTGGGCTCCACACGGCAAACAGCCCTTTCCACTCATAAAACCATGAATAGATCTGCTGCACAGCAAGAAATCAGCTGGGTTAGGCAGCATGTGTCAAGGCAGAGAGGGAGTGAACCTGCTCTTGTGAGACAAAGGGCTACACTGTCAGATAAAGAACATTAGGGCAGTATGATCAAAGAATATTTAAAAATAAATATAATAAGGAAATTGAGAGGGGAAGAAAATGTTCAAACAACCTGAATGGAATCTCACTGAAAAATAAAATAAAATACTCCTCATGTCAAAACATTGAATCTGCTATGTTGGAGTCACACTTTGTGTTCTTCCTCCTGCTGTTTCAAGAAAGCCAATTTAGAAAACAAGGGACAGAAATGCAATCTTTGCCAGCTCACCCTCTGTTGGTACTGGAAGCTGAGAAGGAGGGTGTGGGTAACCACTGCTGAGATTCACCTATCACTAGCTCTGCAAAAGTGCCAAGAAAGAGGACAGAAGTTCTAAACAACTAAACCATGTCAGTTATTTTGCTACTTTGAGCCACTTTGAAACAACAGGCTAAGGATTTAGAAAGAAAACTCTATTATTACAAGCCAGCACTTCCTGTAGCAAACCTAAAGTGTTTGATTTTTTTTTCCTTGGGCATGGAAATGCTCAGTATCTACTAACTCCCAGTGTCACAGAAAAATATGCACCTAGTTTATCTGTTTATGCACAGCTTGAAGCAGCTCAGTAATAGATTACTTTAAACAACTGAAATAAGATTTTCTGAGGTGCTGAGTGCCCAAACATCCAAATGTTCAGTAGTAGCTGCAGAAGTTCAAAGCTGCAGAAAACCTACCTCTTTATCCATGGTAAATTGACTTAATGAAGGAAGGAGGAGGGAATATGGAGTCATTAGTTTACAGTTTCAGGGCAGGCAGTGCTCTTGTAAGGTAAGCAAAGGCTGGACAACAGTGGCCAATGAAAGAATAAACAAGAGCAGACACCAGGAGCAAACCTGGAAGAACAATGTCACCTGTATGTTTTCTCTGTCAGGCACAGACACCTCTCTCCATACACACATGTCATTAATAAGCATGCTGCCTGTGTCACCAAAGCATCTCAGGTACAGATGAGAAAGAAGGTGAGATTTAGCAATGCAATAGGAGTTCAGGAAACCAGCAAAGCCTTTTGAGATTTCAGAAGACATCCAGGAACAAATCTGCTTACCAGACCCTGTATTCACTACCAGGAATAAGTTCTTTATTACAGGTAGAAGGTGTAAGGACACTGCTTTCAGCAGTGCTGTTTCCACTCTTTTTTAAGTTTTCCCGTAGACATCTTTTTACTTGTTTCAAAACGGCACAATGCAGGCAACTGCACTGGTCTTTTATATCAAATGAAATATTTATGCAAACATGTCTAATAAAGAGCAGGATTATGCTGGCAGGCAAATCAAAAGACAGAGCAAAATACAGGGTGAGTACATTCTGTGAATATCAAACTTGAATGAAAAATTAAGAATGATAAGTAAAACAGGGATGAATTTATCATCCTGTTTTAGTCTGACTCTCTCTCCTCCACTTGTTTGCTGTGTTTTAAAAAGGCAACAATAATTTAATAGGGACTTACAGTAGACACATCAGTTCAAGGTTTCCAAAGACAATCCTGCAAAACATTCCCAAGGTATTTTTGAAAGTTTTAATTAAAAAACAGTTGCAAAAAAAAAGATGGCATAAGCCTACTGATTTTTTTACATAGGGTACTTAACTGAATATACTCAAACAGGTTCTCAGAGTGGTGCCAGCCAGATGCAAAATGCCAGATGCCAAACTACTCTGGCCCTGCTTTTGCTTGGCTAGCCCTTTATTAAATTTAATAACCTGATATGCATGCTTCTTCAGACTGTAGTAGGCAAGCTTACAGACCTGAGGCCCACCTGTTTTTTAAAGTGTCCTTTTCCATATCAGTCACATTTTTTATTTTTCCCTCTCTCGTTGGAAATTTCCAGGCAAGAGAACTCCTACAAGCAAGGCTTTACATAAAGATGCCATTATCTTCATTTGATAGCTTTCAGCCATCAGGTTAATCTGAATTCATGTTTGTTACAGATAAGAATCTCTAACACTATGACATTGAGGGTTATACTTCTGTCCAGTTACTTCACAGTCATGTCTTCTGTGCTCTGTGCCCCAAAATACCATTACTCCTCTTCCTGAAGAAAACACCAGTAGAGCATTATCTTATCACTAATGGTTAGCTCAGTGTTACTGACAGAAGTGTTAATTGATACTGACATTCCTGAAAAGCTGATGTACAGGGTGAATATTCACCATATCTAGGTTTGCAGTGATTTAAGGGCCAGGTACTAAACGAAGAAGACAATTTTCCTAGCTGCCTATATTCCAGTTTCTCTTCCAGCAGTTAGCCATATATTGTCATAGATGTAAAGTAGACCATTAACAAAAGAAGTCAGAAAAAAAAAAGGTCCTGTCATTCACTCAGGGAGCAAACATCTGTTAAACAACTGATCCAAAAGGTAAAACACTTTTAATTTTGTGACATTCAAGGTAATAAAAGAAGTTAAAACAGGTGAAAGTCCTTTCAAAATGGGATTATAATATGCACGTGTTCATCAATCAGTGAGGTTGCAGCTCACATCAGTGTAACGCTAGGTGGGTATGCAGACTTCTCAACATGCAATCATACAGTGCTTTCAGCACCTAATTACCTGGATTGAGGCTCTCAGACCTGGTTAACAAATTTCACCACTGCCTAGCCAGGGCTGCCAGTCTTGGACAAAAGCAGTTTCTTCAGCACTCTCCTCCAGACAACTCAGTCTCTCATTCAGTTGAGAATTGATGCCATCATCCACCAGACAGTGCCATGCATTCACCAGGACTTAACTGCTTGTCTCTGAGAGCACCACAGCTTTCCCACTGACAACCATCCCACACCACCAGCCTGAGTCAGTGAAGAGTCCCAACAAGAGAGAAACCAGCTCTCCCTTCCTCACAGGGAAGGCAGCACCAGCTTGTGCAAGGAGGGACACATGACAAGCACAACAACGATTTTGCATAAAATGAGCCACACCTGTGGCATCTGAGAAAATATTTTTGTCTGTATTGCAAGACAGGTTTATAAAGGCAGAACTGAATTATTAACGGTTCATGAAAAAACAGCACTGAAGTTCTGAGAAGTCAGAAAAATATAAAAGAAGAATAAGAGTTAATTTAGTAATTATTTTACACATTAAATCCAATGTACATATTTAAAATGCAGGGAACTGAAACAATAATCTGTTTCCCTCAACTCAGAAACAGGCATTAAATGAGATTTTGCCATAGGAAACATCATTGCAGACAGGTAGGAAAGAAAGACCCATTTCAAGTTAAACTGGTATTTATTATTTAGAAGAGATAAGACAGCAGAATGTACCAAGTCCCAAAATGATAAAAGGGGAAGGTTAAGGGAATGTTCTTGCCTAGTTTGTTCAGTGGGCTGTTGGATCAAATCAAATGGAGCAAGTCTGTTGCATTGGCTCCACTATCAACCCAACTATTCTGTAATTTCAGTTTGCTGGGTAAGTGCTTTTCACAACAAACACATTTTACTATGTCAAAACAGGCTTGAATCAACTGCAGTTCTATCTAACCCCTTCTTGGCACCTCGCAGGCTGCATGGTGCCTGTGTCCAGCTGCAGCAGTGAGAACCAGGCATCCTCTGTACAGCAGCCCCAGCCCCAGCCCCAGCAGTGAGAGCTGAGAATGAGCAGTGAGTCCCATGCAGGCATGAGCATCCATTCTGACAACTCTGACAGATATAGAAGGCATCCTGGCAATACCACCAGTCTGCGAATGTGCATTCCTTTTTTCCAGTCCTTCTTAGGGTTTGTCTATATTGCTCTCCCCTCAAAGGCCCTAGTTCTGAAAGTGGAGTATGGATGTATAGCCCTCACCAGCAACATCCATGGGAGTTAGTACAGAGTAGCTGATTTACTGTAAATTCATCTTTTACATAGCACATACAATCTTTCCTGAGTAAATAAGTATTTTAAATGTCACCCTTGGAACTTCACCGAGGTGTTCATTCTGGACACAACATTGACAGCATGAAATCAGTGCTCTGAGACTTAATGGTTAGACTATTATACTTGTGAAATTCAAAAATGACAGCCATTCAGATCTGGTATTCTGTGTGGGTATTCTACCTTCATCTCCAAGAACCTGCGAAAGACACTATTTGTAGGTCTAAGACTCAGAAACTCTTTTGGAACACTTCCAGTCTCTCACAGAACCACAGAACAAGTGAGGTTGGAAGGGTCATCAGGTCCAACCTTCCTCCTTAAGCAGGATTATCTCAGAGCACATTGCACAGGATTGCATCTAGATGGTTCTTGAATATCTCCTGTGAGGAAGACTCCACAGCCTCTCTGGGTAGCCTGTTCCAGTGCAAAGTCACTCACACAGTCAAGATGTGATTCATATTTTAGAAACACCCATGTATGGAAGCAAGAAAACTTTGTATGTTTTATAAAATTAGTTTTTATTATTACTTTGATTTCATGATATGGCATTCTAGTATTAATGTCTACCAGTAAAAAAAAAAAAAAAAGTGAGAAGTCCGGGAGTCAGAGACAGTGTCATTAAATACTGCAGTCAATGTCATTTAGGACAGGTACCCAGCTATGAGTATGAAGCCAGAATCCAAGGATGAGCCATAACAAAGCAATCTTATACTAAGGGATCTAAACCTCTCCAAGTTGACTGAAGGCTTTTGAGTTCATCAATTATTTTCCATTCTGAGAAATGCTGCCTTAAAAATAGTTGTAGTTATTCTTAGAGAGAACTGATCTTATTTTTTAAAATGTTACAATCACCAAAATGTAAGTTACACTCTGAGAATGTAAGTCAGTTGGGAAACTGATGTAACTGACAAAAAAAGTCGAAAGGGATGTAACTTTAGTAAAAAGTTATCAAGTTTGTACCCTTGAGCATTAGTCTCATGAGTTTTGGAGGACTCCATGCAAACAGAATTAAAAACACTTGTAACATTGTGTTAAGGAAATGTTCATACCTATATGTGTATATAAATGAAAGAAAAGGTAGGTGTAAGATGTAAAATCACAAAGCAGGCCATAAGGATAAATCAGTGCATTTTTCAGAGACCTTGAAGTGAAAAGAGTGATAAGAACATTTACATCCTGGAGCCCTCCATTCTGTCCTTCACAGGAAACACACGTGCACAGCTCTCCACTCCACTGCTTATTGATGCCCTGTTTATCTCACACTTTCACAGGGCAGCAAAAGTGAACTGGCCTCATGTGACAACCAACTCAACCGTCTGGCTTAGTTTACTAAAAGACCACATACACTTAGCACGCTCCAAAAACTGACATTAATGAACAGAGAACTGCAAGCACAAATTCCTCTTTGCTTATGCAGTTATGTAGGGTTTTGGATGAGTTTCTGGAGAGGTTGTTTTGTTTTGAGGGGAATGTTTTTTTTATCATTGTTGAGTTGGAGCTTTTTTCTTTATTTTTTTTAACCTCCAGAGGCTTGATTACAAATTCAAATTCAGACATCATAGTTGTAATCAGCATTTCATAATACCCCAACTTCATGGGTAGCTTGGCTGGCCATTTTTCCAGTCCCTATTATCTTTATCTGTTTAATGGCCCAGATGTCAGAACAATAGAACATGTTAAATATTGACACTGGGGAAGCATAAAGAAAATTAATATTGCTTTTGTTTATTTTTATATACTAGTAAATGCTTGTTTTGGTGAGTGTTACCCTAAATACTCTGCACTGTTATGGAAGATTTTTCTAAAATTAACTGCTATTTACAGGTTAAACCAAATTCAGATGTCACAGGAATTAGCCATTTTACATTTTAACAGTTGGATTTCCTTATTAATCCCATTGATTATGGCTATTCTCATGTCAGCTGTATTGTGTGACACGTATTTGCTCAGCTGAACAGTGTGTATCTCTTTTGTTTGCAGTGATCCTACCTCTGCCAGTCTGTTTTTATTTACAGGTACTTATATCATCACTCTCCTGTCTTTATCCTCATTGCTAACATCATGATGCAGCATGTCTAAGTATAGCAGCTGCTGCAGATCAAGACACAGCCCAGTAACTTTGCAAGCAACTTATCAGTGTCCTTAGGGTATATTTCACTGAACAATTTATTTAGGGGGGAAATCTGCATTTTCAATACCTCATGCTGCCATTCGAAATCTGAAAATACGTTTAAAACTAAGCTGCCTCATTGGAGAATGTGATAGAGAAAGAACATAAATATTCTGAACAGAGTTTAAGTTGTTTCAAGGGTTTGCAATATCTCCACAGTGCAGGAGACATGAGGCTATTTTTTGCCCTATAATATACATCCTGTTTCTGTGGGACAAGCCACACAACTTTTTACCATAATTTTCTCATAGGAACATTATTAGATTTAATAAATGTTTATTTAATGCTTTTAGAGCTCCAGAAGACAGAAGATGAAGGTGGGGAATGCACAGTTGTTTGTTTTCCACTGATGATTTATTATATTAAAACATTCACAGAGTGACTATGCGATGCCCTGTTATGAAGGTGGCTGGTGACATACTTTCTATGAGATCTCTTCAGAATGATAGATTACAGGAAAGTAGCTCTTGGCTCATTACGGTTTACTTCAACTTATCATAGGAAGATACCTTTTACAGTGTCATTGAATAGGAGAAATTCTGGGACAACTACAGCCATCCTTTCTGAAGTTAAAGTCTCCTTAACTACAGAATGAATGCAGCTGGACCCAGAATTCTGGGCTGACTGAACCTGCTAGACAGTTGTGTTGTTTGCAGAGCGTGGGCACCCTCCGCCCCAAGGATGCTACCGGAGGAGTAAGGGTAGCATGGAGAGAGGGTGAGGTGCTTTGAAGTCCATCATTGCTCCAAGTGTGTATTGCAATAAGCACATTTCCAGGTCAGGGACTATAAAGCAACGTTTTAGTTTTAGCTTCAGGCTTCCTTATTGACTTGACTTTGCTTATTTAACCTGAGATGAAATCTAGAAATCCAGCCCAGCTACACAGCTAATCTGTGCTGAGTCAGCCACCCTGGAGGCAGCCGCTCCCGGAAGGTTTAGAAGGTCTGAGAATGTTCAAGGGCTGATGGTGATAGTATCACTATTTCCCTGCTGTCCCCTGAGAGTGGGCTTAGCTAAGCCTGAAGGACTTCCAGCACCACAGAGGAGTGACGAAAAATCCTGTAACCCTTGTCTATAGGAGCTCTGCACCACAGGAAGAACTTTGAACAGTGAAAACCTAAGATCTACAGGTGCTTTTCACACCAGCTTTAAAATAACATTGCTCAAATCAACCTGTCCTGTCAAACATGTTTCAATGAGTAAGGCATTTTTTTCCCCCACAGAAACCCTTTTTAAACAATTTTCTCTGTAATAGTCAGGAATTAATAGTAAGCTCAGCCCCCTATGGCCTTCAGCATCTTCCCTATCTCTGAAGTCACCACTGAACAGGTTCCTCATTATGCAACAGAAAGGAAACAAAAGGAGTATCTATCAGACCAGTTTCTAGCCTGATGGTGGGATTTGGCACATTTTTCAAGGATTGCAAACCACAGAGCACTACTGTTTGACAGTGCACATTGCCTAATTTATTTATATCTTATTTCAAACAAAGACAAGTAAACATCCAGTGTACACCAGGGCACAGTGAAACTGAAGGCAGAATAGATGCAGGAGTGTATAATAAATACTCCATTAAGGGTAAAAAAACAACAACAAAAAAGTTAAAATAATGTTCAAACACCATACTTAAGCATCCAGAGATCAGAAAATACACACTCTAGTGCTGTTTATACAGTCAGCAGGTACTGTCCAGAAGTTCACCAGCTCCAGCTAAAGCTCTATAGGTTTCCCCAAACACGTCTTCTCCCAGGACACATAGGTGCTGAAGGAGGACACTCAGATGTCCTCCAGCACAGGTGATGCTGTGCATGCAGACACACCAGTGTTTGTACACACTCCTGTCAGCAGACTGTGAGGGAGGCAGCTGCAGAAGGGGCAGTGCGTGGTTGTGCTCCATCTAGGTATGATGAAAGGTTGCAGCTGAGGTTCCTAAAATAGAATCAGACACAGTCTGTCCATGTGACAGAACATGATGTCTTCAAGCCCCAATTGACTTTTCCCCCCTTTCTTTCCTATTTTTTTAAGTTAACTTTTTATACAAAAGAAATCATGTTTAGAAAAAAAACCAACAATATAGTGAACACCCTTTTTTGAGGAGAAAGAAGGAGCAAGTTCAACTGATACGAAATTTGGGATGCTGGCTCATATCAGCTGAATGTTAGAACTGTGAAAAATTCATTCACTGCATTTTTTCCTGCTTTCCATGTGACTGAGATGGTCATCATTCCAGCTGGAATTATTTAAGCCAAAGTCATATTCTACCTAATGCATCAAGAATTAATCATTTATTTAATTATATCTATTTATGTCTGCTCCCATCCAATTTTGCATGCTGAACAAGATACATAACAAACATAATCTACTTTTACCTTTTACTTTTAAATATTAGCTCTTAATAGAAATTCACAGAAAAAAAAAAAAGCATAGTAACTAAAAATCTTGAATATAGTGCTGTTCTTTGCTATTACACAATTTAAAAGAATATACTACTTTTTATTTGCATTCTATATCATGTTACTTCAACTTGATTATTCTTAAGAGAAGAAATTGACTCAGAGAGCACTGGGGCAAGGGCAGCTGGAATTAAACACAAAACCCCTCTCTCTGCTAAAGTGAAATGGTCTGTTCTAACACTAGCTCTGTGCCAAAGTTCAGATCAGAAGAATTCAAAATTAGGTAGGTAAAGGTAAGTCTCTTATCTAGAGTTTCAGGCTACCCCTGATAAGGAAAATAAAAATTGTTAAGAATTGGTGATAAACGCAGGATGAAGGGATCAGGTGGGATGAAAGGTTGGCTTAGAAAAAGGCACTAAAGAAGAAAAAGCCATAAATTGGAGGTTGAGAATACTGAATTTGATTCCAGGCAAATAAGAAATTACAGGAATTCAGGAGATGAACAACATTGATTTAGTGATAGGACTTTGGGTCTTTAATGTCCATGAGAACCTTCTTTCAGAACAAAAACGGAGAAAGCAAAAGAACATCTTTTAAGAAGGCGTTTTGATGCTCAGGGCCAAACAGAAGGGCAGGGGAGGATGGAGCGGTGCTTAGAGGCTGGTGAGGGATAAAGTTCCTTGGGGTTAAGACCTTTGAGGCTCTCGGTTCTTTTCACCTTCCGTCGCTGTGTCACACTCGCTGGAGCAGTGTCTCTGGCTGAGCACAGAGTACTCAGGCTCACGGTAACCCAAACTACTGGTACTTTACTCAAAACCTGCCATTTCTGTACTCGTTTCCTCAGCAAAGCCAACAGGTGTGGATTTGCACTCTGAGCCAGCGGCCACCCGCTCATCCCTGCGCGTCCCATCCTGGTCCCAGCCGTGGGCAGGGGAGGGGTTTCTAAATGCACCTGACCTTCCTCGTCCGCCTCCCGATCTGCGATGAGCTGCCGGGCTGCGCTAGAAACGCGTCGGTGCCGATCCCCGCGGCTCGGTGCGCCGCCCGTCCCGGCACGCTGCTCTTCCATAGGGATGCTGGTGACATCTGGTGGCGGCAGCGGGAACGGGCCCCGCCGGCGGCTCCCGGCAGGAGAGGGCTGGGGACAGCCGGGGACACGCGGGGACACGGCCGGAGCTGGTGCCCTGGTTTAACCCCAGCCCCCTTGCGCCCTCCGCAGTGAATCCAGGGGGAAAAGTAACCAGCATCCCTCCCTTTGGTTCGAGTCACCTGTCCTGGCCGTGCTCCCTCACGGCTTCTTTGGCACCTGCTCGCTGGCATATCGTGAGACTGTTGCCATAAGCCTTAATATAGTTATAGATTTTAATGTAGTTTTATATAGTTTTATAGTCTTTTGCATTTAAAAAGTAGTTTATAACCCCTGTACCAAATACTTAAGCTAGATTTTAACCTCTGTGTCACATTCTTGAAGCTTGTTTCTGTGCTAAGGGGGAGATACTAGGCTGTGTTCAGATAGCTACTAGAACATGTTATAGTCGAAATACAATATTGTTTAGTCGTAGTATAGAGATGGGGTTAGAGGGTACTGGAAGAACTCCAAATAGAAGAGGTAATGTGATGAAGACGAGGGTGGGGGGAGGAAGGAATGGTCTTGGGACCACTGACTCAATTCTAAGGGGGTGTTCCTGGGGAGGTGGTTATAGATAGCAGGGGGGTGGGCTAATTAGACATTGGATGTATTTTCTAGATAGGGAAATTAAGTAGAATCATAAATTTGTAGAATTCTGTGATCCCGGCACGTGCGTCATGGATTGCTATAGCTAAACTCATAGTAAAAGATTTTTCTCTGCCTTGCCCTGTCGTGGAAGTTTTCTTCCTAGGTATTCCAGGCAACAAGACACTGAAAAGTCCCTGACTTAGGGTAAGCACTACTTGGCAACAACAGTCAGGGTGTTATCAACATTATCTTCATACTGAATCCCAAACCCCATGCTGTACCAGCTACCAAGAAAAAAATTATTCGCTGTATGCCAGCCAAAACCATGACAGACGATGGGAAGAAAAAATATCCTTAGCCTAAATAGTACTAGGTGGCTCCAGGCAAGTTTGGCATCATGGGGAACTCTGAAGATCAGACAGTGAGAACAATCTTACTATCAGAGTGATTGGAATTAGATGATCTTTAAGGTCGCTTCATCCCAAACCATTATATGATTCAATAACTATCCCTTTGCAGTGTTTGTGTTGTCCTTGTAATGCAGCTGCAGCAAACAGAGGTCTGAACACAGATCTGAACTCCTAATGCTCTAATAGGCTGTATCTCATCAGGGTGATGTCAAGATAAAGAAAATTATTCAATGTAGAAAGAACAGGTCTGAAAAAAGTACTCAGGATTTTACTGGAAATGTAAATTGCATACAAACTGGGTATTTAAGTATATTTCAAACATATCAAGCTTTTAAGAGTTTAAGACTTATGGAAGCATCATCCAGCTTCCAGAATGAAGCAAAAGAGTATGCCATTTGTAGGAGTCCTGGAGAAACAGCTATCGGTCAGCTTCTTAGTCTGATTTTTCAGTTACCTTTTTACAGCTTAAAAGCCTTGTCTGATTAATTCTGATGCTGCAAAGGAAACCCCAGCCAAAATTGCTGTGTTTTACCTGTTCAAATCAATGACATTCATAGGATTCCTGTGCCAGGCTCTAGATTACATACAGTTTGCCCAGAGAAGTTGTGGATGTCCCATCCCTGGCAGTGTTCAAGACTAAGCTGGATGAGGCTCTGAGCAACCTGGCCTAGTGTAAAGCATCCCTGCCCATGGCAAGGGGGTTGGAACTAGATGGTCTTTAAGGTCCCTTCTAACCCAAAACCATTCTATGATTCTATGATATCAGTAAATATTTTGTCTCCAGAATTGATAACCACTAGACATAGCTGAGAAGACCTGTGCATACACCTTTCAAATATGAGCTACATTCAGGGTATCCTTCCTTGTCTTGGTTGATATAGTCATGTTGAAGAAAATGGAAATTTTAGGCACACGAGTTTCTCAGTTCTAGTTCTGCCTCCTGTTCAAAGTACTGTCAAAATCCCCATGAAGCAGCAGTTAGGAGCCTTTCTTCCTTAGCGTCCTTAAAGGAACTTCTGGAAGAGCTGTACTTGCTTAATAATCAGTCATATCCACACATTTCTTAGTTTTGAATATCATAAATATTCAACTACACCTCTAGCCACCTGGATGCTCTAGCTGAACCTGATGTTCATAAAATAGCTGAAAACCAGTGGCATTTTGAGGTTACTCTTCCTGGCACATTCTGCTCAAAACTAGAACTATCACATGAAAATAGAGAGAACTAGTAGAATTACTATATAGCCAGAGTTTGAATTTGGCTTGAGAAATGCCCTGAGGAATAGACTATAACATGGTTAAGCTCAACAACAAGTTCTTTGCCTGAATGATGTCAAGGTCTTCTAGGCTGGAAAAAAGATTTGGCCTTTTTCTTCTCTGAACTGTAGGAGAGGCTGTTCTTGTTCAGAGTAGTTCAGGACTTACTGAAAATAGGTACCCCTAGCAAATTCTTTTGTTTAAGTTCCCTACATATATCAGTGTGCCAAATGTGTATTGCTTTTCAGGAATCATAGACACTACAAAGAGAGGGAAGTACAGTTAGAAACTTGGGAATGACAGAGTTGATGTGTTTCTGCTTTTCAAAGAAGGCGACGAGTCAGCCTCAGATAATCATTGCAGCCTTGACTCCAGTGTGCTGTGAATAATCCACAGTCAGATATCAAGGAGTACTGCACACTTTTCTCTATAGTGGTAGGTGCATTGCTAAGAGCCGTGGGAAGGAGAGAACATGACAAGGACTCTCTCGCATCTCAGTGAGTCTTGACTGTTGGAGTGGCCTATTGACACTCCTGGCAGCTGATACAGATTGAAGTACTTTGTGAGCCACTCTGTCTTGCCTGATGGGGACTTCAGCTCTCCTCAGTGCTGGTAAGGCAGCAGCAAGAGTGTGATGTCTAATTTTGGTCATGGCACTTCAAGAAAGATGTGAGCCAAATGGAGCAAGTTCAGAGAGGTAATAAGAGGGAAGAGAAGTCTAAAAAACATAACCTGAGGTAACAACTTCCTCTAGAAAAGAGAAAACAGAAAAGACAGTCTATGAACTGCCTTTAAAAATGTAAGCAAATAGAGAATATATCCTTTGGGAAAAGAAAAGCCGTAAGAGATTTAAACTGCACCAAGAGTGCAGTATATTTTCCTCAGTTTACAGTGCAATTAAAGTTTCTGGATTTAGTTGGACATGAATCATTGCACTGTTTAAACATAACCTCAGTATTTTATCCTTAATTATCCTACCTGCATTTTCTCTACTGCTTTGGAAAAGTAATACATACAGTCAAAATACTGATAGCAAAATCAGTGTTTAGCAGTGTAAAGGCAACCTTAGCTTCTGTATACCTCAGTTTGCAGCATTCCTATCTACTTCATACAGTTGTTGTGAGACTTACTTGAGCACCTGCTATGCTATTTTAAAAGTGCAAGTGTGAATAGCATAAATTTACTAATACACAATGATATTGTGTTTATTTATTAATAGCGTATACCAATACATGTTTAACTGTTTTTTATATATTATTAACAGAACCGATAAAAAATGATAAAATGAGGCCCCAAACTGTGACCCTGCTTTCATCAGAAACTTTTCAGTCTGGCATTTTTTCATCATCTATAATTACACAAAGCTGACAAAAAGGTTGTTGGGCTGTATTCTAATAGCTGAGGAAAGAGACAGGGTCAACAGAGTGTTCACATGCAGGCGTCTCAACAGACCAACATCAATAACCCATTTTTCCAAAAGAGAAATGTAGTCAATAAAACATAAAAGAAAACTATTTGAAAAATTTAAAAGCTCTTTCAAATAGAGAAAGTCCATATTATGACTGCAATTGGCCACTCCAGGATGCACATTACCAAAGCATGAAAGCACTGCTGAGGTGACTGAAGTCACTGCCTTTAGTCTTGTGTCTCCCAGAACACCCAAGATGCACATTAATAGCTTAATGTGTTATTGCCTAATTAAATGATTGAACGCCTTGTATGTGAAACACAAGCTGTTAAGTGGTAGGTTTTGGCATGCCTTACCCTGAAAACACATTAAAAGCTCTTGCCATCTGAAAAGGAAAGAGATGAGGGCACAAACAGTTGGCTCTACACTACACAAAATGAATCCAATAAAAAGTGCTAAAATTTAATGATAGTGACAGTGAGTGCTCAAAATCATGAACTTTCTTTCAATCTCTGGTAGAAGTGAATGAAGAAACAAAGAAAAAAGCCTGGAATCTTACGTAAACTAGGTGACAAATGCCATCTAAAGCTCTTGCATGCAGTGCCTGTATTGTCTTGCAGAAATACATACCAAAACAGAGGTAAAACCTAGCCTTCAAACCATGCATTTCAAGGTGCATATTTTCACTATAAAAATTATTGGTGTTTGTGGTTTGACTATACCTGCTACACAAAACATCAGTAACACACTATAGCTATACCTTAGTGCAATTGTCTTCATCTTTAGGGGTAGATCAGCATCATCTAGAGATCACTAAGGCTAAGAAAACCCTACTAGCTCCCCTTTTAATTCCAGAGAACCTAAACTCAGTCAACACCACAGAGGATTACTGACTAAGAGGTATTGCTTAAGACTGGGCTTAATCAAAAATAAAGAGGACTAAATGGCCCAGTTTGTCATCTGGTTCTCTTAACTTTCATAGTTCTTATATTTTAGTGGCAAAAGAGATAGGGAGTTGCTTAAAGTAGAGAACAGCCCTTACTTTTGTCAGCCATACAGAAAGCCACTCAGTTGCCACCTTTGCTTCCTTGGGAACTTCAGAAAATTACATGCAGTGCCAAAAGAGAAGTCAGAGGGACCCGGGAGCCTGATCCAAGTCTACCAAAAGTCACAGAAGCAGCAGAAACCCAACCAGTGGCAAATATTGGTCTTTGAAGCAAAGCTGCAAAAAGACAGTGCCCAAGGTAACAGCACATGTTTAGATCAGACACTAAAAGCATATGCAGATTTGGTTTTGAGGGGTTTTTTCCTAAAGACAAGAACTTGGGGATGATAGCAAATTTAGACAGTGCCAAAAAACCACCTCAGGTCCCTGTTCTCCACACAGTTATCATTGTATGGTTGTGTAAGCCCCAACAGCCATGAGGCTGAGCAGCAGGATGCCAGCCAGCAGCTAACAGCACTGCAAAGAAAAGTGTGTTTCTACCAGCATGAGGCTCAGCCAAAAATTTCTTCCTGGTCCACTCTGGTCTTCAAGACAAGAACACAGGCATTTTTGCCTGTCTGGATACAGCAAACTCCTGGTTTGGCTGTAAGTGCAGGATGCCTCAGTTCAATTGTTCCCTCGAGCATAGGAAGCTCAATGTATAACATCTCAAGAGAAGCTCCTGGCTGGAGATAGGGCTGGAACGGGAGATCCTTCTGTCTGTCTAAGCCCACTTTACAAACAATGTAACATCATGGTTGCTTTGTATTCTGTTTTTATTTTCTAAGATAAAATGTTACAGAAGGTGGACTGTTGCTCAATGAGAAGAGTAGCATTTCAAATTTCTAAGTCCCAGATTCAAACATGATGCAAATTACACAAACACAGAACCATAGAATGGGTTAGGTTGAAAGGGACCTTAAAGATCATCAGGTTCCAACCCCTCTGCCATTGACAGGGACAGCTTCCACTAGACCAGGTTAGTCAAAGCTATATCCAACCTGTCCTCAAACACTTCCAGGGATGGAGTATCCACAGCAGTGTCTCAAACATCAGATTTTGGGTGTTTGGTGTGAAGAGACGTTTATATGTAAGACTCTCTAGCTGTAGATTGTTCTTTAAAGTTCTGGTTTCAATGTATAAAAAGTCACTTTCTAACAGTTTCAGTTATGACTGCTATGAACTACAGCCTAAAGTTTCAGTCAGAGTACTGAGAGCCAGGAATATGTGCTGTGTTATACTCCTGAGAGGCGTGTTATCATCTGAACATGACGGGAGTGCCCTAACATGACTCATCTTCACTGATTATGATCGTCAGTAAAAGCTGCTAAATCTGGCAATGTGAGTCATTTTGGAAGCTATATATATGTAAAGAATTGATTGTCAGTCTTTGTATTCTCCTTGAGTTTAAAATATTGAAACAATGGTCGGCTGTATTAATGAGCTGCTAAGTTTACAGGGAAGGTAAAATACATGCACTTGCCTGAGAAGGTCACATTTTCATGATGGAAAGTAAGGATGGGGGAAATTTAAAAGAAGTATTTTTTTACCATTTCTCTCATCCCTTTCTGCAGAATCAGATATCCCCAAACTATTTGTGATAGATTTTTGTCTGGTTTGTTTTCAAAACTCCAGACTGCATCACCTTCTCTCAGAGCAGTCAAATGTGCTAGTATCTGCTTCTATTTATGATAAGAAAATGTTTGGGGTTGTCTAATGTGAATTTTGATGCAGTATTAATTCACAGTTTCTTATCCTGTCAGTACAGCATATAGTAAATAGCATCTCCTGGGTCAACAACTTTTTCATCTATGTGAAGACCAGATTCCCTTTCAGTTTGTTTTAGATTACATAATTTCAAATTGTTCCACATTTAGTCATAAAGCTTTATTCCGTCATTGCCAGGCTCACGGGTTTTCACTGAGCTTTTTATACTATGATGCCACCCTAGTATTGCACTAAGCTTTGCAGCAGAGACTTCCTTGTGCCAAGTAGAGCAAATGCACTACTTCACAGCTTACAAATAATTCCTGTCACTATCTCTTTCCTTAGATCTCTAGGCCACGATGTAGCAGAATTAGTATTATCTTCTAGGCCTTTTTTAACCTGCTTCTCATTCTTACCTAGCCTATTGTTTCCAAATGTGGGGGGGTTTACCATTTTTTATCCCTGCCTTCCCCTGATATCCTGTATTTGGTGACACCAAGGTTCATCCTGTTTGTGGTTTCTTTGTTTTTGTCCCAGAACATACTTCTCTGAGATAAGCTCAGTTGGTTAAAATGTGGTGCTAATAATGTCAGGCCCTGTGTGGGCCATTCACTTGAGAGCTGGACTCAGCTATCCTTGTGGATCCCTTGGGTGACTCCAAATCATTAAAATAATTTTGAATTCACACTCCATCCTTTGACAGTCTGAACATCCTTTCAAGCTTGATACTGGTCACAAACACTACAGTACCATTTCTATAAGTATTGTAAACACTGAGTAGTGCCAGACCAAGGAGAAATTGTGAATATAAGGGTTGCCACCTGGGAAGTAGCTGGAGAGTTAAAATGTCCATGTGCTTGCCCATAGACATTAATAAATGGAGGGACTCTCACTTTCGTCATTCAGGGTCACAAGTATGATTCATCAACCCACAAGGTTCAACAATTTCCCTATTTGTAATGTGATACTTTTTCAGATAACCAGATTTCAGTTACTCTTGTAAGGACTGCAGCACCAGTCCTTCTGCTGGACAGATTGGTTCCTTTGTCACTGATCCACTCAAACAGTAGACTGTTTTTCAGTATTAGTAATAATACAGTCTCCTTAGCTGACCTCCAACAGAAAGCAAAAGCAGAGGTCTGTTTCCCTAAAAGAGCTCCAAGAGACTGCATTATACTCCAGCCTCCCATTGACTTAGTACCAATTAGCTTTGTCCCTGGCACAATATTTAAACTAGATGACTGAGCAACAGGCCCTTTAGAACCGCAAGTCAGCTATAATAAACTTAGACTAGTGATACAAAACAGTTTGATTGCTGTAACACATGCTCCTGGCACAATTCCATTCAGGGAAATCAGACGTTTAGAGGATTGGTCAAGGTCATTGCTGTTATGATGTTCTCTTCCTTCATGTCCCTGCTGTTGAAGAGACATATGATGAGATAACGAATTAGATTATGTATCTTGATGACACTTTTGATTATGCTCCTTCCTCAGAAAGGTCACCAGATTTTGGCTAGTAGTTGGCAATCACCTTTGGAAAGGCAGCAAATTTCAGAGACACAAGCTGCCCCTTTCTGGTATTGCAGTGACCCAGCAACAGTAGCATACACATTTGGGGCCAGAAGGCTTGATTGTTGTAATTCTGTCCTAGCAGGACCTTTCCAGTGCCTGCAGCTTGCAAAGGGTTCACAAACATGCATGCGCACTGAAGTAAGTATCACAACCTTCCTTAGAACTATAATTTTGCTTTGGCAATACCTTCACCTCAGTCAATGGAGCTGCTGCACAGTCACTTCCCAGTAGACCTCTCTGCCTGAACTGGGGCAGAGTTTGAGAAGCAAAACCCTCTAGTAGAATGCTGTCCCTATCCCCACATATGCCTTTCTTAAGGCATCAGTGATTTCTCCGGGGTCTAACAAACATACTGGGGCCCAGGACAGGAGTATATAGCCAGCTGGGTTATGTGGCAGAAGTACAGCCCCTGGCCAGGGTTCAGCAGGGTCGTGGTGCAAAGGTGCTGCTGCCCTTTACTGCAGTTCCTCTGCTGAAGCAGCACAGCTCCGCCGCCTCTCTCAGCGTCGGCCCTTCACCCGGGGTGTCACAGTTAACTGTTCCCAGTTAACACGTGTCACAGAACACACGATGAAAAACCCCGGTGGTTCAGGCTGCAGCTAGTGTGATGAGTGAATACAGCCACAGCTGGAAAAGGCGCCTCGTGTTTGCGTACTGTTTAGTTCCAAGCAACATCTTCAACATCTCATCACTAGATGGCGGCGACCTTCACAAATTTCTAATCAATGAGCACTTTATTCTCAAAAGTGCTTGCCAAACGTTCGCTTTCTCTCTTTCAAAACCACTAGCACCTCTCTATCTTCTGTATTACACAGATTTCTGCTGAATACCTTTGCAAATAACGATGTAGGTCGATTTGTCAGTACAGGTATTTTGGAAAATAAAGGTGTGTTTAGCTGAAACTGCATTATGCCTTTGAAATAAACCTTATCTGGCCAAACAGAGAACAAACGTCCTGTTCTGAGCTTACACGCAATCTCTGGTTTTATATTCAAGTTTGTACGGAGAGAGTGCTTGTAGACTTCATCCAGATCCCTCATGCATTTCATCTGTGTTATTTTCATGGGACTATCCCATCAGGTAAAGTTCTGTGAAGTCACCCTTTCCTCTCATGTTACCATCTATTTTTCCAGAGGTTTGCAAAAGCCCTGCACTTAATGTGCAGGGGGAAAAAAGGGAACACAAAACACAAAGAAGGCACCCCTGGGTAACAGGTCTCCCATACCTCCTCAGGAAGTCCTTTGCCCCTGTCTAGCATACCTGCCACGTACCACGCTTTCCATGTGATATTCACCTTATTAGCACAACTTCACATTCCCTCTTGCCCTCTCTTGCAACCCATGGGCAGTACTGTCATTCATCTCCAGCACTAAAAGCCTTCATTGCCACTGGCATTTCACTGATCTGTCAGTCAGAAGTATGTCACACACGGGAACTTGGGGCTGAGAAGAGGCAGCAACATTGCAGAGGCCCAAATTTGGTGCCTCTTGGCACACATGGTCTAAAGTGTTGGAATGTGTATACATCACACTTGCAGGCTTGTACCACAAGTCCTCATCCCACCTGACCTAGCACAGAAAAGGCACATTCTCTTCATGGAGATGCTGTCCTGAGCCTCAGGAATTGGGTAACAACCGCTGGGCATTTTGCCTTTTTCACTGCCATGCTAAAGCTGGGGTGCACAAGCACAAAACAATTCTCCACAAGTGACAAAGGGACTGAGCAGACCCCCAGATTTGACCACAGTACTGAGATCACATCATATCTGAACACAATTCAAAGTTTGGTAGTGGGTGCCACCTTAATGATAGCGGCCAGTGTGCAAAGGTACTTTACTCTGGCCCTTCTGAAGCTCAGAGCAGAAAGAAAACCTGACTAGAAGAAACTCCACCTAAATCTGTATGTCAGTTCAGAACAGATCTCACAGTGTTGAGCACAAGGCACTGTGGACACATATATATTGGAAATATATGGTAAGATCCAAATGTAAGACTATCAAACTCAAAGAAATCATGGTGTTTGTTAAAATAAATATATGTTCTGTTTCTGACAGGGTTTTTTATATATAATTATGCAAAATGCACAAAAGACTGAAGATTAAACTTTTCAAAAGTAATTCTTTTCACTACATTTATAGCCTTGTAATGCCACAGCATCTTCATATTTAATTAAATTATAGTGAAAAATACAACTAATTCAAGTTTGCTATTACCACCAATAAAACCGGCTTCCTGTCATGTTTTGTAGTATAAGGATAGATTTCTTTCGTTGCTGTTTGTGACAGAAGAGTCTATTGATTAGCCGAAGACTGAGACTTTTGAGACTTCCTCAAAGTTTGTCACCTAAGAATCCTCCTCAGCTTAAATATCTGCATAAGATCACTTATAAGCTTTTACATATATAAGAATGACCATTGCAAGTCAGAGGAGAAGCCCAGCCATGAGCAGCTGATGAGCTAATGTGGGCATAGCCCAGGAACGTATGGAGGAAAGAGCACAACAAAACAGGACAAGTACGAAGTGATCCTTCTTTCCCTGGTATCCATCAGCTGATGGAAGATAGACGTGGACAACTGATGGGCCGTGGACATTTGGTGAGAGGGAAAGCTTACCAATGCCTTCCTAACGTTTCAGTTTCTGGAAGTTTACAATGTAGTGTAATGATCTATTTCATATCTCAATTCATGCAGCCTTCCTTTCTCTTCACTTCACTGTAAGTATCTAAGAGGCTGCCTAGCCTGGGAACACAATTATTTGTTGGTGGAATAAAGCTCCTTCTGAGAACCTCTTTTTCATCCTTTTATTGTCTACAGAGACTCTTCAGATGGGCACCACTCTGAGGAGCCTGAATTTGGAAGAGCTTGCTTAACTCCATTCTAATAGTGCACTTTGCCTTCAATCTCTGCAAATAAACATGCCAAAATTATGTACTTTCTTTTACTGTAGAGAAAAACCTAACAAATTTCAAGGGAAAATATTTGCTTACCCTGGACAGGAAAAGAGATGGGAATGGTGTCTGCAAACTTCTGTAAGATATTACATTGCTCTTCCCAGAATTGCAGCAATGTAGGAGATACATTTATTAGAAATAGCCCAAAGTGAATATATATGAATTTATCAGAAGTATTTCAGTTGTTCAAGCTATCATTAAATTAAGGCCAAAACATATCAGACAGTTTCAGATCCTTGGAAATCCAAGGTTTTGTCCACATACTTATGAACCAACCCCCAACTGCGAAGAGTCACTTTGTCTCAAAATCAAAATGCTAGTAAGAAACTGCGAGGAAATTGTCCTGCAGCTTGCTCTAACCCATGCAGTAATTCAGACTAAACAATATTTTCAAACACACACACTTTTATAATTGAAAAAAAATCTACTGATTAATATTTTAAAGCACAAAGAAAGTTTTCCATCCTAACAACTTAATATTGCAGCAATATTTTGTTCTGTTTAAACAAAAATTTCAGCATCTACATTTTACACTTTTCAGAGTGAATAGCTTGACTCAAGACTTGAATCTCTATTTATACAGAATACTACATTGGAGATGTACAGGTGAAAGTGAGATGAGAAGCAATCACCCAACCTGCCACAGAAGGCATGTTTTACCCACACAGCTGTTTGATCATTCAGTAAGGTGCAGATCAGATCAGAGTCCTCGTGTACCACCAATATCTCTTTGGAAATATGAGTCATTAATAATTGACTTAGAAGACTAAACTCAACCCACAAATGGATCTCGGTGGCTCTTCGGTACCTAAACACTAGCAAAATCTGCCACTTTGGAGGGTCATCATTCTAAGTCATGTAAAGTTCTGCTCCCAAACACAACCAGAAAGAAGCACAGCTATGCTGAATATGCATTTCAACACAACTAATATCTAAGCACAACCTGATTACTTTTTAAATCCACATTGTAATATTAATCTGAAGATATAATCAAGCACATATACTAAAATTGGAATGATACATGGAAGATTAACATGTTTTCTACCTGAAAGGATGTTGTAGTTAGGTGGGGGTTGGCCTCTTCTTCCAGGCAACTAGCAATAGAATGAGAGGACATAGCCTTAACCTGCACCAGGGGTGGTTCAGGTTGGACATCAGAAGCTATTTCTTCACAGAAGGGGTTGTTTAACACTGGAACAGACTGATCGGGGAGGTGCTGGAGTCGCCATCCTTGGAGGTATTCAAGAAATAACTTGATGTGGCACTTAGTGCCATGGTCCAGTCAGCAAGGTGGTGATCAGTCAGAGGCTGGACTCAGTGATCTTAGAGGTCATTTCCAACCTAATGATTCTGTGGAGTTGTTATATACTCAAAAGATAATCTTAAACTATTATACTTTTGGATCAGAATATAGATTTCAAAGTTTCTCTGAATTCCTCACACAGTTAAATTACAAAAGCACCATCCCAAAGAAGATACTGACATAACCCAGTCAGAAGTACTGCATAGCACAGCCCACAGCTTTACCAAAGTCCAATTGTAACACCAGCCTCGGCCAAGGATGACAATGGTCCAATTTCTAGTGCTGCTTCATATATCATACATGGATGCCAAGCCCACAGTGGTAAAAACTGATGACTCAAAGTCTGAGTCAAATACACAGCAATTCTCAGCCTCTTAAGAAAAGGAAACTCTCCAGATAAATCAGAAACAGATGGCAATATGGGAGATGGAAAACTCTTTTACAAGAATTAACTCCCATTGCTTTTCAAACCAGCTGGTTACCACCAGGTGACCCTCTGGTGAAACAGACTTAACCAGTTCAAATCTCCCCTTTCCTCATGCATCCCAAAAAATTCCCTGGAAAAATGAAACAAACTAAATGTTCAGTTTACAAGACTCTAAAACTCCAGGTAAGATTTTTGTAAAAGCTTCTTTCTTGAGTTTCTCTCACAGCTCTTTATTTTCCCTTGGTTAGTCCCAATATCTCAGATTGCAATTACATTTACATTTGCTTTCAGCAATATAGTCTCACAAGTGAACTTTCAAGACTGAAGACTAGGAACTGTTGAAAAAAATTCTACCTAAACTAAGGTAACTAATAAAGCAAAACATTGAGAAACAAACAGGTTACTTAAATGAATCTGTTTTCCACATTTTTTGTAGAAAACTGAAATATTAATCTTTGTCTGGATTATTCATCATCTAGTGAAAGTAGCTGTGTGGTTTTAGTCACCCACCTGTAACTGCAACTTAGTACTACATTAATACATTACAACATTACTGCATTACAGCCTGTCATGATTTATGGCTCTGGTCTTGAGAAAGAAAACCTGTGATGTATCAGATATTACCTCTTAACTGGGAACTCAGCCTGTGAGAAATAATGAGAGTAGGATATACAGAAGCTACAATTCTGTGAGGCATAGTACAGGATTCTTCAACCCAAGTTTTTCAGCTTTCAGTTGTAAGTCTTCTTATGGAAAATATCCTCTTGCTACCTTCACTGTTGCCAAGAAATCACTGGGACATAAACTCCTATTTGTTTTGGCTAAGCTGTTTTGGTGCTACTAAAAATTCAAGATGGTTATTTTCATCTGTTGTCATTGTAATACTTGGAGTCACCAAGAAAACCTGGTTCATATGATGAAGTTAAAATAAAACCAGATAATCTGTTCTTACTATCTCAAATCCTCGTCTGAAAACTTTAAATCCCTCTCTAGTTACTTGTTTTGTCCAAATAGATGTCAACATCCCATACCTTGTAACTGACAATGGCTTACTCCAAAATTTTAACAGGTGCATGACGTGAATGGGAAAACCTTATTACTTCAATAGGAAATAGGATCTGTGCTGAAAAGCTGCTTTGGGCAGTAATAAACTGAAATTTTAGTTCATTTCTTCGGCAAAATAAAATAGAAAAATAAAGGCAGTGGGGGAGGAGTGGAGGGGGAGATTGGAAAGAATCTATTGTAAGTCCGTGGTTTGGGGAAAAAAAAAAAAAGAGCAGTCTCCAGCACTTCCAACTTTTGATTTATCTGAAAACTGTTAAAATCTTCCTTTTCTATATATGCAGAGAGAAAGCTTCGAGAAACAGAGTAGCAAATGTGACACTATATTCCCCATTATCTACTCCAGTTACTCATTTAATATTCAACCTTAAAACAAAGACAACAAAGAAGTTCAAAGGCCTTATAGTCAATTCTGTCTATTCTTTTTTTACATCTGGGCTTTTTAAAGTTGTACCTATGCATACAGCTTTGACCACATACATTTTCCTTGCTTTTAAAATGTTATGCTGGTCAAATGCACCAGAAATTAAAACTACACAAATTTGCCTCTAATATAATTTGAATTCTGTCATGTTCAAGACTTAAAACTTCCGCAAGTATGAAATTATAAAACTGTTAATAGAATGATATAACTGTCATATGTGTCAGTCCCTGAATGCCTAAGGTGGCACATCAAGATATATCCAGCCTCTAGAAATACCCATATTGAAGCTTTAGAAAAGCAAATGTAGGCTAACCAGTAACCAAGCACATGCATGATACAGGGCACTGAGTTCCTTCAGATTGTTAGGTGATGTGGGAAAACAGAAGACAAGTCAGAAAATCTTTCCACAATGCATCTCTGTCATGTTCTTTTTAGAAACAACCCCAATATCCCTTAAAATATAATCACTCACACCAGAGCATTTCTAGAGACAAGTAGTTTAACAGAAAGGTAACACGTTTTAGCTTTGTATGTCTGAAAGCTCATTTTTAACCTACCTGCATTATTTGCTATTCCTGTAGTACTGGACTGCATCACTTTCATCCATATGCCCATGAATGGGAGCAGGTTACCCCCATTTTTGCAAACCTCTAGCACTAAAGCTATGGACATCTTCTTCCCCATTCCAACAAAACTGACGAATTTCTCATTCAGATCATGGCTGTATTTCCTTTTTCTCCTCCTGACTTGTTACTACTCTGCATAAGTCCACATTGAGGTGTACAGAAATACTGCAACATCAAGGCAAGAGTGCAAATTAAAAAAAACAACAATGAATCACTGATGAAAACAAGAACAAACCTGAACTCAGGTGATATTGAGAACTGCCCTATATTTTCCAAACTTAAAAAAAAATAATCTGATCCTAATTAGGTAAGGAGAAAAACAACCAAAAATAATTATGCCATCTTGTATTAAGACATTTAAGTGGAATATCAGAGACTATTAATTTATTTTAGAACACATGTAGCTACTCTAAATGCACTGATACATCATTAAATAATTATTTTGTACATCCATAACATAATCCATACAAGAGTTCAAAATAAAAGCAAATCTATTCATTAAAAACACACATAAGAGAGCTTTCAGCCTAACCAATCCTTCTTGCTGCACCACTAACTTTCTTAGACATTTTGAAAAACAGAGTGGAAATCCAGTCTACCTTACAGCAAGATTCCTTTGACTACAGAGCCCAGCATGAAATGAAAAAAAACAGCTCACCAGTATTATGTATGATACTAGGATAATACCATTGCAATAGTTACTACTCAGACTGCTAATTCCAAGAAGTGATCTCTAACATGTCCTTGATCCATATCATGAAAAAAACCTGCCCTAGATTATTTAAAGTCCTGGGCTGGGATCCTGAGGTTTTCCCAAGAGGATAGCCTCTGGTACTCCAAGCAGTGGTAGAACCAGTCTGTGAGCATCATGATGGACTCTTTATCCTATATTCATGAGAATTTCAGACACAGAAACTAAGGGAGTGCAAACAAGAATTCTCATTCTCTCCACTACTTTGCCCATTCAAATACTCTCAGAGTGCTTGATCTACCTTCATCTACTGACAATTATTTTTCTTATTGTGTACCAATTCCAAATCTAAAAATGTAACCACCATCCATTTTCAGAGCATTTATGGATGACCTCCTTTTGCTAACAGGGATCAGCTAATCTCTCATTCTCATTATACCAACTGAGAGCAATGAAAGGAGCTGGGAGCTTGCTCTTCTTGCAGTTCTTCTCAGCAACTGCTGCACTCCAAGAACTTTCTCCCTTTCTGCTCCTCACCTTCAGCAGCTCAGTGCAAGAAATAATCCGCCACTTGTAAAACAGATTGGAGGAAAGGAGGTGTTTTATGTAAACGTCAGGAAAAAGTATTTGGAACTAGTTGCTTGAAGTGATTGGAAAAGCTAATGGAATTAAATTGCTGTAAAGATACATTTTTTCTGTCCTACAACAGTGAGAACCTTGAGCGCCTGGCCTTAGTACAATATTTGCATACATATCAAATAGGTACCAAATTGCTAGCACTAAAACATTATGCAGTCCAGCCAAGTACACAATAGGCTGTATGGCAATTATGTGACCTGTCCAGGTAAACACAGGTGAAAATTTTTCTTTCTGAGAGACTCATTACCTTCCTAATACATGAAATAAGAAAATAACCTGAGCAAATCAAAAGCTTCTCCTTCAGCTTTCTAAAGTCGTTCTTAACATAAAATATTGAGAAACATAGGGCATGCAGGTTCCTCTAAACATCTCACTATGTGTGTTATATGCTAGATGTCAACTTTCTATAGCAGTAGAAAGTTATCACATCATTCAGATTTTCATGAGTAGCACAAAATGTCACCACTGTGCCTGAAACTACATGCTAAGTGTAACCAAACTAATAGCTTTGGGTTCCCATTATTTGGTCTGATCAGAGTTGACACTGTCAGTAAGGATAAACAAAAAAGCTATATAACACTTCCGACGCTTCATTGATCAGTAGTTTTTGTTTGCTGCTGTGCAGCAGACCAATTCTCTTGGTGTCTCTCTGTCGGTCCCAATACAATTCTGATGTCTCCAGCTAGTGATATCTCATTTTGTTCCTTTCCCCTTTCTGATATTATCTTCATTTGTGTATGCTATCCTTTTATACCCTCCTTTAAAATGAGATTCAGTCTGCCTGAATGGTGTGTTCCCGTCTGTATATCAGGGCAGAATTTTCATTGTCTGAGTTTTTCAATGAATCTCCATCTCTTTGTCTCTCTATCTCTGCCCATCATCACCATTTTTTTTATTCTTTTGTGTATAGCTCTTAAGTTTTATTTGTGCTTTCTAGAAATTCTGACTCTGACACAAGTTTCTAACTGCTTCACTTTTACTCCAGCTTCCTCTGAATAACATCTTTTTTTTCAGCTTGTTTTGCATTGATATATTCAGAAATATTTGAAGGAAACATTTTTGAGCTAATTTTTTAATCATCTAAGTATATTGAACTACTTAGGATTTAATTTTTTTCTTCCCTTATACTGTGCTCATGAGAAAACCATGACTGTTCATTTGCTTTACAGGTAGGAAGTAATTCTTTCTCCCCAGCTTGCATCTTAGTTCACATCACTGGAACAAACTATGCATCAAAAGCTATTTTTCCAGTCATAGCTACTTCAATATTTCTAAATGCCAAGTGTATTATGTATCATTGCTAGACGAAATACCACATAGACTGTCAATTCTTCAAGGGCTTACCTGGTTTCTTGATGTTTGCTGTCCAGGGGCTGTAAATGTGTGCCCTTGTGGGGTGGTAAGGTCAGAGGGTCTGTGTATTGCATTTTTTAGGAATCATGCTACTGAGACAGATTTCTGTTTTCTGTTTGGAAGAAGTGATCTTTAGATGGGTCTGTGTCTGCTGGACAATACTGAGAACAGAGAGAGTGAAAATCTAATGTCGTCCCACAAAGACCTACTCTGTACTACACCTTGAGCAACTAAGTGCAATTAGATGTTTCTGGATCATATTGTCGTTACCTGGAAAGGATGTGCCACTCAGGGAACTCAGACAGTCAAAGGCTTCTTCAGATGTTTACCGGATACAGCACTGGGTGGTTCACTGCTGGATTCATTCATCTGCTTATCCTTTCCTTGGAGTGAACATGCAGCCTGAATTGTGAACTTCCCATGTCAAGCAGAGCTAACAATTTCTGAATCTGCCTGTCCAACTCTGTCATTGCTTAGCAACGTCCTCAAGAACAGCGAAAGCTGGGAGTACACAGATAATGCCACTACTACCAGGACTTATTTCCACCACTAAAGTCTCTTCTTGTTTCCTAACTGTTCCTCTACCAAGAATTCATATTGCTGTTATTATTTCTGCTCCAGCACAGAGGCACACACTTTAGTCCCAGGTTCCTTCTAATGCAGACTGCTGAAGTTGATTTAAATGCTGCCAATAGCATAAACAGCACATTAGTCCATTGCAAACATGTTTATTATATGGCAGCTTCCTTTCCGTTCAAGAAGTCCTGTATGGTTTTAGTTCTGAAAGCAATTTCCTTCAATATAAAATAATAATAATAATAAAAATTACAGCCCCCTGCATACAGAGACAAGATTTCTGTTTCTGTTTCTCCTAACAGACTTTTGGGTTTGTGACATTTAATTGGTATGTCTCTCTGCTGTTTGAGATTTATTCCTGGTGTTTCCTGTTCACAATATTCCAGTGTCATTATGGGGCACAGTCATAGAAATGAAGGTATGTTATGGTGTAGTACAGGGAACAGTTTAAATGGGAATTTTCTCCTCTGAAAGGTCACACTTTTAAACAGAAACTATAGAAAACTAAAAACAAAATAAAACCATATGGCTCAAGTTCTGAAGGGCAATCTTGAAAGGGGTGTATTTTCAGGGGGAAAGTAAGGTACATGTTATTTGGAAACCATATGTTTCGTATTTCAGTTATTAGTTATGGTCACAAAATCTCAGTTGGTAGTTTAATACTTTCAAGATTTTCCAGCTGCTTATTTGCACTGATTAACTTCCCCCCCCCCCCCCCTTTTTTTTATAAAATCTCCACAAAAAAAAAAAAAAAAAAAAAAAAANCATCCCCACAACAAAAAAACAAAAACAAAACAAAACAAAACCAACAAACAAGCAAAAAAAAAAAAACCTGCATGAGTCAGGAAATGCGATTTCAATGAAAGTCTAAAAGAACGTCATCCAAAAAAATCCCAGAGAGTGAGAGAATGAGAGAGTAAAGATTCTGAAACACTGCTGCAGCTATCTCCACATCCATCCCCACATCTATCTCTTGTGTCAGGAAAACTAGTAAAGGATGAGACTTTTAAACACAAAATTATATTTTTCCCTTTAGCTTTTTATTTGATCAGTGAGATAAGTTAAACAATCTACAATCTGTAATGGGGTTGTGAATGAAAGTGTCAAGCCTAAGCCTCAACAGTTGTTAAAACAGATGACTGATTTGCACCTGGTCAGTTTGTTATAAACATAAATTTTAAAACAGATACACTTTGGATGTAGCACAGCACATGGCTTTACTCAGCTCCTGTAAGAATATTATCTTAAAGCTTTTTTAGCAGAGTAAATAAAACATTTTTCCATTTTGAACAAAGGCAAAAATTCATACAAAGTACTGTTGTATAGCAATGATGAATTCTTGCATACCTCACAAGTTTCAAAGGAAAACAAATTCTGCCTTAGCAAGATATGTACATGCTACATAGCCTGCCTAAAGTAACAGTATAATTGTAATATGAAAATGCAGAAAATTAACACCATGAAAAAGTAGTGATGTGAAATTGCACAGTGACCTAGAAGTAGAGACGGGAGCAGAGACAGACATCCTGGTCTTTTTCTCACAATGCAGTCCATGGAGAAAAGCAGACAGCAACATCACTAAATTATAAGTACCCCAAGATTTAGAATAATAGCATCACAATACAAATGAGGCTTTGATTATAGACTGACTTAAGAATCTTTTCAAATTGTGGCTCAAGATATTTTGTTCAGGTGACCACTGAGGCACTTTTCACAGACTGGTGAAATAACCACAGTGTGCAATAATTTTTAATGACCTGTTTCACAGTATTCATAGAAAGCAGTACTAATTAAATTTCATTGCACTCTTATTCCTTAATGCCAGACTTGCAACATTTTACAGCAATAGGAAATATTTAACTCTCCTGTCATTCAAAGATGTTCATGTTTCCTGTGTATTTTAGTGAGCAGCCAAACATAATTCTGAAAACAAAGCTAACAATCACTAAAAACTTCCTCCCAAAATTCAGTGCAAGATACTTTGCACTTCGGTTTCAAGCAGGTAGGTATTTAACTACTGATGCATAGTTGCCTGGTTTCATTTATGCCTACCAGCCTCTGAAATGTTAAAAAGACCATGCTGTACTCAGGGATTTTAAAGACAATGTTCAAGTAGCTTACCCTATGGTTTGGCATATATTTGATCCCACTGTATTTGCAAATGAAGAAAAGCACTCAGCAAACTGCATATGCAAAAATGAGCCTGGAGTTGAATAGATCTACAGATATGTCCACCTAAGACCTACTTCCTTATTTTGAGAACACTTGGTCTCTGGAAATGGCTCATTTCTTAAACAAGATGTTTCACAGCTGCCTAAAACTCCACCTCCAGAAAAAAAACACCTGTGCAAGGGGCATTCTTGCACATCATCACTCCTCATGACAAACTTACCCACTTTTTGCATAATGGTTTTCTGGTCCAGAGTGCTCAGCCCTGGGGTGGGTGCCTTCCTGTCACTCACTCCAGCTCCCTGAAGATGACATGATGATGGCAGGTGGGCTGCTGCCAGAAAGGCTGGCTGGAAGCTGCTCTGCTGATAAAAAAGCACTAACAGTGCATAGGTGTGGAGAAGGAAAGACTGAAAACCAGCACAATTTGTAGCCAGCTGGCAAGGACATTGTGTGACACATCAGTGAAGGGAGCTCCCAGTTAACCTGTGAAAAGCCAGTGCTTAGGGGTACACTGGCAGTGCTGGGGAAGATGTGTGGCTGCCTGAGAGAGGTAGGGTCTAAATTAGGGTACAAGACAAGTGCAGAGCTCTTCTTTGCTTGCCCCGGTTCAAACTGAATGGACACGAGATCTACCACTAAAAAGCCATGTAGCTGCATGAAGGATGATTCCCTGTTCTTGGAATACTCAATTTGGAGAGCACTGCTACTGCATGGAGTAGCTATGCCCTAATTTAGGCATCCATAAGATGAGCACTCTGCAGGTGATACCCTTTTGCTTATTCTACAGCTGATGGAGAGAAAGTGGCATCTCTAAAAAACATTTTCCTTCATCCCAAAACTAACTACTTTCTTACCATGCCCATTTCTCCACAATAGTTGTAAGAAGTTCTGAGCAATTAGCTCAGAGGTAGACTTCTAAAGTGGGGTGAGGGAACATGTAATTATCCAAAAAAGCAACCTTGCCTATAATTGCCAATAATTTATCATTAAAAACCATTATTATTTCCCACATTTTTCTTTTTCTAAAAAGAAATACAGTGTATTTATTCTAAAGCCCAAAAGGCAACTAGTCAGCATTTAAATCAGCAGGTCTTTCCCAAAACAGGTATTTAATTTAGCCTGTGATGTTCACACATTTCTCTAATGCTGCTTTTGCTGTAAAACAAATTCAGAAAAAGAGGAAAACATTAATCTGTGCCATGCACCACCACCAGAAATCACTGACCTCACCCCTCTTCCCATGGAACTCAAAAGCCAAAGGAAGAGGAACAAAAAGCTCCCACCAAAGCTGCAGCCAAATCCATTTTCTCGTGGTGTTGCTATGGTCTTTTATAGTTCCCCATAGCGACTGACACTGCTTTTGCGAGCTGCACAGAGAAGCAACAGGAACATTTCTCGTCCTGCGTCACCTCAGTGTCAGTGCTCTGTTAATGTGTTTTCCCTTTCAAGTAACTATCAAATAGAGAGTACAGTGCACTTGAACTGATTTCCCCTTCCAAATACAAGGTAACAAAAGGAAACCTATCCTGCCTCATTTTCTGCATGCAGAAAATAAAAGGAAAAGATCATCTCTACCTAGAAGAGTCTTCACAGAAAGGGGCAGCGGTGTCAAAGGCCTCAGTGCACCTCTAAATATTTATTAGTGCTGCAATATCAAAATACATGTTTCACATTCAAGTGAAAACAATTTTATTCTGTGACATGAATGAGAGATCAGTCAGACAGAAGCTTTTTTGCTGGCACTCCACTGAAAGGCAAAGTTTGAGTCTAAAGTCAAATGGGATAATTTCTGGCAATGCCTTTTGGATGAATCTTTTTGTTTGTCAAACAAATCAGTAGTAAATTGCACACTGTTATACTGGAAAAGTATCGTTTGTGGGTTTTTTACACAGAAAGGCAGTTCAGAAAAGAAACTGAGGTGTCCATTTCAGGTTTCAATGGTTTTGCATAATCTCCCACATATTTTTTTTACTACCATAAACCAAAGCAACATGAGAAATGTACAGCTTTTTATGGCTGATCAGTTAAATTTTATTTTGTGGTGCTGCCTTCCCAGTTAACATTAAACTACTTCTTCTGAAAAGAAGATTAAAGTCTCAAACTATTTAATGTACTTTACTTATTCTGAACTAATAACTGATTCATTCTTGAGTTCATATAGTCAAAATTGAGGGGGTTTTTTGATTCAAAAAGTGAATAGACCAATAAAGAATTAAATACTCAAAATATTTTTAACCAAAAAGCACAATCAACTAAAAGTTGAAGGAACACAAATAGAGGCACTATATTTTCTGATCAGTAACATTGCCTGGGGAAGAGAGTCTAGAAGTGCTTTTATTTTTGTATTTTTGGAAGGATTATGGACCAGGTACAGAAGCTGCTTCATCAGAAAGTTGTCCTATTACAAAAACATTGAAAATCATGAAATGGTATTATATTGTAGTATTACAGTATGACATTGGTTTTGCATTATAAATTAGATACATATATTTCTATAAAATGGTATAGTGTCCTATTTTAGGTAATATACTCCAAAATAAAGTTTCATTTCCAGAAAATCTGCTAGAATTTTTATTTCTCTGGCATGAAAGACCAGATTAAAGACTATAGACAAGTTGAAGAAAAGTAACCTATTTGATAACACAGGGAACAAACAATTCCTTTGTTTGTGTAATGTTCTCTAGATTTGTGGAATCAGACCAGGAATAACATCTCCTAACAACATTTCTTCATTCAGAGTATACACAGCAGCTTGGGCAGGAAACATCACCACATGCCCTCTCGCACTGCCCATGCCGTGAATGTCAGAGATAGCAGCTTTCAATGAAGACTGCTCTATCATCTAATAAAATCTTTAGATTGTTGCCAGATTGATTGAAAATCTTTAGATTGATGCTTGCTTTTTCTCACGTACAGAAACAGAGAGCTACCAAACAAAACCAACTGATGATGTAAATGACAGCCTTCCGGCATCCTGAAATTAATTTTAGTGAAACGGTTCATTTGTCATAATTCTTCTAAAGTCATAAATCCCACACGAGGTAGCTGGGCAAGAGTGACAAGGAAAGATGTTTTCACAAAACATCTTTCGCCTATTTTCCCATCCAAAAGGTAGACATTTCACCAAGATGACAGGGAGAATTGTAATGATCATGACTTGAGAAATGCCTTTTATTTGTGGGTCTGTCAGATCACTTTTCTGTCCTCAGGGAGATATCTTGGGAGACATAAGATCCATGTCCTAAGAGAGTGGGCTGGCAGCAAGCAAGAAGCCCTAGAAAAATCTCATCCAACCTCTGTCTCTCCCTCTCCTACAGTGAAGTACTCTCCTCTCTTGCAACTTCATGAACATTTTAATGGGGAAGATGAGGAACAAGTAGAGACTGCACAAAGACTGGGTGTAGGGGTGGTGCAGTCATGGAATAGAATCATGGGATTGGTTAGGTTTGAAAAGACTCTAACATCACCAAGTCCAACTGTTAATCCAGCATTTCCATGTTTACCACTAAACCATGTCCCTAAGTGCCACATCCACATGTTTTTTGAACACTGCCAGGGATAGTGATTCCACCACTTTCTTGGGCATCCTGTTTCAATGTCCAACTACCCTTTCAATGAAGAAATTTTTCCTAACATCTAATCTAAACCTCCATGTGCTGCAGAGATACTTTTGTTCTTCCTGCTGGTATGCTTCCTGTGTAAGTGCACACTGAGCAGAGGATTCCCTGATATACTGTATCACTAGTGTGAAGGGTTATGATACTGTCATAGGGATGTAAGGAATAACTCATAATCCCTGAATTCATCAGGAATAACCAATGATGACAGACAACCATAACTTTCAAACCCACCACCCTTTCTGGATGCACAACACGTTTGCCAAAACCTACAGAGCATGGATATTATTTATTACAAACTGTTCAGTCTTTGCTAAATTGAGAGGTCCAGATAACACAGACATAGCCGAATGAATTTGAAATACTTACTGAACCCAAACCGAAGCTGTGATGCTCTTGTTCTCTGCCCAATATCCGTGATAAAACAAAGGACTGTTCATTACAAAATTTAAGCTCTACTTTAGCAAATTATTTCTCTCTAGTAACTACTGCTACTTTCATAAACACAGCATTATAGGTTAGCAACAGCCAAAAAATGCTTATACATCATTACAACAGAACTTATTTTCTGAAGAGTGGTATTCAAATGTGTGTGAATTCTGTTGTAACTGAATAAACAAAATGTGAATGACTGAAGTTCCTTTGGACCTGCAGCCTTCTCAAGAAACAGGCTGCCATAAATATACTTGTGGAATAATATGAGAACCTTTCCCAGTCAATGTGCATTCAGCAGAAATATTGCATTCATATTATTTCATTTTATTAATTTTGGTATGGAAATCAGAGCTTCATTACAGTGCAGAAAGAAACACATGATAATATAAAATTTCAAAGCACACAAATAAAATTATGCCTTACGAGCTTTCATTTCCCCACAGCACTCTGCAAATAATACAAACAGAAGTTGTGCTTCAGGATCGGTGTGGCATAACCAATTTTGCTCAGGCAGAAAGCCAAAAAACACAAGTTCTAATCCCTGCCCTCAGGCTCTCAATTCAGCAAGGCACTTATGTCCCTATATAACTTTGAGAAAAAGCAATGTCGTTCCACTCCATGAGTCTATTTCACCATTCATGCATTTTCCAAGTACCCAGCTGAGGTGTTAATCTCCTTTCTGTCATTTTTTTCCCCATATATAATGGGAGAGATGCTTAACTATGTCACAGTGTTGCTCTGAGGTTCTTCATCTGTATTTCTGATGAGTTGATGCAGCCCTAATACCATGGAACAGTGATGTTTTGTGGTCTTTAATATCTTTTTTTTTAAATCATAAATTCAATTTTGCAAAGAAACTGTCTCCTGATTTTAGACAAGGCCAAGCACCTCTTTCTTTATTACTACAAGAGTACAAGTGAATTCCCCTTGCAACTCCCACTCCTTGTTGAACTCATCTGAACTCTGCTATAGTCCATCTACTGCTTTGTACACATCATTGCTGTTCTCCTCCTAAGGTTTTATTTGAGGGTTTCCTATCTTTGAAGATAAAGCACCATTTTAAATTTAGACCAAGCCTGCCTTCACTGTGTCTCTACAGCGTTGCATCTTACCTTCAAGTCTCCACCTCCTGCTTTGTATTAGCTCTTGTACTAGTTTGAGGAATTTCCTCCTTTCCTGTCCTGACATCAGTCACCTCAGGCCTCTTTAACCCTCTTCACATCCCTGCTACTAGGACTAGCTTCAAATTCATCATCCCAGCTGCTGTGATCCACTCCTCCAGCTCCCTTGCTGGCTCTTACTCTAAGGCCAGTACCACATGGAGTGCCCCAGCAGACCTCTGACCTTTGCCTTACCCCTGCCAGTAATGCCAGAGTCCACACAATTTTCTTGCTTCTTTCAGAGGTATTTCCCCACTTTTCCGAGCTGTCCTAATTGTTCTTTATTGGCTTTTAATCTCTTCCTACCTCTGATATCCTCTTAAAAACCATTGTCTCCCTTATGACATCAACATGGCAAAATATGAGCTGAAAACTTTGCTTTTCTGTAAAATTTGTTGTTATCCTATGTTCTCATTCGCTTCAATTTAATTTTCCTGTTTCTTCATGTCTTTCCCTTATTGCAGTTCAGTTGTTCTTTTAGGTAAGATCTGCCTTCTTGTTTGCTCGTGACTATAGCAACGTCCACAATGTATCTCCAAACAGCAACCAGCCTTCCTAAAAGTCTGTGAAAAGTCAACCACAATTTGTTGAGTCCAAATCACATGCTCATAACTCCTGTTCTTTCCCAAGGGGGCATCCTCCATTGGACACTCCCAGGAAGCCAGCAGCTACCCACTCTGTGCTTTGAGGATTTGCTACTGCCCCATGATGTCGTGGTTCAGTATTTTACACACACTGAGGAGCATCAGCATGTTAATCCACCATGTCTTTTGGATATTCTCTTGTGCCTATGCCACTGTGTACATTTCATTTTGATAAAACACAAAGCCTTTCAAAAACCATCAGATCTATAGCAAGAAGGAAAAAAATGTAATGTTTGAGAAGCAAGGCTGAAATTGATTCAAACCCATCCTAGTTATGGCAACAATAGAAGAGTCCTGTCAGAGTTTTTTTCAAAATTTGCTTTCTTCTGTGTGTTTTTAGAGCTCAAAGCAATGCAAATTTGTGTTCAAAATATTGCTTTTTATCATATGACTGTAAATTATGCTGCATATTCCAGTTTTGCACCAGAAATGCCAAAACACTGTCTATAAAGACCTGTTTCCCATAAAAAATACTGGACTTGTTTCACTATTTCCCAGTAAGACAGTCATAGCACACATCTAGTTGGAGGTCCTTTTCTTCCACTCATCTGGATTCATTATTGCAGCTAGACTGCTATCTGTGTTCTGGTGAATCCAAAACTGGCTTTGATGTCTCTGTTTTTGAGATAGTCTTAAATTTAGTTATGAGTGCCTGGACTTAATTTAAGAAATTGAGGTAGACTGCCTATAGCCCCTAATTCCTATGATGCTGACAGCACAAGGTCTTGGAGAATGCTTTCAGTGGGAACTAAGGCCCAACTGAGCATTCTGCTATACTGTGATTTGTTTCATGTAACTCCATCACCTTCTTGGAAATTTCACTAGTATAAAATCAGCACAGTAAAGCGAAAATCAAAATCATTGGCTTCTCCATCACACCGAGGAGTCTGAGATAACACAGAAGATGCAGCTGCTACACATTGACATGGCCTGCATTCATGTCCCACTGTGTATAAACAGGGAAAGATAACTGGCTTTCTAATTTTAGCACATTTTCCAGTACAAGCTAACTACATTCACTTCATTATAATACCTGCACCTAACACTAATAAGCATTTGTACACAGGCTTGTGTGGCTGTTTGCACCTGGAGCAGCAGTAGAGCACGAGAGCTTTTAAAGCATTACTTTTTGAAAGTATTTCAGCCCTTGGCAGGTAGTGGACCAGTGCTTTGGGATAGCTGTTTATTTTAGAAATAAGAAAATATTTGACACCCTGGGATGCATTAGGGAAAATGTTGTCAGCAGGTAATGGAAGGTGGTCCTTCCCCTCTAACTCACACTGGTGAGACACATCTGGTGTGCTGGGTCCAGTGCTGGGACACCTGGTGCAAGAAGGATATGGATTTGCTCAGCTGAGTACAGAAAAGAGCCACAAAAATGATGAAGGGCTTAAATCATCCATTATATGAGGAGAGGCTGTGCACAGCATCATATCAGGCATTTCCTCGGATAAAAAGCACAGCATTTCAGCTATGGAAAGATTTCTAAGTTTTCTTATATCAGACTAAACTTAGCACTGCATCACTAAACAAACTCCTTTCAGAAAAACACAGACACCAGAAATGAGAAAGAGCCTGGATCCCACTAATGGTCTAAACAATCATTGCAAACTTCATTTTCCACTGTAAAGCTGGGCATGGGACAGAAATGAGCCATGAAGGTTTAAACCCTACAATGTCAAGTTGCCTTTCTACCGATTTTCACCTTCTGCCGAGTTGGACAATGGTTTGCTGGGCTCTCGTGGCCTAGCTCAGCAATGAATCTCTTGGCCTCATGCTCATGCAGATCAGTCCAGCACTCTCTCACGTGGACTTTTACATAGCTACATACTTAGTTACTGTGCTGACCTTCTCACATCTTGGATCCCCACAGTACCATCCCCCTGCCATCTGTCTGAGTGACTTGATAATCAAACTGCCTTTCAGAGAGTCCTCAACAGCAAACATTTAACTCAAACATTACTGAAGTGCACAAAGAGGGACTCATTTTGTCAAACCTCCAAAGCATATAGAATTCTGAAAACAAGAATGACATCTCAGCATAACCCTCCATCTTTAGTTTTATCTTGGATGCCTCAGAAACAGAATAACACTGCTTGCCTGTTAATTTTTCCTGTTTTCCATACATTTCACTCCTGTGGAATCAATAACCTCCAAGACTGAATTATAGTCAACCACTCTATCTCTGACAATTCTACCAGGGAAACAGAGAATAAAGCAAGAAATTAAAAGTGAGGTCCTAGGTGCCTCTAAAAAGTTAAGCTTGAAAACTTAACAGTGCAGAAGACTTTTCACACTTCATGAAAGAAGAAGGCAGACAATACAGTAGACCCTTATTTCAACCTAAAAGCATGTGAAACATTCTTCCAGTGTTACAGAGAGCTGTGAAAAATTACAAGGAGCAGTAGTTAATGGAGATTAACAACAGGGGAACAGCTTTACAATAAAATACTCCCCATCAAACCTCCTTCATCATTACACACGAGTTTCAAGATTCTTTTCCTACTAAAACCATCCTATGACCCTTCAAGAGACCCTAAAACTGGTTATCTAATCACTGACAAATACAGTACCTGCCTTGGCACAAGCAGTTGGAGACAGTAGAGGGGCCTGCAGACCTCTGTCTTCTTACACACATCAGCATCTGACTGGACAGCACTGTGGTAATGGCTTTACTAAACTCTTACGGAAATGCTATTAAAACTAATTCATAGTGTTGCACAAAAGTTCTGCACTGGATACACAAGTTGCTATTAATCAACTTTCAAAATTGATCTATTAAACACAAAATGAAGAACGTATGAATATGGTCATAATCCATAAAATGAGAAGTCTTGAATATTATTATGATTTTTCATTAAATTAATTTTAAATATTTCACTTAACATCTACAATATTTCACTGAAATATTTATGACAATTTACATTCATCAGTTTTAGTCTCAATTTTAAAAATTTCAAATTTTTGAGATAATACTGCCCAATATCCACCTCCAGAATATGTTCATATTACATTTTCAAATATTCATGAAAATATCTGCTAAAACACTCAGACATAAAAAATGAAAGTCCATGTTGGGTTTTATTTTGAAATTATAGCTCCCGAATCAAATGCAGGAGTCTATAAAGATAGATCAAAAGAAACTATGACAGTTTCATATATTTCTCAATTTTTTTAGTGTGCTATCTTTGAAATAGTGTGAATATTATCTTTTTCCAATAATTACAAGAGTGTGGGATACTGATACTTCCCAAAGCAGTATCTTTGCAAATAATGTATTGCAATTGCTAATTATTTAAATAAATTGGCTATTATTAAGTAGAGCATTTATTAAACTATCATTGTTGGATCACATGGCTTATCTTACACTGACTAGATGAATATGAGAATATTTCAGGAATGTGCTTACTGTCTCTTGTAACACATCTCCATTCACAAACCACAGGTATTTATTTCTAGCTGCTGCTGGGTTTCATCATGTATATTTCATTAAGAAATGCTTGAAAAGGTAACCCCATCAGACTGATACATGTGAGAACATGGCTATAGTACTTACCCTTCGAGGAAAGCAATACATAACCTTGTTATCCTCAGAATAAGGATGATGGAAGTCATTTGCCAAAATCTACTTTTCTCCTGAGTAAAGGGTCACCAGAACATCCAGTCTCAATCAAGAGCAAGCAAGGAGATACATATATTTATGCCCTTTACTTATTTGCATCAGGTATTTTTGATTACAGGAAGATACAAGGTTCATGGGAGAACACATGACAAATGCACACGAATCAATTAAGAGAGAGAGCAGGTTTTAGTCCTCAATGAAGCAAAAAGAAGTTACTGGCATAATATGAAACATCTCCAAAGATGTGATACTTCAGTAAGGACACTTCATTGAGACAAGGATACTGCGGTAAAGACAAATGGCAAAACTGACACCTAAAAAACAATTTTAAAGACTTCTTGTCTTTCTTAGATAGGCATCTTAAATAAATTTCTCAGCTCTCAACATCTGCTTCATGTTAGTTACAGAGTAAAGAACCCCAGATGATTCACAAACCATGTGGTATCATGGTATCTCAAGGTCAGGAGATGACATGTGGACCAGCAACCACCAATGAGCAAGAAGATTCTCTGACTGGCAAAAAGATATTGGAAATCATGCCTGTGTTTAAGGAATAACATGGATCTGTTACTAAAAAGTGAAAATAAGCATATGGGGAAAACATAACTTTCCCATTGTTTCTATGGGCCATGTGACATTACTGCTGGGCAGCTTAACAGAAATCCAAAGATGATTCTGATGCTTAGGCACATCGTTTTTGAAAAGCTTGTTTAAAGAAAGTATTGAAGGTGAGTGATTTACAGATTTTCCCCAACGATCAATTTCTGATAGACATTACATGGCAAACTTTCTGCACATAACCCATTCAGTTGCTTTGTTCACTCAAAGCTGATTTAATAGATCGTGCTCCTTATCTGAACTCACTTCTGTGTGCCAGCCGTTCTAGCAGATGCATCTGCTGAAACATGCTTATAGTTTACTTATAGTACTAAATTGCACTTCAGCCTTAATAGTGTTTTACTATGAACCCAAAGTAGGAACACTTAACCTGTGACTGCATTGAAGCAAGGGCTTTTGTATCAGGTCAGCAAGCCAAACATCCTGCACCTGGTACCTCACAGACTCATGGCTCTGTACAAGACAGGAACTAGCTTTTGCAGAGCTTCATGCTTCATGAGAGTATGAGTCAGTAGCTTGGAAAAGCTCTCTTCTTGCTATCAATGAACAGCTGAAGACACTCCAGAAACTCATGCCCACAAATATATCAAAGAAACTTGAGTGTGACTGCAGAGCCCCAAAGCACAGCATCTTCGCAGCAGGTTAGAGATCACAGAATATGCTGAGTTGGAAGGAACCCACAAGGATCATCGAGTCCAACACTTAGCCCTGCACAGAACCATCCCCAAGAGTCACACCAGTCACCTGAGAATATCATCCAAATGCTTCCTGAACTCTTCCAGGCTTGGTGCTGTGACCACTTCCCTGGGGAGCCTGTTCCAAATGACGCAGCATGAGCTCAGGCTGGTACTAGATTGTCAACAGCCTAAGGGCTCAGTAAGACCCAGCAGGATTTAAAGGAGAGGAAAACAGGGCAGAGGTTTGTCTCTTCCTTTGCTAAAAGCAAAGAAGGTAGAAGATCAAAAGAAGCTAATGTCTGTGAAGCCTAAAACTTCTTTGCAAACAAATAAAGTTAAGTCAGCAACAGAAGAGAGAACAAGGGAAAAGGAGGAGGTTGATTTGATTTAGAGGTGACTGCTTCCTTTTTGACCGAGCTCTGTATGCTTGCTGGCTCTCCCTTGCCCCAGAGTGAAAGTCAGGCAGGAAAACAGAGAGACTCAGTGCTTTCCCCTCTTCCTCCTCAATATTAAAATGAAGTAAGCCCTGACAGCATTTTCCTCTCTTCCTTTAAAGATCCAGCACATCCTGAAACAGGGAAGGCCCTATGTGACCAGCATGCCAATGCAGAGGGAACCCACCATAGAGTTCTGTAAGGCCATGTGTGCCTCAGCCTCCTAGGGAATGCTAATTCCTGTGCAGCCAGCCAGTGTCCTGTACCCAGCCCTAGGATAAATGATGAAATGCCACTGCCACACAAGGTCAACATCCACGTGACATGCTACCAGAAAGAACTGGCAAGTCTTCATTGCTGCTTTTGACAATGAGCTTCAATGGAGCATAAGACATTAGCCTCTCATCTACTGAGAGACACATTATTGTTTAAAGCTAGCAGATATTTCACTCTTGCAGAATGAAAATCATGGGAAGCATAATGTCCCCTGGACATTTAGAACAGAAATGTAGTTTTCAGATAACAGAATCACTACAGCACATGACTGCTGTTAGAGCTTAGTTACTGAACAAATATCTTTCTATCTTTAGATTTCTATGTCATATCCAGTCTGGAATGAGAGCAGCTGTAAATTATTGCCACCTATGATTGTGCCATGGGCTATCCCTTATGAACAGTTAGTCTCAAAGCATTTCTGTTTGTCAATATTACCCAGGAAAACAGCCACTGGTGACTTTCTCATGCTGAAAAAGAAAAAGAGCTCATAGGCTTTAGATTCACACATATTTTTACAACACAAAAGATACAATTGGATCCATCCTTCCAAACAACAAGCCTAATGTTCTCTTCAGAGACAAATGGAAGAATTTCATATTGTGTTGGTTTTGTTACATGGAAATGAATACAGCTAATCGATCGCAGAGTTGATACATTCCCTTCCTGTGTTACAAAGCCCAAAGAGTCTTCCATGCTCTATTCAGTGGTATTTTGAAACTTCCATACCCCTTCCAGTGCTGGATCCAAACCACAAACTGTACATAGAAGAAGTAACTGACTACATGCTTACGCCTGCACTACCTACTGTGTCGTGTTCATATGATGAATAATGTAACAAAGAGTACTCTGCTAGAGCACATCCTCACCAGCTGGAGAAAGCCTTTAAAAACACATAGCACATCCACGGAGTGATGTGTAATGGCCATGAAAAGACATGCTCTCCAAAAACATGAGAGGAAGTTTGCAAAAGTTCACAGAGTGTATAGCTTTGCCAGTTTCTACGGTGGATTCTGGATGGAACTGTCAGCAGCATTTCATCCCCATGTGTCCTTGGGTTCAAGTTCTCTGTATACAGCTACACCCCTACTTTCAGGTAGGTCATTATTTTGACACCACAGACTCTCAAGGCTTAAAGACTCTTTGCTTCTTTGAACAGGACTTTTTTTCCTTTTGCTGTGCTGCCATCCAAGGCAGCCTTTACACACACAAAAGCTTGATTCTAGGGATTATGTGAATTCAGTGTTCCAAATAGTGAGCTCCCTTACTGCATTAAAAACTTTGGGTTTATCTTTGAAAATAACTAAAAGTTCATTTTTCTAAGCTCTACATTTGATGTTGAGAAGCACACTGAAAGAGGATCAATGTCTTCTTTCCCCTCCTCACACAAGTTTTACTATAATTACCTAACTGGATAGAATTACTCTAAGATGATGTGCTGGTGTTATTCTGGAGTGGGTTGACATCAAAAAATCGACTCCAAAACAGTTTTTTCAGGAGGATAAAAAGTCAGATACATATAAAGTTGGATGTTTTATCTACTTAGTACCATAAAAGTGCTGGTCTGTTCAGGATTAGTTCAGTGTTGAGATATTGAGGAAGCATCTTAAGCAAAACATGCTTTCATAGTCAACAGAAGACAAAAATTCTTCTCCTAGAACTGAACCTTAAATGACAAGGCTCTCACTAGATTAGACATATGTATCAACTGGACCTTTTTCTATATCCATTCAAGCCTGGACTTTTGTACTCAAACTTCAAGACTAAAAAGGATGCTGGTCATCCATGTCTCTGATGCACATCTCACATCTGGGTAACTCAAGTCCCACATTCTGACTGTACTAGACTAACCAGAACATTAAATGATTGTAAGTGCTGCAATGCTTTAAGTTAATAGGCAGTAGAGTCTCATTCAAATTACTATTCTGATTTGAAGACATGTTCAAACTATTGAATTCACTTTCAAAACTCATCACGGTAAGTCTTACAAACTTACACATTATTTTAATTATTTCAACACAGTTGCATCAGTTTGTGAAGTCAATTTTTAATCAGTAGTCTGCTATTCATCTTTCATATTTTTTCAACTCAGCCTAATAAAGCTACTGTAGAGTCCAATGGCATTTTATCATTTAACATTTATTGGCATGCTTGTATTGATTTTTTTTTAATTGTCAGTTAAAGCAACGTAACGACATTTCCAATATGGTTCAAAAGCAACATTTTCACAATTCCAACATGGTTAAAGACTTCTATGAAAGACCTTGATGAAAGATTAAGACCAGCTCCAGAAAAACACTAGAGCCGAGTTCTCAAACAGATAAATCAAGTGATATTTTACTAGTTGCTATGAGATATGAAGTATTTGATGTACTTCATAAATGCTTTGCAGCTGGATGTTCCATTTCCTAGGGAGACTGAAATGGCATTTTTATAACTCTCTGTAAGTTTTGTATCTCTGCTGATTGGTAGAAGTATAAGCTGTGCTCTTTCTTCAGTGTAAGCAGTATAAGGAAAAAGGCTGTATAAGTGTCTGCGGATGGCTGTTTAATACTTCAGATGTGCTACAAGCCTAGACCATGAAAAAATGAGTACCCATAACACTTAGAACAAAGATTACCCTGAAATATTTCCTTTTTCTATGGTTCTATGGAGTGGATGCACCAATTACTTCTTGCTCCAGTTATTCTGTAATGACTGTTATCTCTTTGGCTTCAGTGTGGCAGTAGGAACATATTTTTTTATAGACTACCTTAATGCTAGGAAACGTGGATGGTTTAAGGAGCAAAACAGAAAATCTGTTCAACTTCAATACTTTTACATTTGACAATAGAAAAGTAATCCAAAAAAGTTTTGCAAAGCTAGCATTTTACTCTGAATGCACACCTGATTTCCCAGGGTTTCCCAACACTTCCACATCTGATTTTGAATTAGTTACAGGTATTTGTAAGAGATAGAATGCTCTGGGGAAATCAGGACCAGTGCTTTGAGCAACAACAAGCTAAAATTAAGAGAAGGTCAAATTGTTTTGCAAGGAGGTAAGAAAAACCAATGAGAAAAAAAAATTCCATGGATGGATAAAGAAAAAGAAAAAAAAAACCTGTCTGTCACAAAGGCACAAGTAAATTTAGCTTTGTGGGAGTCTTTTCCAGGTTCCTAAGAACTGCCAATTTCTATTTCCTTCTGTGTGTACGAACTCAATGTACCCAATAAGTATTGGTCTGAATTTGCAACATGTATTGTCTCTGGTTGGTGGCATCAGAGATGATGCTAGAAATATGAGTGATTTGATCCAGAATTTGCTTCCTTAAACATCTGATTCTTCACAGCTGTGTGGAGTGGCTTAAAACTCCCTACAGTAGCAGCCAGCACTTTCTTTATATTTACAGCACTAGTGTTGTGGTGTTGTCTGTGGTCCCAGAAACTCGTGCCCTGTCACCATTTCCTCCTCCCCAATCTTATAATCTGACCTGGAGGACACCCTGGCCTTTGAACTGCAACACAGCTGCCATGCCAGCCTCTATTTTTTCACCTACTTTCTGAAATTGCCAGAGAAACAACAAAGTACTAGACAGTGGAGAGTCAGGATCCTGGTTTCCCGTTTGTAACAGCAAATTAGAGGAATTTTGTGTCAGCTCACTGTTTAGTTGGTTTAGTTGACTAAGAAATGCTGAGGGACCAGCTCTCCTCACAAAACAGAAAATTCCTATTTCAAAGCAGAACACTGGTATTCAAATAGCTATGTTAAGAAGGCACCACACACATTAGAGATCTGCTCTTTTTTTTCTGGCTACATTTCAGAATGAGGAAGTAAGAGTGTGTTTACAGCAGGTGACAACGCAAAGCTTGAGCACTAGAAGGCAAAGCCTTGTTTACAGAGCTCTTCCTGGATGTCTTAAAAATACTTGAAGCTTTTCATTTCATATGCATCACGTGGATTCAAGTACACCGATAAGGCAGAGTGCATTGAAAGCTGAGAACACAATAAAATTTGAAGTCTGCTAACCTTATACTTAACTTGAAAATAAAAAGTCACCTGTCAAACAAGCTCTTAGTTCTCAAGGATTGAAGTAGACAGACATAAAAGTATTGAAACTTCATGTTGCTCTGAACTTTTATGTCTGCAGTTCACAGAAAGTACAGTATTTTACTAAAATCTACAACATTTAAGCAAACATAACATTCAGAAGAGTAAAAGCAGGAAGGTTTGTGAAACAACACTCTACAGATATTCATTCACATAATATGTTTTGCACTTTGTGACCTTCATTATCATCATTATTGATAAAAATCCTCCAACATAATTTCCTTCTTAAGTATTATTTTTACACATTTTAAAGCCTATAAAGTAAGCCTAGTGTCAGAGCTATTCTAACACCAGAATTCTAATATGGGTGAATTATTCAGATATGCCTTTACTAAATACTCTTTTTTTAAAAAACAACTACATGCAAATCCAGCCAAGCTGACCACAAACTACATGAGAAACAAGGCTGAGAAATTTATATACATTTAGTACAGAGAAAGCAAATGTGTAAAAATACATTTGTAGTGTAATTCACTTTCTTCACCTTCTTATCTTAAAGGTCAGAGGTTTTTTTCCCAGTGGTAGGATGCATTGATTAGGTAAAATACGCCAAACCTGAATATATTAATTTTTACTTTATTACAGGGGTTTATGGCCTTCAATTACCTTACTTTCTGCAATGAAAGAATCTATGCCCCAGCATCAGCAGAAACTTCAAACTTCAAGGCAAATGTACAGGACATCATCCAGCCAACTTTGTCAACAGGGGACAATTTTGTGTGTTGTAATAAGTAGCATGTAATCTATGGCTGCATAGACTGCAAATGTGTTCCTTTGTAAACTTAGAAATATTAATTGCAATTGAAAATACCTGGTTTTGTGAGTTTCAGCAGTAATAAAGTTAACACTGATAAACATATTTCCTCACAGTCTAAAATAGACAGCAAGAAATTAGTTTAAAGGTCTTACAGTGTTTCACTGTTAGGCAATTATTCATAATTCATAGCACTGCTAAATAACAAAATAATACTTGGGCATGAGATGCATTAGCATTTCTCTCATGGAAGGCTTGTACTTTCTGTAGTATACAACTGTCCCATCTGGTGCTGTCAGTATGGGAAATATTTAATGTTAGAGAAATTTAAGGACTGTGTTTGTTTTCATGGATGTTTATGCACATACCAGAGCTTCATTAGAGCATATATTCCTAAATGAAGCATCCTTTCTGCACGAATCCCAGAACAAAGCATGCATTTCCATGACAAAGGTGAATCCAACATCAGAAACATTAGGAAATACACTCCACTTCAAACACACTCACTGAACCTCATTTAAATACAGAAGGAGAAGCAAATTTCTTTGTAATGCCATAGGCAATGTGGATTCTTTGGCAAACTTGTTATACCTTTTTTATCTATTTGGTGCTAGGACAACAGCACTGTCCAAGCACAACTGAAATGTTTCCTCCTACAGAACTCTGATAATGCAATGCGCTAGAACTCTGCTAAGCTTGTAATTAAAAAGCTAATATCAAAACCACATCTGTCAGTTCACTGGTCTCCCAATGAAACAAATGCCCAAAACACATTGCTAGATGGTTTATTTTTCACCAAACAAAAAGGTTGTTTCTATTGAATAGACTCTCTGTTCTCATATTAGCAAGTACCAACAGATGCTCTATTATATGCTAACAAACATTTCATTCAAATGCACTTGAAAATTTAGTTATATTATCATTCTTTTAAACACAAGCAATATTATTTATCTCAATTCAACTTTGGATGCAGTATAAAGCAGTTGTGAAGAAAACTGGAATTGAATGCATGCTACATTGTGTCTAAGCAGCACTTACTCACAATTTTTGATTTCAGACATTTTTCTTTAAACAGAGTTAACCCAACAAGCAACAACCATATAAATACTTGTAATGTGCAAAAATATTACTCCAATTGCAGCAGTAAAACACATACCACTCTTAGAACACTTTGAGAAATAAAACACTGTATTTCTGAGAGCCAAACACAGAGGTATGTTAAGTGAATAATAAAAACACACTTGTGTGTACTAATTGGATAATGACATATATTGCTTTGACTGTCAGTTACCACTGTGCCTTTAAAAGTTCCTTTTGTTAAGCATGTAATTTCACTGTTAAAAATGAATAAAAACCTCTGCAACTACTTCATGACAGATCTGTGCCTTATGTAAGGCTAACACCAATGCTACTTTGAAAATATTTCCCATCGTAAGACTTGGTATTTTACATTCTCATTTACTTTCTGTCTGCCTAGGGTATGTTCTGGTTTGGGTATTTTTTAAACTTTTCTGAAGCCTTGGGTAAGTTTGTAAGGAGAACAATACACCTGATATTAATCCATTCCTTATTTTGGTTAAAAAGAGTGTGGTTTGCAGAGTCTGGATTACAAACCCTTTCACTGTAAGAAAGCCCTTTGCAAACCTGCTTCCAACTTGCCACCAAGACACAGTCCTCTAGTCCTCCCTGTCACTGAAATCCACAAGTAATGGCACAGATTTGACCAGCTATGTTGTCTCACACTGCATCTCCCTGGGCACTCTAACGAGTTGGTTTAGTATTACTGCTGTAACCCAGGCAGGAAAACTAGTCAAAATTCGACTAAATCCTTAAGCAATCTCTCACCTCAGCCTTGGCAAGGCTGATCAAGTCTGCGTCCTACATGTAAACAGACTCCAAATCAGCATTTCTGCATGTCTGTGTCTGCATGCAAATTTTTTATCACCACTCAGAGCTCAACACTATCAAAGCCATCAACAATTTAAAAGCAGGAGCAGGAGGGAGGCAATTTCAGGTACTCAGACTGAAGTTTACCCTCCACTCCCCCTGAGCTGAGGCAAAGAAAAGAGTCACTACAGACACGCTCCAAGAGTTTTCTGCCAGTCTCTTGCCTTTGCTCACACAACCTATCTGGGGAGCATCCTCCACCCGTACCAAGACCTTCAGCATTGAGTCAGAGATGTGACAACAAGCTACTCCAGTACAACAAGAACCAGTGTCAGATCAAACCTCCAAAGTCTCGCCTGGCTAGTTAGAAAAAAAACACTGAAACCCAAGGCAACATTTCCAATAGCACCTCGCAGTGCGCTTGGAAACCTTCGCTGTTTGCCCCTCATGTCCTCCTCCAGCCCCTGCTTGGCTCCAAAGTGACTGAGCCCACGCCATCCTCCCAGGGGCTGGGAGCCTGTTTCCCCACCAGCACTTGGAAAACCATGAGCCAAGTTCACCCACCGCGCCCTCGGCAGCCCCGTTGCACGCCTTTAACCTTACCCTGAGGAGAGGGCAGGCAGCCTACCTCCCTGCGCTCCGCAGTCCGGTTGCGTGCAGGGCGCAGAGTGATGGAGAGCAGGGAACTCTTCAGTGATAATCAGCGCTGAGAGGCTGCTCCTGTGAATAGTGTACATCCTGTAGCAGCAGGCTCTGTTTCTAGCAGCTGGCAGCAGCTTTCGCAGGAGCAGTGATGAGCACAGCTTGAGATCTTCCACAATTAACCAAATATTGTATAGCGGCAACAAATCAACAACTAAAACCCGGCTCGCAAATAAAAGCAAAGTACAATTTCAGATGGGAGCTGAAAGCTTAAGTCACCGAATGCTACATCTCTTCTTCAAGATTATTCCAGCAAGCTCCTTCTGCTATTTTTACTGTACCATAATGCACTAGGTCTGGCTTTTACCCTATTGAAAGAACATGAATATATTATTATCCACACAAAAGAGCAGGTTATTGTTTATGAATTACCAGCCTTCCCAGCAACAAAGGCTATTTTCATAAGAAAACTCAATTTCATTTTAGCTCCAATTTGATTACCAGCTGAAGAAAAGCAGCCCTGCGCCTAAACCTCAAAGGATTTTTATTCATACCATTGAATGGGCTTTATTGCTTCCTTTTCAAAACTGATGTAGAAAGCTTTTAGAGTAAAACATTGACAAAAAATTATTGCGCTGCTATTTTGTGCAATAACAGAGCTGAAGAGGGGCAATGATTTCTCAGTCATCCTTCACTGTACTTCAGAACAGTAAAGGCTGGAATTAATGACAGACCATAGAGAGGAGCTAAGCCAAGGTCTCACAATGCATGTCAAATCTAAATGATCACTATACATTGAAAAGACCCAAAAAAGCCTGCAGCTGATTGATTCATGGCTTTCACAAGAAAGACAGGCTTGAAGAGTTTATTGCACCACAATTTACTCTGAATTATCATAAAAATGAATGTAGAGGCTGAATGTCACCCCGGCACACTCCAAAAACACACATCCAGGGACAAAGTTCACCCAGGAATTATAGCAGTGCTGTTCATGCTACTATAGTTAAGGGTCTGTCACTTTTCTCCTATTATAGGGGATTTTAGCTCAGCTGTAAAGCTGTGCTCCAGAATAAAACTTGGCACAAAGGTCTCATTTTGAGGGAATATAATTTTTTTAAACAAATGTAAAAGAAAAAAAGAAAAGAGGAAAAAAAAAAAAACACAAACAAAAAACCCCTTCCTGACTGTTTTTAAGTTAAACATTTCTAAAAGCTGCTTGCTAATTTCTGAGGCTTTTTAACAATTGTATAACTCAATATTCAGTTTAGTATTTGAGTGTTTTTTTTCTTCAAGAAATAAAAATTAAGCTGTCAGACCATAAAGGGCACAAATTGGTTTTGCTGTATCAGACAAAAAGATTTTAAAATTATTGATTTTTTTAAATGGTTTGTAGAACATGTATGATAGAAGAGTGGGATTGAACTGTTAGTACATGGACTTTGCCAGAGACACACCTGGATGCTGCATTATGAAAGCAGCCTGTGAACCACTATGATTTCAACTGGCTCAGTCACTAAATTAAGAAGTCTCCACAAGAATTCACATACAGCAGCTTGGAGTGACTCAAACGCAGCACATTGAGGGCTACTAATTCTGAGACAATTCCTCTCTCTTTATGTAGCTATGGTATAAGTGCATTAATTAATTTTCATCTTTCAGTGTTTTGACACCAACTTTGGAAAAGCTAAAGCAGAAAATAAACTATAGTTTCTACCCTAAGTTCCATTTGGGGTTCTTTGACTAACAGAAATTTTGAAACCTGAATTGATTTTACAAGTAAACCAACAAGTCTTGGCTCATGCTATATTTCTACCTTTTACTTCATTGTGCATGTTCTAGCATTACCTGTCCTGAGATTCACAATTCAGGCCTTACTCTTAATCTGATCTAGATTTCAGGGGAAAAAACTCTGTCTTTGGGGTTTGGTCATTCATAACTATAGTGCAGCCCAAACCTGGAGTTGCAGAATAATCTGAACTTCCTTTCCAGTTCTCTTTCAGAATGGGCACAGATCACACTGAAAAGCTGGAAGGGTTCAGCGCTCACTAAAGGCAGATTCTACTCCTGAGGTTCATGTCTAGGTCCAAAACATAGAGAATGTTTTATGCTTGTGTGGAAATGCCTGACTAGAGAGAGGATGGCTACAACCACTTACATTCTGAAAAAATAATATTTTTTAAAGGAAGTGTACTGTAACTATTGAAAAATATTTGTCCAGTTACAGCAATTCCAGTTCCCATTCAGTAGGTTTGTTGGCACATCAAGGCAGTAAGAGCACCTGGTACAATTCTACTGCCTGGGGACACAATTTTTATCCATAAATTCCAATATTCTTGGCACCACTGCTGAGTGAAAAACTACTGGAGATCAGAAAAGTACTGGACATCAAAAGAGATCTCATACCACAGCGTATTTAAACATGTGTATATGTGCACATGCCGACTGTGAAAGTGGTGTCCACATATATCAACCAACACACAACATCTATCTGGTTTTGCAGCACTCACAAATTGTGTGTATCTATTACATGCAGTCACACGCACATGCATATTTTTGTTTACAGCAGATGCTTTCTGAAAATATCTTGTGTCTCACATCCCAATTTTTTTTAAACATAGAGGATCTGACAGACTGAGGAAGTTTTACGAAAAGACAGTATTTTACTATATTGCCTCCCCCGAAACGCTGAGCTGACAGTGGGTTCAGACCCTCCTGATAATCAATGGCTGCACCCTGCCCTTTTTCCCACTCATTAACACTTACCCTCTTCATTTGGGGCCGTCAGCACTCAGGGCAGGTATGAAACGTCCTTCACACAAGGCACCGTCCAGACCAGCAGCAAACAGCCTGCTGGCACCTGTTGTAAAGCCTGTACTGCAGAAATGTGGCCGTGTCTGACATGGGGCTAAACCAGCAGACAGCTGACATGTAAAAGAGAGACTGGAGGTGGAAACCCAGGATAGTTTTCAATCCCTCAACATACACAAGAGCCTGATGTTCTGGAACAGGGAGATGTCTTTAAATGTCATGAATGTGCATTAAGCGCTCTGCCAGGACAACAGTAACTAGGGAAATGGCCCCGAGATTTGTCCACACTATTTCATTAGAACACTGCACAGGGAAAACAAGGGAAGCTTCCAAGCCACCAATTAAGTACAAGAGATTATTCAAAGCAAACGGATTTGCGTCTACCAGGTCCTCATCATTAATCTTTCTACAAGAATGATTACACAGAGCTATCCTTTCCATGCCTTCATCCATTGACTAAATGTGATCAGGATGCCCTCAGACACACAGAAGAGCAAAACCAACACAGGGTTTCCAAAAGACACTGCGCTGCCCCAGGTGTCCTCCTGCTCTCATTTCATCTTCACAGAAGCCTTTTCCACAGATCCTTTCAGTGTTTCACAGAATCACAGAATGGTTTGGGTTGGAAGGGACCTTAAAGATCACCTAGTTCCAACCCCCACCAAGGGCAGGGACACCTTCCGCTAGACCAGTGTGCCCCTCCTGGGGTCTAACTTCAGCAGTAGCCTTAAACCTTCTCTCATCACATCCTTCCATGCAAGTAAAGACTGTGATTTGACACTCCTTGCAGATCCTGACCCTCCTGTTCCCTTCACCTCTACACTCACTTAAGTGACTACAGTGAGAGTGGAGTGTGTGGACACAGGAGAGACAGGGAATAAGGTGCAAATCTGGGATATGAAAGCTGCTCTCATCTTGCCAAAAAAAATTGAAAGTGAGAGGGTCTGACCTGTCAGAACTTGACTAGTAAATTCACTACTTGGCCAACACTGAAAAAGTGTTTTTTTGCAAAAGGTGTCACAGTCCATTTTAAACAGTTTGGATCAGCTAGTACTAGGCAATCCCTGACATTTTAAAGACAAGCTTGCTCTTTTATTACTGCCTTACAAGTGTGGGTCAAAGCACTGCCAGTCATCCATCTGCTCTCCCAGATTCCAGGTCACCCTTCACTTCAGCACTTGGACAGTAAGAAAAGAGACAATACACACAGGAGAACACAGAGGCCTCCTACGGGTAAAGGGGAAGGGATGGGCACTGCACGACTTCAAACTGCAAGCTAAGTTAATCTTCTGGTATTATCTTCCACTTGTGGTATTATCTTGCACTTCAACTAGGATCAGATAAATGTAATCAGATTAATTTATTGAATTTTTATTATTCCCACCGCTTATTTTTTTTGTCTGCTCTCTAAGAAAGTCCTTAGGCTTATTCCTAAGAAAATAAACAACCTCTCAAATTTTTTATTGGTACAATAGCCGAGCCTTCCAGCAGTCTTTTAGCCAGCATGTCTGTTCCCTTTATCACCAGCCTGGAAATCTCAAAGACCACACTTCTATCTAGTTTAAATCCAAGAAGAGAGAAGAAGAACTTGGTACAGACAGGCTAAAAGCATTACTATTGTGCATGTGAGGATGAAAATAAGGGATCATCTGCACCTTCTTTTTCCTTCCCCCGAAAGAAGGGGCATTTTGATAAGATCTTTGAAAAAAGAGCTGAGGTACCTTGTCACTGCTGTTTGAATTACTGCAGGAGGTAGGAGACCTGCTGATGGACTCAGAGCCCTGTATGTTAAACAGAAACTGCTCTCTGGTGTGGGGAGTGAACAGCCCAAAGCAATGCCACAGATGTGGAAACAAGTGGAGACAAGGCTATACTGTCGGTCACTGGTTTTGGCCCTGGGCACCAGGTCCTTAATCACATTCATGTTTTCAAAAGAGACTCTGATTTTCAGGTGGAAACTGGACCAGAGTTTGTTACTGGTGTTTTTCAATTACAGTGGGACAGGGAAGTGTCAATAGGGAAGTGTTAGTCCACTATGCCATTTATTAACACAGAGATGGTCAGATCACGTGAACCTAAGCCCCAGCTTAAGTATTTGTAAGGATACAGGCAATTTCCTACTCCTTGGCAGAAATCCTTTCTATCTCACCAGAAAAGTAAATATTTACTTTAGAAAACTAAACAATATTTATTAGAAATGCTATTTAAAATCAGCAAAACTCTCTTGTGAAAGTTAGCTGGAAGAAAAACCCACGCAAAGTAATGTAAAAAGAATGTAAAGAAAGAGTAGCTGTCGGTGGGTGGAATATTCAAAGACAGCAATGGTAAAAAGCAGGTTCAGTTCAAAGGGAGGTTGTGATAAATGACTGCCTGAAGTAGATTTAACAAGAAGACAACTTAGAGACAGCAAAGAGATTAACACTGAGGGCAACATACCTAAGGTATATCTAGAATTCTCAGCTAGGTAGTTTAGAATAGTTCCAAACAACAGCAGTTCTTTAGGGCCAGTCCTGCATTTCTGACAGAAGAGGATTGTCAAAGAAAATAAACCTCAGTAACTAGTCTTATTTGTGACAGAAGGAAATTACATCTTGCTTATCTGGTTCTTCTCCTCACTGTGTATTAACATACTGAGAACAGGTTTGCTTGAAAAAAATATAGTCATTGTGGCAGTAGTGCTGTCTTTTATCCTTTTTTTATCTTTCTCACCTTGGAAAGAACAGAACCAGGAATACCTTTTCTACCAATATTTCAAAATAAAAGATAGTTCTCTAAACATCACAGACATTGTTTGTGACAGGATGCAGTGATATCTGGTGCAGTGCCACTGGGAAGAATTAGCTTTGTTTGCAGTGGAAGGGCCTTTTTTGAAAATGAACAGCAAGAATTAAAAAGGAATGGAAAGGGAAGCTGATAGCAAAGGTTGAGGAGAACACAAAGGGTCTATTGGACAGTACTTCTATTCTTCTCTGTATGGTGCATTAAGTGCATTATCGTAAAAATGAAGGAAATTTCTTACCTTCTCTTTAAAGTCCCATGTTATTGAACTTGAAACCTTTAACTCTGAGCAAAGCTGTGGCTTTTCTTTAATACAATTCTGCTATTGATTTCTTCATGCATTTCATTGGAATGATTCTGACAGTTTAAAAAAAATACATTACCTTGATGAAAGATACAATTTTTCTCATGGAGAAAGGCATTCAAGTAGGTATGTATGATATACCAGGCATGTGAATTTTAAGTGATGCTCTGAAAAGAAAGAAAGAAAGGAAAGGAAGTGAGGAAGGAAGGAAAGAAAGAAAGGAAAGGAAGGGAGAAAGGAAGAAATGAAAAAAGAGAGAAAGAAAGAAGTGATCCAGTTCTCCTCACTGAGTGGGACTCGGCACAAACAGGTCCCACACTGTATCAGAGCAGCTTCATCCTTTGCAAACACAATGACCTCTTCTTCCTTTATACTACTTTTCACTATCCTAAATCCCTTTCTTGTCTGTTGACGTATTTTCTATTGTGTTTCTCTCTTTCACTCAGCATTTGTTCATTGCAATATTGCATTAGCTTCCTCTTTAAGCAAATTGTGTAGTTTTAACTCTGCTAATGGAGAAAGGTGTATTTTTAATGTGTCTTAATATCCCAGCACAGAAATCAGCAGTTGCTGTTTTACCACCCCATAAACATTACAGGAAAACAGTTTCCCTGTTACCCTTCACAGTCTTTCCATTTGCATATGTGTTCATTTTAGAAACATTACACCTTTAGCACATACTAACAAGGCTTCTCTTTCTTGTAGAACTACATGAAAAGCACAGACTTGAAGGACAAAAATAATCCTCTAGTCCAACCTCATGCATTATGGCACTATAAAGTTGTCTCTTTGTGTTTTATTTCAAGCTCAAAAGCCTTTCTCATACTGGAATGTATTCTTGAATTCATCTTGAGGTGAAATTTGTGAAACGAAGGGCATTACTGCCCTCGATAAATTATGAGAATGGTTAATTTTCTGCACTGTTAGAGTTTCCTTCACAGTGCCCTTACTTTTAGACTGAATTTGTCTTTCAGCCACTGTAAAGAGAGAGACTCTATTCAAGCCTCTGCAGCAAGAATGTGTCCTGATTTTGTTCTTATTCTGCGGACAAATTCATCCGAACTAGCAGTGCTGCCACTGCTCTTTTTTTCTGTACTACACATAGCCCCAGCACACTTGAATGTCACTAGTCCTCCCAGCACAGCAGCAGTGGGGAAGCCTCAAGCAGTCTGGTGGAAGTGTGGTGTGGCAACAACAAGACCCAACTCTGAGAAGAGATAACTGAAATTTTTGCTTTTACAAAGCTACCTCCATGAAAATGGCACCAGAAATGATTCCCCATGCAACCTTAGCCAGCCCATTAATCCTTTTCTGTGGAGCAATTTAAGAAATCCTACATGTCCAAATTCCAGCAATGCTAAACTGATCATGATGTTCCTGAGAAGAATAATGTTTGAAGGTTTTCCTAAGAACATTAAATCAAGCTATTGACCTCCATATCTCTTCTTGGGAAAAAGAGAAGCTGTTTGGATGAATAGCACTCTGTTGTGGCCCTGGAGCAAAAGTTTCCATTTCCAGTCCGAGATGTTCACTTATTCTGGTGTCAACATTCTTCATACTTGTATTTCTAGCAAAAATGTCTATGACCTGTCTCACTATGCATACAGTTCATGACCTGTGGTACCCAGAGTCTGTGCAATGGCTGCATGAGGAGAAACTGGAACATGGCAGCTGGAGAACAGACCAGCTAGACAGATACATAGACCTGGAATTGCATCTTCCCTAGCTGCAAGCCAGAAAGGTAAAAAAACAAGCCGTCCCATTTTTCCTGCTTCACTGAAAAGTGTTACAAGTTAGGTTAAGTGATTAAAGTTCCCATAAAGGAGAACAATGATACAATAGAAGCCAGAGTTCCCAAGGAATCAACAGCTTATCTGGGACCCTCCCAAGGCTGGCCCAGCAGAGCCACCAACCCCTGTGCCCAGGCCTGGAGTCCACTGTGACAAGACATCAGGAACAGCCCTCCATATCACCTTTCTGACTAGGGGTAGTTGCTGCCTGGAGGTGGGACATACGGGATGCAGGGAAAAAACAGTTTGGGATTATTCAAGATTTACTATGGAATGTGTAGGGCAGGAACCAAAGGTGGAAAAGGGTAATTTGGGGAAGAAATTAATGTGGGAAAATAGAGGAATAATATGCCCCTGCAGCCCATGGTCCCTCACGGTGGAACAGGACAGTGTAATGAACTGAATGTAGCCTCCATTTCCTGTGCTACCTGTGCTCCTGTGGTAGTGTCTGAGAAAAAACCAGGATTAAGTTCAGAAAGAAGGGAAGAATAGGGATGGGGTGGGGTGGGGGGAAAATTTCTCCTTTTTTTTTTTTT
>VXBX01006668.1:114757-162257 GCA_013400415.1 Scytalopus superciliaris
TTCTTTGTTTGTTTGGGCTTTTTTTTTAAGATTTAGGTTTACTTCTCATTATCCTACTCTGATTTGATTCTTAACAAGTTAAATTAATTTTTTACCTCAAGTCGAGTCTCTTTTGCCCATGGCAGTAACTGGTGAGTGATTTCTCCTTGTCTTTATCTCAACCCATGAGTCTTTCATTGTACTTTCTCCTCCCTGTCCAGCTGTGGAAGAGAGTGATAGAGAGGCTTTGGTGAGAGCCTGTAATTCAGCTAAGGTCAAAACCCACCACATACACTCACTTCATAAGTACAAGAAGGCCAAAAAAAGCTTAGGTCTTCCAAATAAACAGCAGGCAGATTATCACACATGTTACTAGGAGGGTAAAAAGAGTGCTTTTGCCCAAATATGAAACTCCGAACCCCCCAAGACACCTAGCATATTGGAACTTTGTGTGCTGGTTGACACCCACCAAAGCTTCCTTTTCCATTCCACAGGAGCCTGCAGAATGGCCCTTTCTGGGCTATACATTCATTGACAGCAACAGCAATGGCTGAAACAGCTCCTGGGCCAGTTCCATGCCTTGCCTTGTCTCTGCTGGCAGGAGAACATCGAGCCAGAAGTGTTTCTGCTTTATTGAGTTGCCAGGCAAAGAACACAAAGCCTCAAACAGGACAGAGCAAACAGTGAAATACAGACTGCATGGCAGCATACAGCCCACAGGTCTGGGAAGTCCTAGGCTGATGTACACCACATGGAAGTTTCTGTGCAGAAAGGTAACATGGAAGAACATGAAGAATGGAAAGCATAAGACACAATAGGAAGAGATACTTCAGGCTTGGCAATACATGAATACAGAATCACTGGCAACAAGCATGTAATTAGAGTAAGACAACCAGCTAGTCACAACCTGATTTTGAATTGCCAAGTTCTTCCAAGTAGAATTACTCAAAGTCTGTGCAAGAGGAAGACATTGCTTTATTCTGGATAGAAACTCTGTGCTTATGACTCTTGCCAAGAAATAAAAGATGTGGCTTAAGCTTTTCCTCATCCTGGAAGGAGTTTAGCCCCTTTGGAAGCATGCTCCAGTAGAAGTTTCCATAGAAAAGTTCAGGAGAGCTTCTCTTTCAAGAAGCACAAATCAAAACCTCAGCATTCTTCCCTTCTGTGCCATTTTTATTACACCAATAAACCCAAACCCAGTACCTGAAGCATTCCCAATAATAAAACTAGATTTTTATGCACATGCTCTTAAAATCAAGAATATTTTTTGTTTTTTTCTAATTTAACTGACAAAAATTCTGAGTATGAATATCATTGTGTTTGAAGAAGTCATTTTTGTCTCTTGCTGTCATGAGCTTCCTTGGAAAAACAAACTCAGGATTGTCTTTAAAACTATTTTGATTAATTGTTCTTGCACATAATGCTTACAAAAATCCTGACAGTGCTGAGATTACTCAGTATTACTGCAGTGTTACTTCAGTGATTCTCTTTAGACCTAAGGAGACAAAGAAAGATAAAACCCCAAAACTGGGGGTTTCAGAATAATAGCCCATTTCTAATGTTAGCCAGTAGCTGCAAATACTTGTCCCCACTATATCCTCCTCTCTTTTAATTTTACTACATCCTGTAGATGATCCACGTTAGATGACTTAGTTGCACACCATGTTGGTTTTAAAGAGAGGATGTTGATTTAGCTATGTTTTCCATAGCCTTTCTTTTGTGAAAAATAACAAATAATAATTGCCTTATCATCTTTATGGACCACCTGCAAATTTATAGTCTTCCATTCCAATTCAGTTACAGATGCCTATCTCGGAACACTTCATTCAAGAAACCTAGAGGACTAGTTGGACTTAGTTTAATCTTACTAAAATTAAAGAGGATGAATCTTATCTTTTATTGTCCTGGATAATATTGTCTGAATTTGGCTACTACTTGAACACTCCATTAATTTTCATGATTTTGTTGAATTTCATCCAGGCAATGGATCCCCTTGGTTTTTTGAGAGCACTACAAAATTAACATAAGATTGGATACCTACAAGCTGTTACACATGGTATTTACCACATAACTAATATACTGTACATACAGATTTATGCATTCAGTACAGTAATATGAGTTTTTTTAGAAACATGACCTTCTTTTCATACCCATAATAACAGAAAATACTGTAGAAAAAACACAAACACACATGCAACCCTCTATTCTGCTTTATGGAAACAGAATCACAGAATGGATTCTGTGGAAGGGACCACGGTGGGTTATCTGGTCCAACCTCCCTGCTCAAGCAGAGTCATCCTAGAGCACATAGCACAGGATTGAATCCAGGTGGTTCTTGAACATCTCCAGTGGGGGAGCCTCCACAGCCTCTCTGAGCCATCTGTTCCAGTGCTCAGTCACCCACACATTAAAGAAGTTCTTCCTCATGTTCAGGTGGAACTTCCTGTGCATCAGTTCCTACCCATTGCCTCTTGTCCTACTGCTTGGCACCATCAAGGAGAGCCTGGTTCCATCCTCATGACACTCTCCCTTCAGATACTTACAGACATTGAAACCTCACTGTTAGCTTATGGTGTAAGATATCCTTGATGGAAATTCAAAGTAAAGATTAAATTTCCTCTGTCATCCATTCAGAAATATATAAAACACCATATAGGAGCCACAACTGATGAGGACTACTGTGACTATTTAAATAATGCATAACCTTCATGTCATCTTTGCTCAGCGTGTTTGTACAGGTGACAATTCATAAATAGACAGACTTCACTGCAGAGCAGAGGCACATTTTTTATTGGGAGCTTTGCACAGGTCATTACTGCTTCACTAGAATGCCCAGTTTAGGGTGCCTGGCCCTTGAAGCGTGAGCCAGAATGCCTTGTTCAACACCACAGTTCCTTTCAGAGGCACAGGCTGAACTGGGAACCTCCCAGAAATTGCCTGAACAGCTCCAAAACAGCCCCTCAAGACCGAATTCATGTGGGTTTTCACCTGGGGCTGAGTTGTCCCAGTATGTGTTGCACAGGTTTGTCCCCTGTATGGAGCAGCTGATAGACCTTCAGCCGTATTAGGTGTCATCTAATCACCTACCTGCTCAAACTGGGAAATTTCACAAGAATCTTGGAATTCAAGCTGTAAGATACCTCCAGGTTGAGTGGGCTGCTAGAAAGAGGGAGCTTGGGTTCAATATTAGACTTCAGCATTGTAAGTCTGCCTGCATTTCAGTTTGTCCCTGTGTGCTTTACTGAATCTGGCCCTTAGTTACATGAGTACTTCAGAAGACTTGGGATTTTTGCATGTATTTGCTCCACAGAAGACGTAGGCCATCACTTACAGTCTATAAGGAGTGAGGAGACACTCTGCTGGGTGCAGAAACACAAACTGATTGAACCCATCCATAAAAACTGAGATTTGTAATAAAAATATTAAGACTGATATGAACAGAGAGTGAACGGGCATGTCTGGGCATGGAAGGAAAATGAAAGAAAACCACAAGCAGAGCTATAAGAGTGGCAGGTGTTGGCAACACCCAGATATACAAGCTCCCAGCACCCAGACACACACCTTTCCAGAACACCCAGGCAGAGAAAGCACCGAGACTCAAACAGAGGACAAGTTGCATTACGAGAAGATGACAGAAAAACAATGGAGAGGACTGGAGCATTAAGACATAAGGATGTCTCAAAAGATCACAGTCGCTATCAGTTCCTAAAAAGTACAGCTTAGTGACCTCAACTTGTCAACCATATACTGAAAACCCAGGATATCCAAGTAGTAGAATATAACTGGCACCCCTCATCCTCTGCTCCAGCCAGACTCTCTGGACACGAAGCTCAGGACTTGTGAATGAGTAGAATTAGCCATTTTTAAAGTTGTTTTTTTTTAAAGGCTCATGATGAGTTTTGCTTCTGTATCTCCTCGATTCTGGAAATACCACTCCAAGCTTTGGATTGGTCTTTAGTTGCTCTCTTCCATTGTTAGCCATGAAAGTGTGGAAGGCCCTTTAATCCATTCATCTCTGCACTTCAGCCCACATTCTTCCTAGGTAAATGGTGAAAGGAGGGATGGAACTATTCACAGAGCCAATCTGTCTCACAAGGGGAAGCATATATCTCTTGGAGGCACAAATAGTGGAAATTATTCTTGGCTGACAAATATGCAGCTATCGAGTCTCCCATTTTGGAGATAAGTTGCTGAGAATCTGGTAGTTATTCAGAGTATCCACAGTAGATCTGCCAGCCGTTGTTAAGGAATTTAGGGGACCTGGATACTTTACACTTGGGACGAGATGAAGCGATTCTTGCTCATCAAGGATTGCACTGTCACTGTAATGGAGACGCAGCACTGGGTGAGTTGGTGGTGACTGCCATTGCTCTGGGGCTGTTTACAAGCACTGCGATCACAATTCCTTCTCTCCAGTTCCCCGTGAGCAAGTTAAGTGTGTTTGTGTACCTAGGCTGTATTTCAGCTGAGGAGTGCTACATGCACAGGCTAATGGGAAAATAGTCCCTGAGTCTTGAAGTATATTACCTGTGGTAAATTAATAATTTAATATAGGTATACATTTATGTAATATTTGCCCAAGAGTTGCTCTGGAATTCTCTTTGAATAATACACAATTAGATTTAAATGTTTTCCTCAATTTTCTTTTCATGAGTATATTTTCCAAATTTTCTCTGATAATTCATTCCATAGCTGCATTTCAATTGGTTTGTAAAATTTTACTAACTCACAAAGATATAATTTGCATAGAAATGAAATACAGACAAAAATGTTGAAGAAAAGGAAAGGAGATTTAAACTAAGCATCACAAACAATTTCTTTCATAGGTGCTTTCCAGTGCAGTTGGAAACAGTCATTTAAAAGAGTACTATCAAAGAACATGCTGTACCAAGAAATGGTATATTATAAACCCAATTCAAAGAGCCACATCTAAATTCCACATTCATAAGAATTGAATGATTGACTGATTATTACTGGAATTTATTTCACAGAAAGAGGGCAGCTTAATAAATGTGTATTATTCAGTCAATGGTATGCTATGATGGATAAAGAGGTGAAAATCACAAACATTTAAATCTGAAAAAAGGCAGAAGGCAAGGAAAGTACTGGAAGGGAGGGAAGAGAATCATCTTTTAGGCTAGCCTATTGGCAGTCTACTCTAGCAACCAGATTCAGAAAACATGGAAAATTGTGCCTGGGACAGAATTTACAGATGACTCTTGGGCAAAGAAAGAGGAACTACTCGTTCTTTTTCTTTCTGACTGTTGTATAGCTACTCCCATTGGTCTTTAATTACTAGCAAGAAGGGTCTTTGTTGATTAAATCTTGTGTGGGCTTCCTAAGCAAAAAAAAATAGAGCAAATGTTGGTCTTACATGTCAGGGAGCTGATGTGCATCTTATACCATATAAGTAAAGGCAACCTCCAAACAGACTCTTAAAATCACTTTTCTCCACATGCAAAGTTCTGTATCTCACTTAACAGGTGAATTCAGAACTTGAGCTCTGCTCCTCCAGGGGTCTTAAACTGCAATTGCTTACTGCTGGTCCCGATGATTCACAAAGTCTATAGGTACATAAGCTAAGGGTCTCACCCAGACTACACCTTCATGTCATCTGGTGTTCACACAAGAAAGGGCTGACAGTCACAGCCATTCTCTTTCTCCCAAAAAACCAGCTGAAGCCCTTGGCAATCACCTTTCCCATCAATCCCTCCTTTCCCACGAGCTCAGCAGCAATCCAAGTGCTGAAATTCAAGTCCCTGCAGAGACCCATCAACCCTCTTCAGCTTCTACTTGTCCTCCTGCCCATGCCCCTGTGAGGCCCAGAACTAAAACACACAAGACAACAAGGGAACAAGATTAGCAAATAACTCCCCTCCCAGCAATGCTGTGCTATCTCCTATTAGTACTGTTTCACACCACTCAAAACCATATTCTGCAGTGGCACTGCAGGGGCTTCTTCCTGAGGGCCTGTTATCCTGACATATATGCACATTTTAGATCTCTCCTGCTCTAAAAAAACCTCACAAAAAAATTAAAATATTTATCACAAGTCAGCGGAAAGGGTAGATAGAAGAGGCAAATCACCTTAGTGACTTTAAAATACATGCTAGTTGAGGATGAGGAAATAAAAAACTCGGGCCACAAGTATGTGGCGTTCCATTACACACCAAGGAAGAGATCTAGCTCAGTTGCTGAGAAATATCTCTGTGTAGCATTCATCACACACTGCTTTAGTTCAGCCTACCCTTAAAGCACAAAGAAAACAACCTACTCCCATCTAGAACAAAATAAATACACTGAATACTTATTTTTAAGTGAATTCATTTTTAGCCTGTGGTTTCAGATATAAAGAAATCCTCTTACACACATATGACAGTTTCTGAAAAGCAACCTGAAAATCTCTTCCCAGACCACAAATTATACCTAAACTATGCTGACAGGTCAGAGTAACTAAATAACCTGAAAAAACGCAGTTCACATAAGTCCAGAAGTTTGCACAGCTCTCAGAATTTTTCTTAAAGAAGGATGGACAAGATTTACTCTACTTTCTGCTTGTTACTCTGGTGCTTTCTCATACAGTGCTCATAGAAAGATGGTTTGGAGGCCAGTTACCTGAACAATGCTTTACAAATCCTTCCTAAAATTGGCATCTTGCAAGTATAACATTCTGTTTCCACTCAAAAGGTTTGGTTTAATGTTAAAACAAAAAGAGATGGTAGAATTGAGTTAAGTAAACAAAAAGCAATTTTTGTCTTTATGTTTCCAGTTTCTTTAGTCTTTAACTTTGAAATATAAACCACCTTATCAGATGGGGGGGTTGTTGTTTGGTTTTTTGTTTGTTTGTTCGGGTTTTTTGGTTGGTTGGTTGGTTGCTTTTTGTTGTTTTGGTTTGGTTTTGGGGTTTTTTTGTTTTGTTTTGTTTAAAAAAAAAACCCTTACAGGACATTTCTCATGGCAAATGAATGGAGCTGAGAGAGGTGAGGATGGCAGAAACTGATACAATTGGCAAACTCCATTGCTCAGGTTTGGGCTCTAAGCGCTAACAGTCTCCAGCATTAAAAGAGACTCTTTTGTGTATATTCTTGTAAAAAACAAACTTAACAAAGAAGTCCTCAAATTCATTGCTAGGTGTGCAAATCTTTGAAATAGTCCATTCTTTCAACATTTTCTGGATATAGGACAAGTATTTGGAGTTAACAAAGAATTTCAGTTATGCTTTTTTTCCTGTCAGCGTTTATATTAGAATAAAAAGTTTGACCAGATAATCTTTTGAGATCCTTTCCAATCTGGGCTATTCTATGACTCCATGAAATGGTCATTGTATACTGATTTCTTCTCCTTAATGGATACTGATTTGGAAATCACTGCCCTTTGTAAGTGTCCTTTTGGGTGAAAATGAAATTTTGGTGCCCATTTGGTCCTCATTGGAATAGCAGGTGTATGTCTCATCTACCTATTCTCTCACTGCAGAGGGGTAGTGTTCAAACTAGGTGTATTCTTCTGCTTACGCTATTAAGTCCATGATAATATTTTACATTTGCTTCTCATGATACCAAGTGTCTCTTCCACCAAAAAAAAACACAAAATCAAACAAGATAAAAAAAATAAAATTTAAAAAAAAAAAAACAAAACAAAACAAAAACATAAACCCCCTCCTATCTTCCTCTTGCAGATACAAAGGAATTCACACAGTGTGAGGGACACCTANGAATTATCAAATTCCATGGGACTTCTTATTAACCATAACTAACGGGTGTGTGAAAAAGGACAAAGTATTTCAGTCTCTTGCAAGTTTTTCTAAAAGGCATAGTCAAGACTGTGATATTCCATAAACGTGCATGAATGAAAGCACACACACTGGATGCATTTTTGCCTAATAGAAGTTCTTAAGCCATATGCAGCTTTAAAATATTCAGAATCTCTAAAAGTAGCATGCAGTGTTCATGTTCTTCTCATGTGCCTCTTTATTATATAACTTCATCCTATTCAGTAGCAGGTGAGCAAAAACAAAGGAACAGACCTGGCAGCTTCAGAATAATGATTTCCTATCTATCTATCTATCTACCTATCTATCTAATCTATCTCTTTATATATTTTTTCAGGTTATATCCTAGGAGATTTTCTCTTCTAACAGTGACCCACTATAAAAGAGTCGTTTAACGTAACTTTAAAACTACTCAGTCCTATGAATTAAAAGCCACATCAGAAACAGGTACTGCAGGAACCATCTGCCAACAATGTTTTAGAAAATGCAGGAAACACTAGAATAACAGGGAGCACTTGAAGATCTCACAGGTCAGCTGCCAACACACAAACTCCTTCAGGAAAGAGTCAAGTAGGGACAAATCTGCAATAGAGAGGCTGAAGGACACCCACAAGAACTCTTAACAGCAAAGGGAAAACCAGTCCCTCTCAACATGTGGCCTGCCACTACAGAACAGGGTGGAAGAAGCTGGCTTCTGCTCCTGGGCAGCATTACTGGTCAGTGCCATCACCCTCTGTGAAGATAAACAAGCAGCACACTGCTAATAGGTAAGGCAGGAGCATTTTTATTTGAGCTACTATTCTTTCTGGGGTTTTTAGAACAAATGGGCAGGAAAGAAGGTGAAATAGCTTCTTAATTTGCACTGCAACACATCCCATGAGAGTTAGAAATGAGACAGGAAGGAAGAAATGGGAGCACATACACATGGAAAGCAAGGATGATTCTGGAGATTATGGAGCTGGGACAAGAGATAAAAAGGAGAATATTTGGACCTATTGAACAAGGAAAGGTGTGGGACAATAAGATGAGAACATGTGGAGGGATGGAAAAAAATAGTGCAAGGAAAGATCAAAGTTGTCAGAGAGTAACAGTAGAGCACATACTGCCCCTGCACAAAGCTGAGGAATTTTACTACATCTTTGGGGTCTGCAATGCACATAAAACCCTCCTGCAATCCACACATCCTAACCTGGCTCATCTAGAGAGCTCCAGCCTGCTGTTACTGTATAATACTGTGTTTGTTCAATGGAAGAAGTCTGCATAGTGGATGTAATTTTTCCTGCTGATAATTTATTATTGATAGTAACTTAGTGTCTCCCTCTCTCACAAATACATATATAGAATGAAAGTATGTGCTTAGCTGTAAAGTTACATACATTATACTACAAGGAAGTTGAAGTTGCATGAAGGACCTTTGTAAGGCCTCCTTGCACACAAGCACTATGATCCTACCCTCCATCATCACAATCTAAGTGCCACAGGACCCAGGCATAAGTTGTACCTACTCTGTTATACCCTGTCTTTCATTTCCATGTACAGCACCTTGAGATCTATACCATACCCCACTGTCATGCCAACCAGCTACTTCTGAGACTGCCTGCTGCCCCACTACATGTTCAAAACATGCTTCATCTAGCAGAAGTGTCAAGCAGCTAACCCATCATCTTTCTAATCATCTTGTTTAAGACATTGAGAAATTAAATAAAGACAAAGAAAGCTTTCTAAAAGGTAAAGAACAACAGACTAGGAGTAGGCATAGTTTTAACACAATTATTTTAGACAAACTGGTATGTGTATGTGCATGCATATGGAAGCAAACCTTCTTGCTCATGGTCTCGGAATCAGTGTTGAAGAGTATTGGGCCTATTTTTACATCTTTTCTTCAAAGTTGTTCCAGCTCTTGTGCTGACATGTTGACAACTTTGCTAGTTATGGACATTGGACTTGGACTTTCAAGATCTGTGCCTCTCTGAATAAAGAGAGGTCCTGAGAAATGATAAGCAGCCTTCTCTGCACACCCAAACCACCAGGAATAAATAGAGGAATATCTGTTTCCAGATGCAAGACCAATGCAATCCTGAAAATGACAAAGTAAGAAGCAACAGCTACAGATTCCTGAGAGAAAGGATGTTTCAGTACATGAAATGGTCCAATTTTAAACATGTGATCCCCTGCACAGCTAACGGTCTCTTCACTCCTCGCCCACCTTTTCTAGACAGCCAAGTTTGGCATGTTCCACACTGGGGGTTTCTCTCTGGCATCCATTCTATAACACTCCACACCTGGGCTGCCCCTTAATTGATAATGTAATTATCAGCATAGTCATATTACTTCACACTAAGCATTTTCAACCATTTATCACAATGTTGATCTTTATTTTAAATATAAATCAGGCAATCATTTATGTCTTTTATGTTCTTTGTATTTATTCAAGAATATTTAACTGTAGACAAAAGGTGACTTATTCATTATTCATCCTGAACAAGGCAAGTATGGCAATTTGAAAAGCCTGACATTTGAGCTTTTTGCCAACACTAGCAAAATTATATCCTTCCCATTGTAAATCAATGAAGTAGAATCATTGTGCACAAAAGAATTAAATTGCCTTGTCACTTTAATAAGGCCACCTTATATACAACCTTCAGCCAATGCCATTGTGCAGAAAAAGGGTGCATCCTTTGCCTCAGCTGTCTCAGATCTCAGTAGGCTTTCCAATTAAATGAACATCCTCTTAGTCTTTCACTCTACTCCACTCTTTCTCTTTTTTGAGAGGCGATGTCAGAATGTCATAGGCATAACTTGCTATCAGTGGCATGCACACATCAATGAGAATTAACTTCCTCCAACTCCTGCTTCCTTTTGGCAGCCTTTTTAACTTGTTTGTCAATTCCAAAATGATGGAACTCCAGGAAAGGGGATTTTTTTTTTCAATTGTTTACTGAGCTTGGATAAAAGCTGCAAATAGCTATCTGCAAACCAAGTAAACTATACAAATGTGAGGATCCTTTGCCGCCAATGTAGATAATGTAAAATGGCAAAGAAACAACATGTCCAATCAAGCAGAACACAAGTGGCATACACCAGAAAGAGAACAACTTTGTGTGTTCTCACTTCACAGGCTAGGACCCTATTATTACAATCAGGCCTGATTTTTCCCATTTAACACCCCTTGGATGCATTTTACCCTGAGAGTAGAAACCTTTAACCAGCCATTTCCAGGCTTTTAAATGACTATCCAGAACAGCTATTTCATAATTCAACAACAGACGGCTGCCCATAACAGTCCTATGCCTGTCCCTTCCTGTCAATCTTAGCATGCAGAGGTTGAAAGAGTGACTTCAGCCTGGATTTTTCTCAGAATCAGAGAACTGAAAACAATTGAACAAAGCCACATGCTCCAGCAGCCGAAACACAGCAACGTGAGTGCATCTTGATATTTCAAAACATACTCAGAAGTCTGCACCTTTACAATTGTTTTGGAGTCTCAATATTTTGTCCTGTTTTGATAGTTAACTGAAAGGTGCATGGTAAAGGAAAAAACCCACATCAGTATAGAAACAGTGACAATATCCCTGATGTTAACATTTTGAGTTTAGTCAGAAAATGTTAATAACAAATGACCTTTTTCTGAAGGGTATTTAAAGGAGAACAAGCAATTTTCTGTAATGTGGTTACCATAGTGATTGGCCCTCTAAAAAGACCAGGGGAAAAAAAAAAAAAAAAAAAGATGTACATCTGTAATCAACCAGCTACTGCAACAACAAATGGTCTGACAAAGCAACACTTTGAGTTTAATTCCAAGCTGGAAAGATATTTGCTTTTGAATTTAAGTATAAAAGAAACTATTTAGGGGTGCAAAATAGGTTCTCTAGTAACTATCGTAGAACATTTGTGATGATTCAGAAGGGATTTTCCTTGAAAACTGGATTAGTACACAACAGATCAATTTTTTTCTTAGAAACTACTTCATCATCTGTACTGTACTGAGTCATTCAGGAAAAAAGGCTCAGCAAGCACCTGGGGATGGGAAACAAGGACCACGGCCTCCTCCACTCACTGTCTCTTGCCATTCCCACAGCATGCCTGGAAAATAAGCAGTTAAAAGTAGTGCTACAGTTTTAAACGTTTCTGCAACTAGACTTAAAAACTACCACAAATCTTTTCAGCCTACCTGTCTGAGTAAGGCTGGTGTATTTAAGGTCTGGAACTTCAAATCACCCATTAAAGAACATATACCTTGACATTCAGACCCAAAGTAAGACTTTTAAAACTTCAACCACCTTCTTAATTCTCTTCAATGCTACTTGAGTCTTGGCAAAGTCCATGAACATGTTACTTTCCATGCTAAAGTTCCCTGAAAGCCTAATGTGACAAGCCTGCCCTTACTCAGAGAATACCTTGCCATGGCAAGATGCTGCAGCCTGAAATCATGCAATGCCCAGAACCATACCTCCCTTTGTAACCTTCAAGGCTTGGGACATGTCTAGCAAACCCTAGCACAGCAGAGCCAAATATGAAGTGGCTTTTTTGTTTTGTTTTAAGGCATTTTAAACAAAATTATAAAAGCAGAAGAGAAATCTTCTAATGGTTAACAACATGGCGCAGAATAATAAACACAGCATAGCAGCTCACCTTCATGGATAGATGGTAGGGTAGCTCTTAGCTGGGATGACCCAGAGCAAGGGGGTAGAGCCAGGTCTTACCTTGGGAAGTGGATTCTGCTCTTCATTATGATGCAGTAGGGATTTCTTGGGATACCCTTTGGTCTGAATATCTCTCCACCATCAACCTAGAGGCAAGTTCTTCTAACTTGGTCTGAAACACCTGGAAGTACCATGCCCTAATCTGTATCTCTATAGCCAAGGCAGACATACACCCACACAGAGCACTTTTATCTGACTAAAATTAGTCTGAGACACAATCACTTCGATTACAAAGCTTCCTTCTGCATTCACAAAGGAGCAGAGCACAGAGAGACAATGGCAGTCAGAGACAACCAAACAGTGCCTTGCCTGATTCCTTCAAAGTCCATCCCAAGGAACATCAGCCCATCAAAGACCCACCTCTACATGTCCACAGGACCACAGAGGCACAATAGTGAGGGGGAACAGAGAGAATCAGGGAAAGGAAAACCCTGTCTCAGGACTGTCTCAGAAGATCCTCAGCCCTAGTGCCCGGAATGAAACCCAACAAGATGAGTCAATGCCTGAGCACCTTTTCAACTGAGGGGGACTGCTGCCTAGTGGTGGGATAGTTATAGAATACATGGGAAAAGTATTTTAGGATTTACCAGGATTTACTATGGGATGCTTAGGGCAGAAAGCAAAGGTGGAGAAGAGAGGCATCTAGGTGATATGGGGTGGAACAACATGGAAAAGCAGAAGGATAAACAGATAAAAATATTTGGATACATGCAACTAGGGAGCTGGTTGGTACACTTGTATGTCCATATCCCTTGCCTGACAAGTACAGTCTGTTTTATTCCCAAATTAAACTCCTTTCTCCTTTCCTGGGTGCAGTCTCTCTGCTTTCTGTGCACATGCGTGGGTGTGCTGGTGAATGTGTGAATGCAAGCAGAGATACCTGAAAGTAGATGATATGGTCTGGGAGCCAGGTAGGTGTGTGCGTGTGTCTGTCTCTAAGGTGAGACCACAGGAGGAGCAAGTTATTGGTGGGACCAGGGAAGTCCGAGCAGCTGCCAAAGAGTTGGTGGGGTTTGGAGGTCTCTAAGAGTGAGACCCACTTGTGGTTTTGTGTTTATAAGAGTGGGTAGTGATGTCTGTGGGCTCAGAGGAGTCACAGCCATCTCAGAGTGGGGGATGAGTGAGGTGGTCTGTGTAACTACAGAGTGGCTGTGACCTCAGAGGATCATATGTCCAGGTGTCATCAACTGGGGGGACATAGGGGTAAAGGACCAAAATATGGGGCAGAATCACAAAACACATTGCTCAGGACTGTGTTCAGTTGGGTTTTGAATGTCTCCAAGGATGGAAACCCCACAACCTTTCCAGGAAACCTGTGCCAAGTGCTCAGTCACCCTTGCAGTAAAGTCTTTTCTTACATTTAAAAAGAATTTCCTGTGTTTCAGTTTGTGCCCACTGCTTCTGGTCCTGTCACTGAGCCCCACCGAAAAGAGCCTGTCTGCATCCTTTTACACCCTCCCTTCAGGTATATACACACATGAGAGACAGCCTTCTGAGCCCTCTCTCCTCCTGGCTGGATGGTCCCAGCTCTCTCAACCATGTCCGGAACATGCTTCAGTCTCTGGGTCATCTTTGTAACCTCCTCTGGCCTTTCTCCCATAGGTCCTCATCTCTGTTTTACCAAGTAGCCCAAAACTGAACACAGCACTCCAGGGGAAGCCTCATCAGTGCTGAGCAGAGGAAAAGGATCATCACTCTCCACCTGTTGGCAACACTCCTCCTAATGCAGCCCAAGATACCACTCAACCTCTTTGAGACAAGTGCATGTGGCTGGCTCAGGGCCCCAGGTCCTTCACTGCTTTCCAACCAGGCAGCCTCAGCATGCACTGCTGCCTGGGGTTTTTCCTCTCCAGGAGCAGGACTTTGCACTTCTCCTTATGAACTTCATGAGATTTTTGTCAGCTTTCTCCAACTTTTCAAGGTCCCTCTGGCTTATCAGACTCTCTTCCCAGTTTGATGCCATCTGCATCTAGATTATTGTGATGTTAAACAGTGTCAGACTTGGTACTGACTCCTGGGATACACTACTGGTTACTGATCTTCAACTAGACTTCATACACCCTTCAGAACACCACCCTTCTGAGACCAGACATTCAGTTGGTCATCAATCTACCTCAATGTCTGCACATCCAGCCCACACCTCATCAGCACTTCTATGAAGACAGTATCAAAAGCCTTACTGAATTCTAGGGAGACAGGATTTGCTGCTTTCTGTTCAGTTACCAAGCCAGTCATTTCATTATTTATCAGGTTGGTGAATCCATGCTAATTACTCCTAATTACCTTCTAGTTCTACATGCACTTGGAAATGGTTTCCAGGATTCTTCCATCATCTTCATAGACGTCAAGGTATGGCTGACCAGCCTATAGTTCCCTGAGTCCTCCTTCCTGACCTTCTTGAAGATGAGTGACATTTGCTTTCCTCCAGTCCTCAAGCACTTCTCCCAGTCATCATTATCATTCAAAGATAATCAAGAGTGGGCTTGCAATAACATCTGCCAGCTTCTGCAGCACTCATAGATACATCTTACCAGGGCCCATGAATTTATGTAAGTCTGGATGGCTTAAGTATACTTTAACCTGATCTTTTTCTACCAAAGATAAGTCTTTTTGTTTCAGACTTCCCCACCAGTGTCTGGGCCCCCAGATTTCTGAAGGATGATCTTACTATTAAAAAGTCTGCATTCAGTACCAGTGGGATAGACCGTTCTTGAGCTAGAAGGAGGCATTCCTCCAAAATCAACCAACTCCCTTGAACCCCTTTATCTGCAGGGCCATCTCCCATGGGCTTATTCTAAGCAAATCTCTGAAGAGGCCAAATTCTTCTCTCCTGAAGGCTGGACTTATTGTCCAGCTTTTTCACCTGCTCCCTCTTCTAAGGATCCCAAAGTCCACTAATTGTAGTTTTCTGAAAACGCTGGTTTTTCTGCTTTTTCCTGATCAGGTAGTGTACAGCAGACACCCACTGCAACACCACCCATGCTCATCCACCCACTAACCCTGACCCTATAAGTGCTAAACTGGCTCATCATCCTTTCCTAGGCAGAGCTTAATGCAGTCCCACTTTTCTCTCTCACAACTAATAAGTACCTCTCCTTGTCTTTCTAACCTGCCCCTCTAAAGAGCTCATATCACGGAATCATAGAATCACATAATCAGCTAGGTTGGGAAAGACGTCTGAGATCATCAAGTCCAACCTATGACCCCATCCATTCCTTGCAGCACTCCAGGAACATAAATTATCCCACCATGTCTCTGTAATCCCATGATCATAGCCCTGCAAATGCACTTGGAAGGCTAAACCCTTCAGTTGTTCCCGTGCCACACGCACAAGTGTACAGGCACTTCAGAGAGACACCCACCTACACTGATAGCTCAGGAAAGGTAAGAGCTTTGCTCACCATGGTGTCCTGTAGGCATTTCTGTAATTTATGTTACACACTCAGGATGAGATAATTTCAGTGCTGTCTTGATGTTTACAATATCTTGACAATATCACCCTGCACCCTGTGCTTACCACCCAGTCCACCACTTCCAACTTGAATGTGCTCATCACCTCAGCCTCCTGGTGTTCCTCATTTAAAGATCTTCACACCAGGTTAGCCAGCTTGTTGGCTATGATGCTTTTTCCTTAGCCAGGTGAATCATCTCTTTTCCAGAAGTTCTTGATACTCAAATATGTCCTACTGTCATAAAAGCCAAATCTCTGTTGTAGGTACCAGCTGCAGAACTGTGAGATTCAAAAATGGCTAGATCTGAGCTAGTTCCTGCTTTTAGGAAAAAGAAGGACAACCAAGTAATTTCTAATCTTTCTTTAAAACCTATTACTAGAAAAGCCCCTCCATTTGTGAATTCTCTCTATATAAGGGAAAATAAATATATTCTCTTTCTTTCCATGCTACCACTGATGCCAATCGTGCAACCTTCAAGTGGTTGGCTTAGGCGTATTTGTTTAGATAACAAATTACTTCATCCAGATGTGATATTACTCTACAAAAAAATTATCCTGTGCAAATACTGGGCAACATCTAGTCTAGAAACATAAGAAATTGAAAACCTTCTCTGATTTCTAGTGATAATAAATATTTGTGACTTTGAACATACTGACAAGAGTTTCTATGTTGATATATCATCACTTCTTTAAGGCACATGAGTTTTCTAAATAAATAAAATCAGGAAACCCTGAAGTTCAGCAAGCAGGCAAGCAATGTGAAAGACATAGCCATTATCTCAAGAATACAAGTCAGTATTTTAACAGCAGTCATGTTGTTTTCTTTTCCAGCTATCATTTAAGTGACCTTAAAAACAACAATTTATTTGGATAAATGTTCTAAGTCTCTATATATCATTTAACCAGGAATTAATGACCAGTTTATAATGAGAGTCTATCATGTTTCCAGTGGTCCCATACTAGTTTGATCTGAAAACTGCTCTAAGTTTTTCAAGATAACTTAATTAATTCAATGTCAAAATATGTTTGATGAAAGTCTATCATTGGAGCGATTGCTAGAAATTGCCTCTATTAAATGAATATTGATTACAGAGCTATGATGAGTCACAAAACAGGTCCTAATAATTTTTTTAATTTCTGAAGTAAGATTTTTAGTGAAAATGACACATCTTTCATTTTCCATGGGAGCTCTTCACACACAAACATAGCAAGCAGCACTTTCTAGCCATCTCTGGGCAGAAACTGAAAGGAAGTTGACTTTAAAAACTAAAATTTCTGTCAGGAAGAAGTTGAATTCAATCAATGCAGGTGAAGTAGCTTCCTTAGACTCCTACTAGAGAGCCAAATAATTCTTTCTATAAATGTTTGAATTTACAACACTTACATCATCTTACCTTGTGCCATCCTGTAGTGACCCTCAATTCTTCCAGTCATTGTAAAAACATTAGTAATTAAATAGTTAGTACCCATGGAGCAGAGGGAGGCTGTTAGTAGTGAGTGGAAGTCCAAGGGGGAAAAAAGAGGTAAATATTGCCTTTAGAAAGTAGAGACCATAATAGCAGTACAGTGCAGCAAAAATGACAGTGTGGAAAAGCCCAGTATCGTTGTCTTTGGTATAAGTTGTGTAATGGGAAGAATGACTTCAACAACTGTTGAGTCAGAAGCAAACCTGAGAACACCAAGCCTTTCCACAGCCCCACAGCTCACAACCCCAAGTATTTCTAACACCAACAGAAGGTATTATAACCAGGTTCACAACTTCTTTCCCCATCTAGGAATTCTCAAAACTCGTTGCTGAAATAAACATCCATTTAATTTCATATTTTCATAAATAATACTAAAAAAATTCTCTGCATTTATGAGTCCTACAGGTCCATAAGGAGTTATGTCTTACGACAGGACCAAAATCACTAACACAGTTCCCTCAAGAATCCCAGAGAACTCTACGAAATAGGGTCACTTGGAAGTGGTGACCAGTACCTTAGAGGCAAATGCCTTTTATGAATGAAAAAAGAAAACCAGAAACTTTTTAGTGGGTTTTATTGGCGTTAGGAATATTTTAAGAGCTATGCAGATGGCAGTCAGTGTGGTAATCAAAAGAAGGCTCAAAATACTGATGCATACATTTGTGCTATATGGAGAAGCAGGAGTTAGTCATCAGTGGAATTTGTAATACACTGGTTTTATTCTTCCCACACCATCTTTTGGCTTTGTGCAAAAAAGTCTGCATTGACAGAGTAAGAGCCTTCTCACTTATCTTTGCTTCCAAAACTTTTGTGTATAAGGAAACTAAAGTGGGCGAGGATGTTTGTCTTCAAGCAAGAACACTGGCTGAAGACTATTTGAACCCAACCCTCTACCAGCTACAAGTAAAGGCCAGAGCTAGGCAGAGAAACTGTCTCCACATCCTCATGGAAGGAAATGGCAGGATCAAGTTCCACTAACCAGCAGAGTAGTGGGATCCCAGACCAAGGTTCATCTTACCTCCTAAAGTAAACATCAAATGGTTGAATGATTGCCCAGGCTGCACAGACTACCAGCAGAGCTTAGACACCCAGACAAAGGTGCCCACATTTAGATGTCTTAATTGCAGCTCAACTGCACAGCCAGGGCAGGATCCAGCTGCTTAAGCAGCTCAGGCCTGTCCAAAAGGGCACAAATAAATTTTCTCAAACCCTTCCTTTAGTGAGATAAAGTTATCATCAGTCTGTTGTCCTTTTTCCATGGCTGAAAGGAGTGAGTCGCATCAAATCACTGTCCAAGCTTATAGAACATGATACTCAAAACAGCTTTGTTGTGGCTCACCACGCAGCTTATTCACGTGCCCTATCTTCATTCTGTATTCCCTGGGCAGGCAGCTCAGACATTTCTGGGGATAAAGAAATATTAAAAAATTCAATATCTGTGAAAGCCCCTATAAACTCAAAATCAAGTTATATATGGTATTAATTCAATTTTGGCAAAGTCAATAGAATTACATTTTCTTTATAGAGTAAAAGCACTCAGCTGCTGTATACATAAATACAGTGAGGATGCCCAGGACAAGTATTATCAAGCTGGCGAGCACTTTCACACAGGCTGAAAAATAATTACACTTTGTCATCTACAACTCCTCATTTCTCCCTCCTCTTTTAAATAATGCTGGCAGCAGCCTGCAGAATACATACAGGAGTGGCACAGACAGCACACATTTATGGCCTGATTAATATTAGTTATCTCTGGAACAGCTTTTCTCTTCCAACATGTGACACTTGTTCACAAGTTAGAGATAGAGTTAGGACAGATATGGCTAGTTTATACCCTTAACTGATTTTGTTTCAGTTTTCCTTAAGTGAAGAGTCTGGTCTACATCTACATCTTTGACTTACAAGGGAATTATCTTGAGTGGAAAACTAAGAACAGACTGATTTCTTTGATAGAGACTCAGAAACAAACATGCAGGGAAACCATGATTTAGGATCTTCCAAGATTTTTTATTATTTGCTGCAATCTGAAACACAATTCCACCTTTGAGACCCTCTACACACTCATACTTTTTAGCCTTGCTAGTTAAGAAAAAAATCATGAGAAGTTTACACTAAAAGATAAGTTGCCAAATAAAAAAGCCCCCAAATGTATCTCTAGAAAGAGTAATAATATTGTTTTCTTAACTGTCATAGCATTAAAAAACAAAAGATGGAGCTTGACTGATGAACACAGGCAAGGTCACAAAGATGCCTTAAAACACATTTCATTTACCATGAAAGAATCAAGTGCCTGAATATCTTTGCACTGGCACAAATAAAATGGGAAGCATTTCAGTGTTCTATGTCTATTTACACAGTCAAGAAAAGGGGTCAAAGGATTCCTATCCCTGCTTTACAGACTCATTAGCACTGGGGCAAGGAAGGTTTGACCTCTGTGTCCCCACTGGCCAGCAGGTTCCCCAGTTGCTGGTTTATCACACAGTAAGGGAGAAAAGCACCACTGCATCCTCCCTGCAAAGACAGCACCTGCACTTCTCTACAAACCCACCCTGAAGCACTGCCGTGTTTTATTATGGGTCATTTGAAACAAGCATTACAAAACATCATGTATTTTGCCCCTTTTTGGCCAAAACTATTCACTCAGTTCAACCAGGATGTGAAACTCTGAGCAGCCTCAATGAAGCAGCACTTTTTGGCAAAGAGATTTGTAAGAAAAACAATAGCCTTTTCTCCCTGCACAATAGTTCTTTCAGTGAAGCCTTCTACTGAGTCTGAGTTAGAGGTGCTCTATGCCAGAAGAAGTAATATCACACACCATCTTCTCTGCACTCAGCATGAACCTGCTACTTCAACAGTGAGTGAGTGAAAATAAATGGGGAAAACTAGAGAAGTAAATCTTACACAACATGAAATAACCCAATTCTCAGAAAAGGGTGCATGTGCATACACCTATGTGTGTGTTTCACCTCTGTTTCATGAAGAGAAAGGAATTAGGGGAAGAAAAAATAAAATATGAGGAGCAAGTTGGGGCTGAGAGGTTCCTAATGCTGTAATCATGGAATCATAGAATAGCCTGGGTTGGAAGGCACCTCAAAGATCATATAGTTCCAATGCCCCTGCCATGGGCAGAGATACCTTTCTGAAGATGAGAACATGACTGTGCAGTTCACTTTGTCTGGTGTTCCTTGACTACTCTAAACTGTATGTCAGAATCCTTTTTCTTCACTCTGAAATTAAAATTTTTCAAGCAAAGATGAGCTCCCCATTTGCGAGATCTTCCAGGCTGAAGAGTTATGGGTCTTTTTTATTTTCATTTTACCCCATTACCCACTCCCACACAGATATTGACTTCTTTTTAATGTAATTTAAAAAATAAATAAATAAAAATCCTTTCCTATCCATGGCTTGACATCTTTTTTATCTTTTTTCTTCATTATTATTTGTCTAAACTTCTCACACTGATTTGGTTAACTTTCTCCTCTTCTGTCAGTCCACGTGGCCTTCTTATAAGAAAACCAGACATTTACAGCCATATGATTTTTAAGCGAACAGTATTTCATTCCATAAATACTTGTAAGTGCAGAAGCCACATAGGAAAAGGTACAAGAAAATCATCTATCTCACTTCTCTCTGAAGGTACTCTTTTGCAGATTTCTCCTTCTTCATGGAGAAAACATGCCTGCTTTACACTTGTGCAAACCTCTTCAATAGTTTTTCTGAGCATACTTATTTCTGCCCCTTTAGTCATAAAAATCTTGTTCTCTTCTCTAACATCTCCTTCTTGCCCTATGGCTCTATGCAAGGAAGCTGAAACCAAACCTCTGAAATGCAAGTACAAGTCAATTTATGAACATCAGCTTAAGTTCTGGACAGAACTGAAACACTAGCCAGCCTTTAGCTGCCTCCAAACAGGCTGATGTCTCAATAATTAACACACATATACTGTACTAACAATTTTATAATGAACATTTTCGTGATTTTAATTGGAATATGGATATTATTCCTGCAAATTCTCCTCCCACATTAACCACATGATTGAGGAAAGTTCTCTTGGTTCATTTAGTAACAACAATGTGATGCCAGTCACCAGAGGAGGATGCAAGGGCATAAGGGCATCGATAACTTGAAATGAGAACAGAAAGACTGTGATGAGCTTGCATGGGCACAGGTCCATCTCTTTCTGCCTGGGACATGAGCACCACAAAGTCGGGCCATGAAAAGACATAAATTCCTAAACTAGAAGCAAAGTCTGACATCTAAACAATGGTTTTGGTTTTGGTTTTTTTTTTTTTTAAATACTCACATGGCATAGTTTTCAGATAATCATCTTGTCCAGAGAAGGAGCAGTCTGTGGTTATGTATACCTCTCCTAGCACTTTTGGTCATGTATTTCATAAGCATGAAGTTCAAAAAGAACAAAATAGAAAGAAAAAAGAAAGAGAGAGAGAAAAAAAAAAGCAGTGAATTTAACATTAGCTTTTCATTTAACTTCACTGGAAGTGACTGCATTATCTTCATAATCACTAAAAGTGAAGTCTGTAATGTATATGTAGAATAAATTAAAGTTTGAAGCAAACAAAATATAGGCAGAATTGACTATTCATAGCAACACAATCTTCAAGTCATAATACACTTCAGTTGAAGACTCTTGCTGATGCCAGTCTGAATAGTCCAGCAGAACACAAGACAGACTGAATACAATAGAAATGTTGAGATTCGATTTGTAATATATAATTATTCCATATTTTACTGTATTATAAGTTTAAATTATCCACATCAAAGGTTTTTAGTATTTCAAGTCTGTGTAATAGAATAGAAATTTTTACTTCCATTTTGACAGGAAAGGAGGAAGATAATGAATATGTACTGCACAAGAAGATTAAAGAAAAGTATACCCATTCTGTGACTGACCAATTTCAATATATTTACAAGTAGTTCAACATTTTAATCAAGAAAGCTTTTTATAGTATAAAGTGGAAATGGGATTGAAAAGTGACTACAACTAGAAAAAAAATAAGAGCAGGGGAAAGCTATATGCTGGCATATCAAGGGGCTCACAGAAGACACTGCATGCACGGTGAAGGACACACTGAACCCACAGCAGGAGACACTTCCCAGATGCAGAGCTAATATTAATGGAACAGAAACATTAATAGGTCACAATTTTAAATGCATTTTGTCTCAACAGAAGACCTTTGGAGCTGCCCCTTTGGAAGTGTCTGTGGTCCAGAACCATAGGCATGAGCTGCGTGCCTCCCAGAAACCATGGAGAAGAAGGGAAAGCCCATTCCCCATTTCAGTAGTACCCTAATTCTTAATGGCAGCATCAGAACAAGTCTAGGTCAACTATTTCCATTAACTCTGTCCCATATAGCGTTTTAAAAATTGTATATATTATGGAAATAGAGGCACTATAGTAAACCCACCATCTCAGGGTGCTCTTATGCTTCAGTACACAACGTGGTTGTGATACAGGAGCACATACCCTGATGCTCAACATGAAACACTTGAAGAGAGTACCACATTGTTATTTGAGCTAGGACCAATGCCAGCTACACTGCAGCCTTGGAGACCTGCCCAGTCTACCTGTAATCCAGCTGTTTTCAATGAAGTTCCTTCAGCAGCATCAGCAGTCCAAGCCCTCTGGGTTTTCTGGTTAGTTTTTAAACTTTGAAGGTTTCCAAGACCTGACGGGACAAAGCCTTTAACAACGAGGTCTGAACTCAGAGCTGTCCCTGCTCTGAGGAGAAAGATGGACCAAAGACTTTCCAAGGTCCCCTCCAGACTGAATGTATTTAATCATGTACCTATCCCACACCAAAACCTGTACTGCTTTGGCTTTACCATCAGTATTCAACCAGAGATGATGATGTAGTCAAGTTCAGGCTTGTTCCTCTGCTACATTCACATTTCTAATTCCAGTATAGGACTATGAGCTCTGAAAGATTAAAAGTCCAGCCCACTCAGTCTCTCTTGGCCAGTTGGGAAATTTTTTGAAAACCAACAGGATTTAGATACTTAAACATTTCTGAGCAGAAACAGGACCCATAGTCTGGAAGGACTTTTTCCTCTTCTCTGTAAGGGTTCAGGTTTTCTGCCCCTCACTAGTAAGAGCAGAAGGTGGTTCCAAATCCCAGTTCCAACTCAGAATAAACCCTCCCAGTAGTTTTCAACGTCATTTGTTGGGCTGCAGTCATCCTTGATTGATGATAACTGCAGGAAGTAATTAGGGCCCCCTTTTTGGGAAAATGACAGCTATCGTGACAGAAACCACCACATGAAACCACAGACCTGCCAAGTGTTGAGGACCAACAAAATAATTTTCCACTGAAACGGACAATGAAATGCAGGAGGCTGGATCCAGCCAGATACAGTCTCTGGAAGCCTGTGAAATAAGTGTAAGCTGTACTAGGTTTGGCCATAATCTATGGATTTGTGACGACAGTGGTGTTAACACACTGCTATTGCTGAGCTGGGCTTGCCCAGCGTTAGCACCTTTTCTGCCTCTCACCCCGCCCCACCAGGGCAGTGGCTGGGGGTGCACATGGAGCTGGGAGGGGACACAGCTGGAACAGCTGACCCCAACTGAGCAGAGGGATACCCCACACCACAGGGTGTCATGCTCAACATCTAAAACCGGGGAAGAAAAAGAAAGGGGCGAGTTGGGAGTGGGAAGAGACACCCTCGAAGAGATGGCATTTGCCTTCTGAAGTCACGATTTGGGGTTGTGCAGCCCAGCTTTCCTGGGAAGGCTGAACACCTGCCTGTCCACGGGAAGGGGTGAATGAATGCCATGTTCTGCTTTGCTGGCGTGCGTGGCTTTTGCTTTACCTGCTAAATTGTCTTTATCAATCCGCGAGTTTTGTCTCCCTTACCCTTCCGATTGTCTCCCGGTGCCGGTGAGCGGAGCGGGCGAAGGGGCTGCGCTGCCGGCCGGGGATAAACCACACCAGTGCAGAGAGGGAGCAATGAAGAGAACGCCAGAGCAACAGCAAGAGGTGCTTGTGGTTTAGCCCTAGCCAGCAGCAGAGAGAAAGGGTTGTTTGGAAGGATTTTAGGCACCCTGACCCCCTGTTTTTCCTTGCTGGCCGCTGCCTTCAGTGTGTATCCAGCAGGGACCCCGGCGCAGCCCGCTGCCGGCAGGAGGAGCCCCGCCACCGCGGATGCGGCCCCCGGCTCATCCTCCCGAGCCAGCCGGGAAGGGAAAAACGTCCCAGGGCACGGGACAGGCTGTCACCTGCTTCGAGGGACGGGTAAAAATACACATATAGGAAATCGCAGTGAAAAAAGCAGAGCGCGCTGTTTGCTCAGCCCAGAGTGTTAAAGCCACTGACGCGGCACAGCCGGTGGGATTTTGCCAGGTTTGCAGGAAGATGATGTATGGGAAGGGGTCTCTCTGGAATTCAGAGTTTCTTAATGCCTTCTGCATCTAATTTGAAGGCACCAGTATAGATTTCCCACACATGATGCTGCTTTGCTGCTCCTGACTGATGTTGTCATTCCTCCAAATAGCTACTTGCCCACACCGCAAGCACAGAAAACCCTGTTAACAGCAGCTTGTTCTCTGTCCCTTGGGGACTCATACTGAGTTCCCAAGATGCTTCTTGTTCTAGTAGAACTCTGTAAGCCGTCCTTAATTTATACCTTCTTCATGGACTGCTTCTCTTCCCACCACTGCTCCTCTGTGTTAGTGTTCCCAAAACGTTGTGCACTGAGGGGAGACCTCACTGCAGTTACAAATTCCTTGTGAGGGGAAGACGAGGGGCAGACACTGATCTCTTCTCTGTGGTGACTAGGGACAGGACCCGAGGGAATGGCCTGAAGTTGTGTCAGGGGAGGTTGAGGCTGGATATTAGAAGGAGCTTCTTCACCCAGAGGATGGTTGGGCATTTTACTGAAAATACCTCATACAGTATTATTCGTCAAACCACACAATCTCCTTAAAATACAATGTCCAAAATAGTGAACAAAGATAAATGAGAATTTGCTATTTTTTTCTGTGAACCTTACCTGTCCATAATGTTTCAAAATCCAGAAAACTGCACCAGATTTCAGCATTTAGCCTTTGCCAAAACTTTCTATTTTTCTGATGAGTACAGGACTAAACTGCAACATTACACTTTTGAATCCTGTTTGCTGCTTTACCACAGTTTGAAGTAGTGGCATGACTCATTTATAATACGTACAATTTTGTGGTGAAGTGCTAAAATATTGACTGTTTACATTTCAGAATTATCTCTCATCCAGTGGGCTTTTTTCTAGCCCTGAAGACAAGTTGTGGCTTCCCCTGTGGCCTCACATACTGAAAGTACATAATTTGCTCTTTCTACTCTAAGCATGTAAATTCAAAATAAATATTTAGACTCAAAGCAGTTTGCTTTCTACACCACAACTTATGAAGTAACAACGTGTCCTATCTATCACTATTTCAAAGGCAAATACTCTGAAATAACTTACTTTGAGTCATTTCTGGAACCTGGCAGGAAATTAAGTTCACCAGACTGTCAGTCATTGTGTTCCAGGTACATTTTAATTGATTCCTCTTAGCCTCACTACCCCAAATTTGGGAGAGGAGAGGGAAATACTTCCCTGTCCAACAGTATCAGCTACATCAAGTGACTAGGTTCAGCCTACCAACTTGTGTTCCTCAAGTTTTTGCAGTTTTCACCTCTACAGGTAGCTCTTCCAGAGACCAATCCTCACTAAACAGGGACTGAGGAAAACACCTGACATTCAGGTGGAGTTTTTGTTTCACACAACTTTTCATTTCTGTCTCAGTCTAATGTGGACAGCTGTGCTGGTTTTATATCCATTAAATCAATTTTTCTTTAAACAACTGTAGCAACACATCCAAATAATGTCATGCAGTTACTGATCCAGGATAACATCTAAGCAGCCCAGTGAGAGTGTTTGGATCAGACCAGAGGCTTTCATGGAGAGGTGAAAAAGAGCCAGGTTCTCAAAGAGCAGATCTGATCAGGGCTGCCTGAGGAACAGCCCTTGCAGAGCCATGAAGCTGAATAAAAGAGATTGTCCAGGACCATGTCAGCCAGCACAAAACACATGAACTCTGTGCAGTCAAGAGCCAGCAATCAACATGAGCCAGGGTTTGATGGAAGCGACAGGCCCTGAGCCATGAGCAGGAAGGAAAATGCACCAAAGAAACAAGAGGGTGTATGTCTGTGACAAGCTCACAGAGTTGGGTTTTGGTGTACAGGTTTAGTTTTGCTCTAATCACCTTTGCTCAAGTTGCAGACAGTATCTGTAAGTCAGTGGATTTCCTTCAATCAATATGTATCAATGTTTTATACATTTTTTTTCTTTGCTTCAAATATCCATGGCACTACTTCACACTAACTAGGGGGAAAAAGGTCCAACAAGTTCCCAAAATTGTTAGTCAGCTGTTCTTAAAATAAAACTCCGCAATTAAACCAGCAAAGCGTTACAGGGATTTTAGGCAAAACTGCAAACATCCGCATAACCTTCTGGCTGCCCACAGGCACAACCTCCAGCAGCTGGCAGGCTTCAGTTGTGCTGGGCAGCAGCCACTGCCACACAGGCACCCACATCCCAGTGCCCCATAAAGTCATAGAAAGGCTTGGTTTGAAAGGGATCTTAAAGATAGCCTAGTTCCAAGCCCCTGCCATGGGCAGAGACACTGTTCACTACACCAGGTTGCTCAAAAGGCCATCTAATCCAGCACTGAACACTTCCAGGGATGGGACATCCACAACTTCTCTGGGCAACCTGCTCCAATGTCTCCTAGTAGTGTCTGATGTAGCCCAGCTCCATCATGTTATTTTCAGTTATTTCCAATCTGACAAGTAATCACATTTCATTACAAGTCTGTACACACCATTTTTACTTAACTGCACCAAGGTACCTACAAAAACTACAAAATCACCTGGCCAGCTCCTCTGCTTTCCTTACTTACTCCCTCCAAATCTGAATGACTTTTGAACCTTCTGAGGTATGGACTTCAACCACATTTGACAAAGGAATAGAGTTCTTGAATTTCCCATAAACCAATATTCATTAGATCCAAAACCCTTTCTAAAGTATTCTCCTTAAATCAATATAAAAACAGATTCTACCTTATTAGGGCTGATCACGGAGCACTTCCAAATGCTACAAGTCACAGTCAAGGCAAGAGGAAGAACAGCCTCTCAGCAGCACGTTTTTGCTTAGGAACCAAGTAATAGCTTACTGAGTAGTTTAATACATTGATGTGCACAGTCATTGCCTGCACAATGCATGAATGCACAAAGTAAACTACACCTCCAGTTTCTAATCTTACTTGGAAAGCTTCCCTGTGGACAGTTTGGAGATCTCACCTGAACATGGATAGCAAGTTTACAGTCAATGATGTTGTGTGACTTGGAGGGGAAGGCCAAGCCTGGATGCTGGAAGGAAACTGTAAGGAGTCAGACTAACTGAAAATGCTTCTTCATGGTACAAGTCTGCTGTCTTTGTTTGCAATGTGGTGAAGAAGAGTTTCTGCAAATCCACTGGTTCAGCTGGAAGTTAAGCAGAAAAAAGGCACAGGGGATTCTAACATGGCTGAGACAAGCAAAGTGTTCAGTGCAGTCCAGATCAGTAGCTTAAAGTTTAGGGGTAGACGCTTTTCCAGCTGCTCAGGACCTGCATTCCATTCTTCTTTCCCCACAGTGTGGGCTGATGCTTGGCGAGGTCACACAGTGTTCCATGTAGCATCATAGTTGTCAGCAGATGGATGTGGGAGGCATAATATAGAGGAGAAACATAGCAGGAAACAGCAGAATGAGGAGCTTATGACCTGTAGATGAACAACACTCCAAAATTTCCACCTCATCTGGGACAACGCCTGTGGTGTGCACAGTGTTTTCAGTCCCGCTTCCCCCTCAAATAAAGCCTCTCACTCCAACCTCTTCCAATAGCCAGCAACAACTCGTCTGTCACTTCCCACTCAAGTTTTCACACTTCTGTTCCTCAAAGTGTGCATAGCACACAGGACATGGTGCTTTGCTGAAGGAGCATGTCAGTGTTTCCTCTATCAGGATAATGAGAAAAGGGCATTTGCACTGTGGTTTTCTCAGCCCCATATCATAGCTCCCTGTTTTCTTTGTCATGTCTCTCCCTATACTGCACCTTTGCATAAAGCCACCTAATTTGCCTGTGTGCAAACCAGCTGATGCCATCCTTTTGGTTTGGAGTGCAACACAAAGGATGACTGTTGTTTCTACAGGGTGGTTGAAGTAGCCTTGAAAAGTCTCTGCCAAGGAGAATCCTCCTGGCACACACCACATAGGGCTGTGCAGGTGAATTCAGCCTGACAGACATGTACAGTGATTTAGGTAGAAATTACTTTTTCTCCTGACATACACTAGTGCCTCTCACCTTACACAGATGCATCTGAGCTCTTTATCTACAGCCTTTCAGAAGGCAGAACTCTTCATGTTAAGTATTTCATGGTGGATGTCAATAAAATCTGCCATCCTTAATGAGCAGGAAGCCATTGAGAAGAGCCACAGAATGGTATGCTTTTTCTTTTAGTCAAGGGCTTCCCTACTAGTGGGAAATACATTGAAGCGTTATGCAATTTCTTTCATCAAAGTGTTATTTCACTTGTTAAATCACATCTGAACAGATTTCAATAAATCAGGACCCTAAACTGGAAGGCACAGATGGTAAGCAGCACAAAACTACTATAATTCAAGGAGACCTGTTACACCACACAAACACAAGTCTATGGGGCCAGATGGGACACACCGAAGGGCATTGAGCAAGCTGGTGGAAGTGCTCACCAAGACACTTTCCATTCTTTCACAGAGGCATAGAATAGTTAAGGCCAAAAAGTAACACCAGTTGGGTCATCTGGTTCAACTTCCCTGTTGTGGATGTTGTTTATCTGGACTTTAGTAAAGCCTTTGACATGGTTTCCTGCAGCATTCTCCTGCAGAAACTGGCTGCTCGTGGTGTGGATGGGTGCACTGTTTGTTGGGTAAGAACTGGCTGGCTGGCCAGCCCCAGAGCACAGTGGTGAATGGAGTTATGTCAAACTGGTGGCCAGTCATTAGTGGGGTTCCCCGGGACTCAGTGTGGGGGCTGATTGTGTTCAGTATCTTCATCAATGTCCCAGACAAGAGATCAAGTGCACCTTCAGTCTGTTTGCAGACAACACCCAGTAGGGTGGGAGTGTTGATCCACTGGCACGTAGAAAGGCTCTGCAGAGGAATCTGGATAGGCTGGATCAATAGACTGTTAATTTTATGAGGTTCAACACGGCCAAGTGCCAGGTCCTGCACTTGGGTCACAATACTCCCAAGCAGCACACACAGGCTTGGGACAGAGTGGCTGGAAAGCTGTTTGACGGAAAAGGACCTGGGGGTGCTGGTCAACAGCCAGCTGAACATGAGCCAGCAGTGTGCCCAGGTAGCCAAGAAGGCCAATGGCATCCTGGCTTGTATCCAAAATAGTGTGGTCAGCAGGACTAGGGTAATGACTGTCCCACCATTCTCAGCACTGATGAGGCTGCGCCTCGAATCCTGTGCTCAGTTTCGAGCCCCTCCCTACAAGAAAGACATTGAGGTGCTGGGGCATGTCCAGAGAAGGGCAGCAGAGCTGATGAAGGGCCTAGGCACTAAGTCTTATGAGAAGCAGCTGAGGGATCTGGAGTTGTCTAGCCTGGAGAAAAGGAGGCTCAGGGGGACCTGATAAGTAAAAATGGTCAGTCAGCAGATATATGAAACCAGGCCTGGATGCTGAGACAGAAATCCTGCTGAAGATCTGGTGGCAGGGGCACTTTCTTGAATGTGTATTTTCAAATGCTTTGCTTTAAGTTCCAGGTAGTCATCCTGCTTCCTCAATGCATTGCTCTTTTCCTTTCCCAGCACTGTTAACAGTCCTGTAACATAAATTCTCAGCAGAAACCTCACTAGGTAAAGCAGACAGTGATGAGAATGCAGTGGATGGAGGACCATGCATTACAAAATCCCAGTGTTTTCTCCACTCAGTCTGAGAAAGGAGATTTCAAGTGGAAACTAGTAAAACCAGTCTTGTAGCAGTGGATTTTACTCAATTGCTCTGAAAGTCTGCCTGCTGTAGAGTAAGGCCAGAGATTAAACAAGCTAGTGATCACAGCCCAAATCCCTTGCTTAGTTTTGCCTCATAATAAACTCGATCCTGTTTTATGTCCACACTGCATTGTGCTGAAAGAGCCCTTGTGATGCAGAATGCATAAATGCTATAAGTCACACGTGCTATGGGGAAGTGCTAAAAAAGCCCATACAAATCCCATGCCACAGCTAGGTCAAATGCTACATGAATACTTTCAACTGGGACTGTCTACTTCTGTTGCACAGGACAAAAGGTTAATAGACTATTTTCTGGAGCTTGAAAAGCAGCTCCAGAATATACAAAAAGCTAACTGCAGTTGGTTTTGAAAGAATACAAAAGTACAAATATGAACAAATTCAGGGAAACCGAGTAGTTTCTGACAAAGCAGAAGCTAACACAGTCCCCTGCTGGAAAAACACTGTAAAAACATGCTATTTCTGTATTGTTCATGTCTACAGCAAACACACAGCTATCAGAGGCTGCTTGACTGGAAAAGATGGCTAGCAAAGCCTGAGTGATGCGCTGGCTAAGAAAGAAATAAGTTGTCTGGGGAATCTCACTAGGTCTACATATGACTTCAGAATGGATATTAGGAAGAGATTTGTCCTGGTTTCAACTGGGACAGAGTTAATTTTCTTCTTAGTAGCTGGTACAGTGCTGTGTTCTGGATTCAGTACGAGAACAATGCTGATAACACACTGACGTGTTTTGGCTATTGCTGAGTAGTGCTTACCCTGTCAGGGACTTTTGTCTCACACTCTGCCAGCAAGCAGGTGCACAGGAAGCTGTGAGGGAGCATGGCCAGGACAGGTGACCCAAGCTGGTCAAAGGGATATTCCATACCACAGAATGTCATGTTCAGGATATAAACTGGATGAGTTACCTGGAAAGGGATAACTGCTGCTTGGGGACAGGCTGGGCATCTGTCAGTGGGTGGTGAGCAATTGTATTGTGCATCATTTTTCTGTCTTAGATTCTGTTACTCTCTCTCCCTCTCCTTACAATTACAGTTATTATTATGAATATTATTACTATATTTAGTATCAATATAATAATTATTATCATTAACATATCTTGTGTCGATTATTAAATTGTTCTTATCTCAGCCCATGAGGCCTACATTTTCTTTCCAGTTCTCCTCCCCAGCATGGGGGGGTGGTGGTGGTGGGGAGTGAGTGAGCAGCTGCGTGGTACTTAGTTGCCAGCTGGGGTTAAACTACAACAAAGTTCTTCACTGAGAGGGCAGGTGGTCAATCACTGGAACAGGTTCCCTGCAGCATCAAGCCTGTCAGAGTTCAAGGAGCAAAGAGACCATGCTCTTAGTTATATTGTTTAGTTTTAGGCAGTCCTGCAAGAAGCAGAGAGTTGGACTCAATACTTAAGGATCTCTTCCAACTCAGGCATTCTATGATTCTGACATCCCGAGTGTCTCCTAGGGCATGCCACACTTCTGGGATGGTTGCACAGCAGTAGGTAAAAGCTTTCTCACTGTGTCAGTGTCCACTGCCTTTTAGATATCAGCCTAAAATCAGATTCACTGCTTACCTAGAGAATAAGGAGTATACGGCAAAATGTGCACAGAGCCTTATTTGCCCAGGCTGTTTAGCACTGCCATGTTAATTGGAAAGCCAGCAGATATGTCTGCAGGTGTACCTGGCACAACCAGACAAATGGGGGGCAGGACAGATCCATGGCCACCCAAGACAGATATTGGGGAAAAACACAAAAGTGAGCTCTGCCAAGCATAAAGGAGAGGCTGAGCATATTCAACAGAGAAAGGGAATGAGATCCGTGAGAATGTTGAGGAACTAGTGGGAGCACCTGAGCAAATTCTGGACTGTGAAGCCCTTCGCTAAGTGACTGGCACCACAGCTGTAACTGTTCACAGTACCTCACTGAACTGTAGCTTTTATTTCCTCCTAAGGACACAGGAATTAGATTTGGGTCTGGACAGTGGCTTTAAGGCAGCTACTCAAATTAATGGAGAGCTCAGGAGGTTAATTTAGTTCTGAAGCCAGGCTCAGCTCCCTCCCTCCCAGATAATATTTGATTCACATGAATTGAAGAGAAAGCTCAAGTGCAGAGCATGCAAGGTGAAATACGGCAAGCCTACATCCCTTTTCCAGATAATGAAGCGTGCCTTGCAGAGCAAATTCATCTCAAACTTTGTCTCAGCATTTCTCCAAAGTGCAGACTTGGCATTTCTGGGACCCTTCAGCACTGTGGGACTCAAGGAATACATAGAGAGAGACACACACATTCCACCCACACCTCCCCTGACTATTTTAGCTCTCTCACTCCTACAACCAACAGTATCACAAGCTCCTTCCTTCCCCTTCTCATGACCTACCACAGCAAGCAAAGGTGTCCAAAGGTGTTGCAAGTGGGCAACGGTGGGTTCTGCACTTAAATTTATGAGCTTGCTAGGTGTAGCAGCTCCAACAATATGTAAATTGGATGAGCAGGACACAGCTAAGCCTCTCAGAAAAAATGAAAGTGCCTTAAGGAAAATGTATTTTAGAGTGTGGCAGTGAGTAAAAATTGCAAGAAACAGTCCTGTGAACACGATGTCAGAGAAGGAAGGGAACAAGGTGCTACAGGTGCTGGAGAAGACTCCCCTACAGCCCATGGGGAAGACCATGGTGAAGCAAGATTGCCCCTGCAGCCCATGGAAGACTCCATGCTGCAGCAGATGCACTGAAGAGACCTGCAGTCCATAGTGAGACCACACTGGGGCAGACTCTGGCAGGAACTGTAGCACCAGGTGAACCCAGACTGGAACAGATTTGCCCTTGAAGGACTGCAAGCCATGGAGAGGACCAACACCAAAGCAGGGAAAAGCATGAAAAAGTGGGGGCAAGAAAGGAAGTGTTAAGGACAAACCACAACCCACACTGAAGCATCCCTGCCCTGCTGGGTGGGGGAAGAGGGCAAGACAGGAATCAGAAATGAAAGAGTAAAGTTTAGCCTGGGAAGAAGCAGTGTGGTAGGGGAAAGGTGGCTTAGTTTTTCTGTTTGTTCCTTACCATCCAACTATTTTTAAATGGTAAGAAATCAGTGTCTTTTATCACAACACACAAGTTTTCCATATTATTTCCTCCCCCATCTCCTTCTGAGGGAAAGGAGTAAGAGAGCAGCTGGGTGAGGGTCTGGCAGCTAGCCATGGTCAACCCACCACACCAAAACACAGAAAGAAAATTCCCAAAATACTTCTGGTGACAAGTAAATTATGAGTTCAAAATGTGAAAAATATCTGTCTTTACAGTGATGAACATAGACATGGGAAAATGAGACTTCTGACAATAATAAGCCACTGTACCAAAAGTCCTCTCTTCTTCCTAAGTACATATCTCCTTCCTAAACTAAGCTGGAATAAATGTATAATTTCAACCATCTAGGCTCAGTTGCTAATCCCTTTGAATGCCTTTTCCAAAGACTGAAACCGTCTTTCCAAACAAATTACCATCTCCACATTCCTTAAGCCATCTCATCATCCAACATAAAGCAATACCAATGATTTTCCTACCATAAAAATCATCCCACTCCCCTATTTCAGGCAGCACCAACCACCAAGTCCCTATGATGTACACTTACCACAAATTTCAAGTCTTTTCAGATAAATCATGCATGTAGAAGGTATTTTGCTCAATTTATGTAGTTTCTAGTTTTTCTTGTTGTCTTTGCTTTCATTATCTTCCATTTTTGATCTCCTCCATTTCTTGCATTCCCTGATCAGGCCAGGTTGTCAAAGAAAGTGAAAGTTCCTCAGCGTAAGACAGCTAAGATCCTCCTTCTTGGCCCTCTAAACATGCCTGTTTTGTTTTCCAGGCATCAATTTACTACTATAAAAGGCCATGAAGAAGCTCTTTCAAGATAGTACAGCAACCATTGCAGAGATTATTATTTATAGGGAAGGCAAAGCAGTTTACCTTCTTAACCTCATAGCCCACATATTAGATGAAATGTAACACTTCATAGGGTAGGGGGGAAAAAAAATCATGGTTTAATTACAACAATGTAGCATAAACTCCTTAGTAGTCGATACCAGGATATTATTGTGACATCTAAACTAAACTTGAGTTCTTCACAGACATCGTAAACAGACACTCTAAATTCCCTAAATGATTGGCATTAAGAAGGTTTATACAAAAGCAGTCAGTGGTTCAGTCTTGAAGATATCATGACACGGTGAGACAAACACACATACATCAGTAAGTACAGCGAAGTGTTATGCTACATTTTGGACAGTTCAGAACTGAAAGTGCTTCACATCTATAGGATAAGAAATGGCTTCATCTCCTCATCCCTAAATGATGAGAGCAAACAAATAACCCTTTAATAGGTTAAATAAACAGTGCCCCATTCATCCATGCTTATGTAAAGGTTCCAACAATTCAGAAGGTCCATGGTGACATTTACAATTTATATACAGTGTAACAAGTTGTCAATGAAAAAAAAGTTCCTATACACCTTGGTTCCCAAAGCCTGAAGCTGCTCTCTGCACTAGTGGCAAAAGCTATCTACAATATTAGCTTGGTTTTCTTTTCCCCCCACTTTTTTTTGTTCTTTTTTTTTTTTTGGTGTTTTTGTAAAAATTAGTCATTCCAATCCACCTTGAATAAAATCAGTCCCTAAGTCCTAGTCATATTTAACAACTGCTTAATCCCAGTGTTTAAGGCATGTTCATTAGATGTCAGTATAGGGGTACTGTCAGAAATCGTAACAATCACAGGCACTAAGAGTCAGCAGATTTACAAAGCAACACCACTCTTCACAAAACAAGGTAAAACAAACTGTCATGATGGAAGTTGTTCCTGAGTTAAAATTTACGAAATACCGCTAAGGTTAATGTTTTCCTTTTATACTCTTCCTCTGGAATGTCCTTTCGCATATGGTGAATGGAAAACTAAATTTCACTCTGTAAATTTGCTTGAATGTCAGAAAGTAAAAATGTTAGCAAAATTCTAATTATATCAGCATTCCCAAATCTAAATTTGGCCAAGATACTATGAATTTGCATGGTTTAGTATCATTTTGCTTTCAGCAAGAGTATTTTCTAAATGTGAAGATAAATATGTCAGTCCACATTTTTGTGCAACTGCAAACATCAAGAAAAGATTTTGGTATCAAGAATTGACGTAAGTTTAGAGTTCTGTGAATATATGCCACTCTGATAATGTAGACATTTTTCACATTCTTCTCCTTTAGAATTAAAAGAAAACATTTTTAAATTGCAGGAACACAAAATACCTACAAATATATTCAGCTTTTTAAAACAGACAACTCGTCTATTCAGATTATCAAGTATCCATTCCCACAGAATTGTTTCTCAAGTATGTAATCATGAACATAATTTCCTATTTAAAAAAAGCTGTTCTTAGCTGAATAAAAAAGTGGTAGCTTTAAAAATAGATTTTACATCAGATTCAAAATGTGCATGACAATTCTTACAACCCTAATCACCCTTGTTCCAACTCACTCCAGTTCATATAAACATTTGCTCAAGTTTGAGCATTACATTTAACAGGAGTTAAAGGGCACTAGAAAATCAGGATTGCCAAAAGGTGCGACTCAGGTCTGTGCTATACCTGCACTTCTGACTGTCAGCTGAAGAAAAACCCCTCAGAAGACTACACCATCTGGAGCTGAATCCAAAGTCTGATGAAATACATTAAAAAAAATGAGCTTTAATGGGATTAGTATTCTAAGTGCTCCATCTGAACCTCCCTGTTTGCAGTGATGTAGCATCTCCTATTTCAAATACAAGAAACTGCAGTAACTTTACCTATCAGACTAGGGAATTTATGGTCCTTGATGTATTTTCAAATCTGTCAGCAGCGCAGAGTAAGAATTACAGTATGATTTAAAAAAAAATTAAAAATCTTATTTCCATAGTTCTTTCCATTAAAATCCTAGTACGACGGAAACCAGCAACATGCTGAGAAAACAGGGTGAAAAAGGAATGAGTGCTTCCACAGTATGGAAACTTCAAACAGAGTCCTATAGTGGTATAAAAAGAAAGCTCTGAATGAAATTTGGTCTAGCCCGTGTGTCTTATGCACAAAGGTTAGCTAAAATTTAATTGCTGTGACCATAAAATATAAATAGCAACAATTTATTCACAAAATTCTGGATTAGATTGATTTTTTTTTCTTTAACAAACAGTATGATCCATTAAATTATCAGCCAGCTGTATATTTAAGCACAACAATAGAAAATGTAGTACACAAACACCTAAAAATCACAGTCATAAAAAGCAGGCAAGTACATCAGTCTTTTGGTGGCCAAAGCACAACAGATTAGTCTGCCAAACAAGTGTATGTGAATGTAAATTGTGGGCATTAGTTTTGTTAAAATTGTTTCTACCGTCAATAAACAATTTTCTGTATTTTAATACTGTTCTTAAGGAATTGTAAACTGTTTAAAATGTATGCACAGACAAGTAACAGTGGAGAATTTAAATATAGTGGTCAATTGGAAAAATAGGAGTTTAAATTTGCATGTGTGATGAGTGGGTAATTTGGAACTAATTCAGACCTTTCTTAGGTAAGACAGTACTGCCATATTTCTAACACTTGTGACCATTATAATAACAAGAGAAAAAAAACCAAACCAAACATCTCAGCCCTGATACATCAATCACATATGCATTCAAAATTACAGCTATTTACATGAAAAATATATATTTAATTAAAAAGCCACCGAAAAACATGGACTTTTAGTCAGGTGCTGCACTTTCTGCAAAATGAGGTAATTTAGATGCAAACAAATTAAGTTTAGTAGAGTTCAGGATCCACAGTCTCCACACTTAAAGTATAGATTGCTTCAGTAAATGGCTTGACTGTTTCTGTAGCTCAGAGGAAGAAATCACTAGATCCAGTTAAATCCTGTTTTGTAGTGCTCTTGATGCAACACTGACTAATGTCAGAAGGCTTCCCAGCTCAGTTTTACAACTGGTCTTTCAATAGAAAGAAAAAGGGAAAAAAAAATAGAAGAAAAAAATTAGTTATAAGTTGGTTTCATCCCAAGATGGATCATTCATGTTCTTTAGAACTTTTCTAACAAGCTTCTCCAAGTCCTTGCGAGCTCTTTGTTCCTCTTCTAATGATTTCTTCATCTTTTTGTTATCCTGTTTAATAGAGACAGAAATATTACTGGTTTGTTTTGGGGGCTTTTAACAGATCTTTTCTGACTACACATACACTCCCAATTACAAGCTCTGAAGGCTCTTCTCAGTAAAACAGGTATCAGCAGTTCAAAAGCAAAGCTTCCCAAGTTATACACATTTATTTCATACAATGCAACAAAAGCCACCAAATGGAAACGGAGCTACTGCCTGTTTATCCTTAGGAGGCCTTTGTAACAACAGTGCTAGTAACAGATGGCAAATAAACTTGAATTCTTCTGCTCAGATCTGATCAATGAGGAGTAGAATATATTTGTTGCTAATAGAGAAGGGAAACAGAACAATAAGAAGACTAAATGTCTCCTTTAGGAGCCTCTTGTGGTTTTAACTAGTTTCACAAATCTCAGAAAAGCTTCTTAAAACTTAATGCAAATTGACTTGCTTCATTAGGAACGTAAATAGTTGAAAAGAGTATCCTGAAAACCATTATGTTCTCTAGAAAGTGTTTTGTGACTAAATTTTAAACCAGACTGATGACTACCAGTAGTCTAAGAGAAGACTGAATTTCAAGGAGCACCATCACTCTGCATGTACGTTAACAAGTGAGTTCTCACTATGAACCACCATCAGGCAATACTGAAATAAATAAACAATAGGACTGTAAGGATGCCACTGACCTATCCACAGGAATGCTTACACTGTGTAATCCTGTACAGGCCCAGGTGATGCTGGGATGCCAACAGTAGGGAGTCAACCAGAACATAACACTGAAATAAGGCCTCAAGACAAGTCTACTGGTGTTTAACAAACACTGGCCTGCAATCCAGAGGTCCCATTCTCATTTACAGACATTTCTAGAAATAGCATGGGATCACAGAATCACAGAATATGCTGAGTTGAGGGGGACTTATCAGGACCATCGAGTCCAACTCCTGGCCCTGCGCAGGACACCACAAGCACAATCCCATGTGCCTCAGAGTATTGTCTAATTGCTTGATGCTGTGACCATTTCCCCAGAGAGCCTATTCCAGTCCTTAACCATCCTCTGGGTGAAAAACCTTTTCCTGCTATCTAACCTAAACCTTCCCTGACACAACTTGCCATTTCTTCAAGATTTGTCACTGGTAAAAGGAGTGAAAAGATGGGCACCTGTGCCTCAAACTCATCTTGTGAGGGTGCTGAAGACCACATTAAGGTTTCCCCTCAGTTTCCTCTTCTCCAGGCTGAATAAACCAAGTGACCTTGGCCACCCCTCATAAGGTTTCCCCTCCAGACCCTTCACCATTCTTGTGGCCCTCCTTCAGACACTCTCTAATAACTTAGTATCTTTGTTACATTGTGATGCCCAAAACTATACACAGTACTCGAGGTGAGGCCACACCAGAGTAAGAGTGAGACAATCCCCTCCCTCGCCCGGCTGGTGATGCTTTGCCTGATGCCCCCTAGGACACGGCTGGCATTCCTGGCTGCCAGGGCACTGCTGGCTCAGATTCAACTTGCCATTGACCAGGATCCCCAGGACCCCCAGACTCCTCTCCTCTTCAGTCTCTCATTTCCTAGTCTATACACACAACCAGTGTCTGTTACCTCATTAACTCCATTCCTTCCTCAAGTCTGTTGAGAAACTCAGAAATTTCACTATTTTCCTGTAGCTACAGGTTTCATTTATTGAGTCTGCCAATTCAGGACTGTACTATTCAAGTGTAGTACCTGTGGAACAACAGCTACAAATAACCTCTGGAAGCTGCTATGAGAGGGATCCCACTTTGCAGTCTGGTATCTACGCCAACCATTGCACTATGTACTCCCAGAGAGCCTTTGTCCATAAAGCCCTTGTTCACATGGGACCTTGCCACCTCAGAGATTATTTCTACCGCTTTTCTGGTTGGCAGCATCACAGCAGTGGACTAATAAATGCTTCTAAGCTGAGATTTGTGATATACATCATAGTGAACTCAGGCTTTAATACATCTTGCCTTTGGAAGATATGAGATTCTCAAGACCGTCTGTGTGGAAAGGGACCAGAAAAGAAGAGATATGCTGCTTGAAGCTCAGGAGAAGGTGACTTTTTGTTTAAGGGTCACAGAGATGTGCAGAGCCTCAGAGAGGCTGCACGTTCATTCTTCGCACAAAAGCAGTCAGGCCACAGGAGTATTAGTGGGCTATTATTCCTGCTTCTATTACATGAATTGTATTTTTTAAAATACTGTCAAATTTGCATCCAACCTGGGATACTCATGCTTTATATGCTGAACACAGCAGAATTTAAGTATGCAAGACATCAACTGTCCTATTTCAAGGAACATGCGTAACATCCTTAGAAATACTGGGCATGCTTATAGATGGGCAAAGAATTTGAACTCATATTTATACCCCAAAAGCTAAAGAAAATTGAATACAAATCCTTTTTAATTAACACAGAAATTTTATCCAACCTCCTGATCAGACTGGTTAAGGTCAGTTAGCAAATTCACACACTGGAGAGCAAGGAAAAGCCAATGTTTTTTCATCTATACATTAAGCAAAGACTACACGTGGCAAGTTGTGTCCTGACAAGATGATATTTTTAAACATCTCATTTTGGACATAGAAAAAGTGACAAAGCAGCATCCAGTGCTAACCTGAAGCCCTCATGTGATAGACACTGAAAAGGGCTCTCCTCTCCAGAAGTGAGAGCTTTTAAGAACTGATTTATTAGAGGTGTTCAGGTTACAAGAAGATTGTTAATAAACACCTAAATAGATCCAGATACTTACACTACTAAAATGATACATTCTAGGGCAAATACTATTTCTCAGTCTCCACAAGCTTCCTTTGCTGGTGATACAGCAGAATTGAATTTGCTTAATGTTTCCACCATTTCACAATTTGCAACATCCAAGAATAGCTTAGTAATTCACCTCAGAGAAACAATACTCAATGCTGTTCTCAAAGGACTGATGACAAACCCAACAGAGGCTGCCTTTCATCAAATGATATTTTACTTTTAAAAGTGAATCTAGTCCAAAATTCAAGTTCATCCCTGTCAAAGTGAATCAGCTTACGAGCCGTATTTGTTGTTATAAGAAGCCTTCCATCTTTTTATTCTCCAGGTTGCTGTAAACATAGCAAGTTACCAACCTGTCTTAACTCCTGTACTTCATCCTTTAATGCATATACTGTGTCAACAAGGCTTCTAGAATGAAAAAAGAACATGACCTGTTATAATTGCTTCCAGAAGTACATGACTAAATCTATTATTAGACAAAACCCTTAAATGAAATTTTAAAAAAAAAAAAAAGAAAAAAGAAAAAAAGCCACAGCTAATTGCTAATTTCAAACCTGTATTAAAAAATAAACAAAAGAACCCCATTCTTATTCCAATTTACACTCAGTAAGGCAAGGACTGGTTACCACATTCTGTGACAGGAAACACCTCTCAAGCAGTTACAGACCTGTACTGGTTTCTGTATTTCAGCTTTCTACAGCAGAATTGTAGTTTCATTTCCAACATACACTTTACCAAAAACGTAGAATGATGCCACACACTAACTAAAAAGATGACACCAATTTAATATTGAAATCCAACAGCACTTGGAAAAATTATTTGTAATTGACGCATATCACCTCTTGACATTGGTGGACTAAGTTGCACAGCATATACAAAGAAACCAGATATTTAAATGAAGGCCAACTAAAGGACTGGCAGCATATTCAGCTCTGTTCCCTACTATAAACATACCATACACACACTACACTATAAAGGGAGACAGGAGGAAGAAGAGTGCAAAGTTTAGTACTTTAATCCATCATTCATTAAATATTTTCTTACTTCTCTTCTATAACAGTCTGACCATTACTTTTAGTTTCTTCTACAATAATTTTTTCTTCTTCTGGAAGCAGGACTTGAGGAGCTGATTCTTTACGGGAACCTGTTGTAAAAATAGATTACAAAATGAGAAACATCACAAACATTGCTGGGGCATTTAAAGATTATTCTTTCATTCATTGCATGATACACCTGTAGGACTAAGATACCACTTTCCATTCCCCCTTCCCTCCACACACAGAAGTTATGACACATTTTTTACATTTGAAACCATAGCCTTAAAAACAACAAAAAACTGTCTGGCATTCCTACCCCGCTGCTGACATAACTCTTGTGTCATCGACGGGGATGCTACACCATTCAGTGAACAGTGCACTACTCAACCATCAGTAAAAGCTGTACAAATTCACAATGGCAGACTGAGAAAGAGATAGCTGTGTTTAAGTAACCATCATTTAAGCCTTAAGGACAGATTCTGATCTTGCACTGATACAAATCCATTACTGTGTTGCCAAGGAGCAAATAGTGGAGTCAAATGACACAGCAATTAGAGAAAAAGAAGTTAAAACCCCTTTCCCAGAAACACTGTAAGCACCACACGTCTTGTGTGTGCACACATATACACAGATACACTTAGAGATAGCATTTTGGTCCTATAATAAATTCCTACTAAACGAAACACACTCTTTGTATGTAATAAATGTTTTTTAAAGCACCTCATAGTTTGATGATAAAAACTCAAAACATTCCAACATCTTCAAAGCATTTTCCACACTCATTACAGTTTTATAACATCAAAGTAAAACATACAGGTTAGAAAGAATTAGTTCTGACTGGAAAAATTTACAGCTCTGATATGTGCATCCATTCATACATACATAAAGTATGCATTCTAGAAACTTTCATTAAGCTGCAACAAATTACAAGTTTGTGGGGTTTTGGGTTTTTTTTAAGAAAGTCTGGAAATAAATTGGCATCTAGGCATTTATTCAGAATTCAAACACTGCAGATAAGGCATTAAAGTTCTCGCATGTTTTAATTAAGATATCAGTTTTAACAAGCAAGGTACACTTGCTTACTGATTCATTCTAATGAACTTCCATTAAGTAGGAATATCTTAAGTCTCATCCAATTTGAACTGATAAATTAGTACTACAGAGCACATGCCTGTCCAGAGAAATTAGTTGCTGAACAGCTGCTTTGTGCTTTTCTTTTATGGCTCATGATAAAATACATAATCTAAACAAATAAAAACTGGAATAAATCACAGTCATTATAAAATACTAACTTCCCAAACAGTTGCAGTCTTGAGTTCTGAACAACGATCTTGTAGGAACTGTGACTTAGCTGTATGTGTTTAACTTTTTTAGCAAAAAAAGACAAATGTCTTTAATGACAAAAAGCAGTTTCTTTACGCTTACAGTAAATATCTAATGTATCAATATGTGATTGTCAAAGTTGCACAGAAGAAAGATAACTGCAGATTTGAAAAAGAATCTTATTCTTGAAAGCAGCAAGTTCTTACAGAGTGAAGAAATCTTTTAAGGGTTAATATACTGCCACTCCCACTTATTTACCAGGAAGGAACAACCTATAAAACAAACACATCCAAACTCTGCAGGGAGCTCAAGGACACTTCCCTGTTTGTGCTGTCAGTATCTAATTGTAAAAAGCTTTCTTATGTTTATTTCAGTTAATCGGTTATTGCTCTGCTTTATTAACTACACAGGTAACACAGAACACAGAGATAAATGTTACACTAGGCATTAGCTGGCAGCAGCCACTACCAGATCACTACATTTTGGGTTTCTGTACCAATGTGTAGCACCTCAACCCAGCGCACGCCAAGGGAGACACTGACCAAAGTAAGAGAACTGTCACACAATTCTCACCCGTGACTCCCTTCAACCAAATGGAGCATGTGTTATTCTCTTTGCACAGAGGTGCATCCAACTGTCTGCCTGGGCAGAGTAACATGGGCCCTTGCAAAGCAGAAATACCACGGGGTAGACAGCTTGAAAACAAAAATATCCCAGCTGTTCAGTTATACACACACATGCACATAAAAGGGACGTCTAGATCAGCATATCCTGATGTATGTATGGCAGAGCACAGCAAACACTCAGTACTGCCAAGACACAGAAAGCAGTTCACCAATATTATACACACATGGAGACCTCACACTACATATACACACACAATGCAAACTGCTGCTGTGAGCACTGACCTTCCTGTGGCACAGAACATTAACTACTATGGAATTCAAGACGTCACAAGTTTCACTCTTGCCTTCATTGCTCCAAAATCCTTGGACATACAACTCCTATTTATATCTCAAAAATCTTGCTTGCTCTCATGGTTTGTATTTAGGAAAAAAACCCCACACTTTCTCCTAGATCTTGGTTTGTCTTTTGTGCGCTTTGGTGCATTTTTCTTCATTGTTGTGCACTGTTTATTCCTAAACCCCACAAGCACTTGCTGAGTATCAAAGGTACAAACACGCAATACACAGCTAAGCTGCCACAAAGAACCCTGTCATCAAATTAGTACATGCACAGTACAGAATTGAGGTGTCAAGTTCCAAAGGCAAAAAGAAGCTATTTTACCATCCTGCTTTTCTGCACCATTTATGCCAGCAGCTTTTATTTTTTTAAGATGCATTTTCTGGCAACTAAACATCTAAAAGTAACTTCAAGAAGTCACCTCATCACTGGCACTCAACAATATTCCCTAAATTGCACCTTGTGCCTCCACCAGGTTCTTTATGCCTATTCTCTGGATAACCATTTCTCTCCACAAAAGCTATGGCTTTAGGATATGGAGAGAGTGTAGTGTTGCAGTACAGTGGCTATTTCACACTGTACTAAAAGCATGATCTAGGAAATTTCTGCAGCTCAGATAATCCTAAACACCTTTGAGAGACATTCCACATTTTCATCAAGTAGGGCAGAAGAATCAAGTTACTTCAGTTTGTCATATCTGCCATTCCTCCAGCCTAAGAGTCCAAGTTTCACACTTAATTTTATTACGAGACACTACTCGGTTTCAGTCAAAGTCAAACAGGCTAAATGATTATATTTAAATTGACTTCCAACAACTCTGTCCCTGAATCACCTTGAGACAATATAACCAAAAGTACTAGTTGGTTGGTTGGTTGGTTTGGGTTGTTTTGCTTTAGTTTATTTTAAAGACCCCACTGTTCAGAAATCTGCTGAATAATTAAGGTAAATAACTGACCACTATGATTAAGACTCAACTAAGTTTCCATCAATTAAATCCCATCACAAAAATAAAGGCATCTATTCTGTATCAGTATCTCTCAGCCCTAGAATGCAGAACAAAGAATTACAATGCTTTTTGCCAATACTCTACCCTCAATTATAGGTTACATAAATTAGCAAATTTAGCCTCCAGATTAAAGCCAATAACAACATGGCCCACCCAGCACTCAGACCAGGGCTACAGACCTTAGCAGCACCCACTACATAATGTGGTGCAACACCTGAAATACAAGAACAGGTCTGTGGGTAACAGCACCCTGCTTTCAGTGTCTGATCTCCTTTCCAGCCTCATCAGTCAGTCAAAACCAAGCAAGCAATTCTCAGCATTTCTGAAAAAAAGGGAAAGCTGAGACCTGTTTGGATATTTATGTGTCTGAAAGATCTCATGATAGAAGTTTACTTTTACCAGTCTGAAACAGGTAGAACGTCACTCCCAACCCTGAAGTAACACCAAAACAAGAAGATACTACAGCAGAGGTTGAATGCCACAGAGTTTCTCAGTGATGTCTGTTTGCAATCATAACTCACAACCCCAGCCTTTTACTCACTCTTCTCCAAAAGGAGCTTGACAGCTTACAAAATGGTTGATATAGAATCACACAATGGTTGGAGTTGGAAGAGACCTTAAAAAGCTGACAGAAGTCAGCCTTCAGAAGGAGCAGTACTGGTAAACAGACTGGTCTTTTGTTCTGAATCATTTAGCAGACACATGTGAAGTGAGTCCAGAAGTTTTGCAGGAAGGAGGGAAGAAAAAGAGGATGAAATTCAGATACTTTCTCACTTTAACCATCTATTAAGTCTCTGCCTATGTTCACAGCCCTTGTCTGTCCAGGAACCATTTAAGCCAGCAGTAAAATGGAGGTGGGTATTCATGTCACCTACTTAGAGCAGCTGAATTCAGGGCCTCAGTTAAAAGCCAGCTTTCTCCAGTCAATCAAGAACATGGTTCCTTCCTCCAGCTGACCAATTGAAAGAGATGGCTCATGGTCATAGAAGACTATGAGTGTCCTAATTTAAGCTATGGAAATTAGATGTGTGGTGATGGTGGTTAATTTCAAGAAGCACACAGAATAATCTGAGGCCATCAACAATGACTCTCTTGCACAGCTTTTAAGTATTGCTGTTTTCTTCACTTCTTCATACCTTTACTGTGATTAGAACAGGTAAGGGGGGGAACAAGGCAGGGATAAAGGTCAAAAAGTAAGAACTCTACTTGTAAATACACAATTCTGTTTTTCACCTACTTTAGTAGGCTCTCTTTGCAAGCTAAGGACCTCTCAGAAATTAAATTTTCTTGAACTTCGAAGACAGAAGTCTGACATGCCACTGAAAAATCCAGTGTGTGCATACAAAGCTGTTTAGATCTACCATTAGCCACTGGCACATACAGCCATGTACATCTCCTAGTGAAGCGAACATTAGGCAAAAAAAAAAATCACTTGCTGCTCACAACATTCAGTGTTTCATTGCATTCTTTATATTAAAGATGTTAAAGTGGATGAGCAGACCTGCCAAATTAACTCTTTCTTAATGAATTTTTCATGAGGTCCTAATACAAAGAGTCCTAAAAATGGTGCTCCCAGATTCTGTGTGTTGATTGGAAAAAGCAATCCTTCATGCTACAGATCTGACAAAATCGAAAGGGTGCCCTTTAATATCTTTGTACAGAAAAAAAATCAGAATCCAAATATCAGACTAAACTTTAGCACACTGTATGAAATAAACTATTGTTTGCAAATTTTTGGTAATAATAAAAAAGGTTTGGGCATGAAGTTGTTTTGTGGGGTTTTTTAAACTAATAGTGATACACAAACAGGAAAAAACCTCACATGACTCAGATGACTGATCTGGGCAGTTTACAGCAATATGCTTAGATGAGTAAAATGGAAATAATTAAAGTGGATGGAAACACAGCTTTGTATGCAAGTGTTAGTCACATAAGAACAGAATGAACAGTTTAGAAAGACAGATACACCATCTGAAGAAGCAGGATATTTCTAAGGCACCATCTGAAAAGAGCTATCCCGTTAAACTTCCTGCATTTCACTAACCAGTACAAAACCTTCCAGCCAGAAGGCTACAGGACTAAAACTACAATTGCTACAGTCATAGCAAAACAATGTTATGACTTTTTAATAGAAAGAGGTTGTTATTTAATTTATTCTGATGTAAACATTTTAGCATGTATACTAGCTTATCACTTTATTTAAATTCACTCATATATGAGTATCTTTTAAGTAGAAAGACTAAAGATAACTCTTGCTTTAAAAATCTTGAAAACACATAAGGTTATATAAACCATTAGCATATGCACAAAATTTCCGTCTGGTAACAGGACCTGCAGAAGTAGGTTTTAGATTGTTCTAGTAATTCAGCCTGTGCTTTTTCTGAGAATACAACAATAAAAAAACCAAAACCAAACAAACAAAAAAAACCAACCCACCAAAAAAAAAGTTAAGAAAATCAATTTACAGGGAGAGGGAGGTAACAGAGAAACATTCTATAGAAGGTAACATCTCTGCGGTTATTAAAAAAAGAGAAGAGATAGAAGAATACATACTTCACATTACACTGAATTTCTTGTAGGTGTCAATTACATTAAACAAAGGTTACACACTTATGTCAAAAAAGGTCTTTCACTTCAGCATTTGATTCTTCTGGGAAGAAGGAAGAAGAGAAAGGAGGCATGGGGAGAAGAGGATGTGTCAAGTTACAAGTTATGCTGTCCTTTCCCCCTGTGTAATAATTAAATATTAAAGTCACAGTCTAGCAAATGCAAAATTTATTTCAACTGTACATAACAGATGTTCTTTTTATAGAAAA
>VXBX01006668.1:167257-191193 GCA_013400415.1 Scytalopus superciliaris
GTTAAAATGAAGGGTTTTGCTTTTACTTCAAAAGCTTCTGCAGTCTGTAGAACTGTAGAAACCAACAACAGCCATATTCCCACTTTAAGTTACACAGAAATACAAAGTAGCTGCACTCCTTTCAAGGTGATAGTAGCAAGTTAACACATAATAGGAAAATCCATGGACTAAGTTTACAATTCCATTTTGAGGCTTCTCAATTTGTTCGCAAAAAGTGCTTTTGCTTGGAAGCAAAGAGGGCCCAGAGCACTGTAGAGAGCAGCGAATAATACTGCAAATTTAAACAACTTTAGTGGACAAGAAGTTACGATGTCCAGTCTCCTAGTTTCTGACAACAGCAAAATGAGCCAAGTACTTAAAAATCACTATACTGTGTTCCAAGGATCTACAAATTAAATCTGTATTCAACAGTGCAAAAAGGAACAAAGGCAACAGCATTTTCTCCTCCCTCGTGTAAATGGAACACATGCTGGTGGACTCCCCTGCTTTGCGCAATGTTTTACTTACAATACAGAGGAACTCCACATGGCAACCTTGATTTGGATTAAATGAAGTAGGACCCCAGAGGCACGTTACAGGTTTTCAATATGCTAGGTATTGATCTGAGAAACTAGAAATGGCTTTAAGCAACACACATAGCTGAGAACAATTTCTCCTGAAATTATGAGACGGGGTTAAAATTTGTAAATAATACTAAAAACAACTAGTGGCAGTAAAATGAAAGAAATGTTTATAGGTCTAGGTTACGTTTCCATAGAGAAAGTCTTTGTTAAATAGAACACAACAAAAATACAGTCCTCCAAATTATGACTTCTCCATTCCTCATCTCTACTTACCAGTTTCTTGAAATTTATTCAAAAGCACACTGTTTAACTGTCATATTCAGTTCACACATCTCTCATTCACTGTTGAGGGTTTAGTACAAGTTTAAACCATTACAAGTAGTCACTTTTGGGTTTTTGCTGTTTTGGATTATTTTTAAATATTGAGGGAACAATAGTCTCTAACCATGGTCCTTGGCATCCAATACATAAACACTTGGCAGTGATGTTAAGTCAGAAACAGGTTATTATTTCTTGCAGGTCCAGCTTGGCATTTGCAAAGGCCTCAGGACAGACAGTACTCTTTTTTGCAAAGTGTCTAATTTGAGTTTTAGTTAGCCATTTCTACCCATTTGACTACTTTCTAACTTACTTGAATTTAGTGTTTGACGTGTTTTGGCACTTGTGCAATATGCTTCAATGACTTTAAGAATTTGAGCATCTTCTTCTAAAGCAGCTGTACCTAGAATCAATGGAGAAAATAGAATTTTAGACATGGTCATGTTTCTTAATACAGAAAAGCCTTTGCAAATCACTACATTTCAGTTGAGTCCAAAGTTCAGTCTAATCAACCCTTGAAAATTGTCATAATCATAACACCATTTTAATCCAACTTCAATGAGCAAAGTAACAGTTTTAAAAGACAAATATTATTTTGAAATGCTTAGAAAAAACCCAAGTCAGAGTAATCACCCACATGTTCAAGAACTTTTCTGAGCATCTGAAGTTGCACAGAATGGGTTTTGAAGTATGAACACTGGTTCTAAAACAGTCATTACACTAAAAAAAATCCTGTGTACTCTAGTTATTATATACACATACAACTTAATCTGCATATTACTTTATCTTTTAACCAAAAAAATCAAGGAACAGAATATTAATTCACAGAAGACATCTGGACAACATTTGGGTTTTGTGTATGTATCAGATTTACTCCTTTCAACAATGCCCACTTTTGAAACTGAAACTCAGAATTAACAGTATAATTTCAGTACAATTTTGGTTCAGTGTGCAGTAGGAAAGATGCCACTATCATCTATATTCATATACACACACACACACACACACACACACACACATATATATATATATATCTGTGCAAAGTAAAGTTATTAAACTTCTCAGACTTTAACACTGAAAACAGCACTGCTGACAAAAATCTAACTATTCAAACTTAACATAGCAAAATTTTCCTAAAAGAAGAGCTCCAGACCAAATCTTCTCCTTGGGCAATTCAGCAAAAACACCATCAAATTTTTCACTTGCAACAGAGTGAAATTCCAATCAATCTGAAATCTAGAGGTACCTATACCATTAGTTTAGATGGAACCAGACATCTGTGTGCAAGGCAAGATTTGTTTTAAAAGCATTTTTCCTGATTACCTCCTTGAGAAAACTAGGTATGAACATTTTCTGCCAAATGAATCTGAACAGCCTTCAACATCAAAATGTAGTTGTATTCTCTGCCAGACAATGCATTCTGTTAGTTTTTGTGATTTGTTATCACCAGAACAAAGCCAACTGTCCAAATATTTGTCAGAATCAGCTGTCAAGCTAACTTCTGAATAAGTTATCTTGACCTGATATAATTTTCCTGCAGTTTAAAAGATGCAGGTCATCCAAAGCATAGGTTATTCCTCCTTCAAGGCATGAAAAACAATTAGATTTCATAGTCAGAATGCAGCATTATTATTACAGTAGCAGGGCAAATATTTCACTTCTGAAATGAGTATTGTGAGGCAATCACTTGGAACACCTTACTTCTTTTATTTCTTATATTGCTAATTTGACACAGCAGTTCTCAAAACACAGCCCATAAATCCCTCAGATTTCAGATAATATAAACTATAAAATCCAAACCTATCTATCAATATGCTTTAAGTTCAATAGAAGTTGCTCCAAGGAAATCCTTTACAGCTCCACAAAAGAGTCAAAAAAGTTGAATGAGCACTAACAGAAGCTTCTAATTACAAAGATTCTGTATGGATTTCTGTAAGAAACACTCTTTGGCTTAAAGCTACCTTTAAGTCAAAGAACACTTTTTATTGAAAATTACCTCCTACATATAAAATACTGAAATATATTAATTTAATTAGGAGTAAAACAGTATATTTGCAAGCTACAGATTCCCTCCTTTCCCCAAACAAGAACTCCCAACTCTCCCACTGTGTTCTTTGATTGCTAAACCAGCAAGGTGACAGCTTTACTGCTATCATTACAACTACTGAACCTCCATTCTCCAACATCTGAAAGGATACTGTGTTGCAGTACTTATGTTTTTCCTAAAACCTTCTGTAAAGATAAAACATCCTGAACTGAAACAGCCACTTGCACATCCACAAGGAGGATCATTCTACTCAGTACCTTAACCTTTACCATATGAAATTCACAGCACATTCAGAAGGACTAACAACTTAGACAAACCAAGAGCATCCTAGGGAAAAGCTTTCACTCTCCAACCCTCCTTGAGCTAGTAAGAGACAATTGTCACAATAACACTCTTCATGCACTGAACACTCAAGGGACAGACTCGATCTTAAAAATCACATGAGCAGAGGACAGACACAAAGAAGCAAAAGCTAAAGTAAAAATCTGGCCAACAAAATATCCTGTCTTTTATCAATACAAGTAATTGGATTATTCAATCACAAATTTCTACAGAAGGATTACAGTGACACTGGCAATGATGTGAATACTGTGTTTACTTGATAATATTAATCACAGAATCACAGAATATGCTCAGTTGAAGGGACCGACAAGGATCATCAAGTCCAACTCCTGGCCCTGCACAGAACCATTTCAAGTCATACCATGTGCCTGACAGTATCATCCAAACGTGTCTTGAACTCTCTCAGGGGTTTGGTGCTGTGACCACTGCCCTGTGGAGCCTGTTCAGTACCCAACCTCTCTCTGGGTGAAAAACCTTTTTCTAATATCCAGCCTAAACCTCCCCTGACACAACTTCAGACCATTCCCTCGGTCCTGTCCCTGGTCACCACAGAGAAGAGATCAATGTCTGCCCCTCCTCTTCCCCTCACAAGGAATTTGTAACTGCAATGAGGTCTCCCCTCAGTCTCCTCTTCTCCAGGCTGAACAGACCAAGTGCCCTCAGACACTCTTCATACAGCTGCCCCTCAAGGCCCTTCACCATCACCATTACCCTCCTCTGGACACTGAGAGCTTAGTATCTTATACTGTGGCACCCAAATCTGCCCACAATACCCAAGGTGAGGACGCCCCAGTGCAGAGCAGAGCAGGACAATCCCCTCCCTTGCCCGGCTGGCAATGCTGTGCCTGATGCCCCCCAGGACACGGTTGGCCCTCCTGGCTGCCAGGGCACTGCTGACTGATTCAACTTGCCATTAACCTGGACCCCCAGGTCCCTTCCCAGGCACTGCTTTCCAGCATTTTATTCCCCAGTCTGTCTGTACATCCAGAATTGTCCCATCCCAGGTGCAGAATCCAACACTTTCCCTTGTTGAACTTCATACGGTTGGTGATTGCCGAGCCCTCTGATTTGTGGAGGTCTCTCTGAAGGGCCTTCCAGCATTCCAGGGAGTCAATAGCTGCTCCCAGTTTTGTGTCATTAGCAAACCTGCTTCCAGTCTTGCAATGTTCTCTCCACTTCAAAATATACAAACATCCAGATTTTGATCCTTGTCTTACTGTACATTCATCAGAGTCCCTCAGTTCAGTGTTGTTCTTCACATGTCAAGCAGTCTAAAGCTCTGCAATTTATTTAGATACAGACACAAGCAAACAACCTTATTCACAGGAGATTAGAAATGACTCTCAGATCTTAGGAGTGACTGTGGAAGCAACTCATCTTGGATTTGGCAGCAATAACCAGCTTTCCAACACGAAGTTCAGCAGAAGCTCCTACCAGGATTAATTTAAGAACATAGCTACGAAGTATTTTGCAAAAGTGGTACAGTATCTTCAAATTTTTGTTTACAGTATTAAAAGTCAGGCTTACATTACTGAACTTTGCATGGCTCTATAGTCACCCACATTTCCTGCTAACAAACAGAAAGAAATAGGCACTTCACAAACATAAATCCACGGTTTCAGTGGATCATGATCAGGAAAGCTCCAGACAGCAACTACTGCCATTGCAGCACAAGCACCTATGACGAATAAAACAAACCATCCTCTGAAGATACCTATCCCTCTCCCCTGACATGAGAGAGGAAATGAGATGATTTGCTTACACTGTGCATCTAACTTTCACAAAATTTAAACTAATACTAATTCCAGCATTTGTATTACACAGACATTTGTTTAAATCTCTCTTACTTTTTCTCAGGGCAAACTCTTCATCTGATGGCTTCCGTTCTGGCTTGCGCTTGGGAAGCAGCTTTTTCATGGTTTTAGGGCTTTTACTGAGATCCTGTATGAGGAAAATAAAAATAGAGTTTCTCTACCATATTTTGAAACTTTAACTTCTAAAATGTGTACAAAAGTTACAGAGCCAAAATTCAGCTTTCTAATACTTTTTGGCCACCTTCAAGTTGCCTGAATTGGCTGATTTCCACTCTATCTTTCCTCCAACTATATGCAAAGTCAGGTATTTTATATGCTCTATTAAGAGAAATATACAGAAAGCCTGCTGCAAAAGCATGCAGGCTGTTTGGGAGCTGGAGTGAAAGGAAGAGACAGGAAAACATTAACACCATTTTTTTTCCTGAACTGTTGAAGAGACAACCTATTTCACTTGTCTACTTAGAAGCAGGTGAAAAAAGGACCTAACAAGGAAGCTTGGCAGATGGTATACTCTTCAGAGCCAAAAATCTATAAAAGTTTAGGTCTGTTCTTACAAAGCTCTGCAGCAAAAAAAACAACCAAACAAAAAAAAACCCACAAACAAAACAAAAAATAACCCCAACCAAACAAAAAAAACCATGACAAAACAAAAACCACACGAACAAAAACCCCAAACCAACAACAACAAAAAAGCAGCAGCATTTCTGCTCAAAATATGGTCATGCTGATTTACAGAAACAATGCTAGGTTTCAGAAACAAAAGGAATACATTGGTCTACCCCATACCTTAAGGAAAACAATACATCTTTTATGAAAATACAGAACAGGAAAGTAAAAAGGTGAGTGATCAGGACAGACCACAGAAAAGGGAATACAGGTTTTGAACATTGTTGTATGCTAAACACTGTAAAGATGATTGAAATTCTAATACATCAGAAAGTTCAGTGGCCTACATGTGAACGCAAGAAAGGATTTTAACTTAAAATACAAAACAAGTATATAGTACAGTCAAACTAATACAACAAAACTAGCAAAGCCAAACAGAAGAACCTCATAGCAACTAAGTCTCAATACTAATCTTGCACTACGGATCATCCCTCACATTTTCCCTGCTGTTTAGGGAAGTTACAAGATAAAATAAGGCACACACCTACAGCCACCACAAAAAAAAAAACCACACCCAAAACAAACAAAACCAACTTAAAAATCCAACACAGCCAGGCCTCACTGGGACACAGTGTTTAGGCTACAATTGTTAAGGATTCGCAATTTACACATCTGCAAAATAAAATTTTGCTCTGAACATCTCATGCTTGCAGGATAAAATGTTCTTTGGCATAACTGCCTGATACCTTCTGGGCCCTGTTGCTCTACACTCAACTAGTATCATGAGAATGCATGACAGACACTGAAACAGGAGATATCACCAGGCTGGAGCACATACAATACTCTCCTTATGTACATATGGACTCTCAGCATAAATCTAACTTTTCTTGTTCTTGACAAAACCATGCAAAATGTAGTGGAAGGACCAAATTAATCTACCATATGGCTGAAAACCGATTCCTGTTTTATATTATATGCTACTTAAAAAATTGAACAGCATGTTGAAATCTAAGGGGTTTTTTCCTGCTAAGAGTAACATTAGCCATCAGATTCTTTTGAGTACAGAAACATTACACATATTTTGACAGTTACCAGTCTTCTTTTTAAGAAATATTCTATTGTTACCCAGTAACAGAGGTAAACATGAGGAACCAAGAGTCAACTATACCACCACAGCTCTTTGGAATTATTTGATACAGCACTTAGGATAAGAGATCCTTGGTGCTTCCAAGTACTTTGTGGCGTGCTTAGCAAATAACTGAGATTGTGATAAGCCTGGATGATCAACATAATAAATTAACTGCTAGTATAAGAAACAAAACAAAACAGGCCTTTATATCTTCTGAACTGTGAGACTAAACTCCTCTTTGAAATAGACAGCACTCACTCATACATTACCATTGACATTACATTACTGGTACATTACATTGACAACACTGGCTGTCAAATCATGTTCATATTATACAAAAACATGCTCAAAATTGTAAAGTGGTGGTGTGTGAAAAAGTTAAACCTTCCCCTTGTAGGCACGCTAGAGATTCCTGTTACTTGGCTGCTGCACCTCACCTCTTTATAGCAAAGAGCTGCTGAAGGGCGCAGGGGAGGTGCGGGCCGTAAGCAGCTCAGACTCCAGGGCTTGGGGGTTTTTGGAGGTTCCAGTGGTCCCCAGTTTATTGTGGTATGTGGGGTCCCATGATGTGATGGATGGGGGAGAGTGTGGTATGCAGGAGTCAGTGGTATTGGCTTGCTGTCTGAATGCTTGCTGGAGGGCGTTACTGGATGGGAAGGAAGCTGTCAAACATGGTCAGAAAGAAAAGAAAGCATATTATCATAATGAAGACATAGCATCATCAAGGACTGGTGAAATAATCTCACTTGCTATCTAGTACTTCTGCTTATTACAGCTGGCCTTTGAAAATTTTTACACTAACTTCTTTGAAAAAATGGAGCTTAAACAATTTTTTACTGCCTACCATAGACAGAGAAAACACTAAAAGAATAGGTATGAGCAGCCCTGCTCCCACTTCTCTCAACGCTAAGGACTAAATTTAGATCCATTCATATCCAACAACTCAAATGCAGAACCCAAAAGAAATTACTTCAGAAAATTTCTTTCTCCACAGCCTGTCAAGTACATCACCAACTAAAACCTACTATTCTAAATATACTTAAAAGATGGTAATGTATTACTTGGTCAAAATAGAAAAAGTAATTATAATGAATTTTCTTTTACCCCATTGAACTATTATACCAAGACCTAAGCACTGTATTTTTGTTCACACAATTAAAAACAGAATGATCTTTTGACCCATTAAACTACAGTCACAACATTCAGTTCTTGTTACTAATGGTTAAAAAAAAATGCTTTCCATTGTGGTATATTTGCCAGACAACTTAATTCTGCTCATTCACTTCAATCCAGAAGCTCCTTCTTACCGTGTGAGATGGCACAGAGTGAGGCTTAATGGTGGGATTCCCAACAGTTGTGACTTTGGTTTGCCTCTGCAGGTGATCCACCCATTCATGCAAATCTTGTTGGTTGTTACAAGAAACTAGTATCCTTTCAATCATGTTTCCTAGGTGATAGATACCAGAAGACATAGAAAAACACAGAAGAACAACTTAGTCAATGTGACAGAATTATAAAATATGCTCATTTCCTAAAACATTATATCCTCTAGGTACTAAGCAAAAAAATTTTCATTTGTATTTTCAGTACAACAGGCCCCTGCTTTTCCAGGTTGTAACACACATCACCTCCAGGTAGTTATTCTTAGCCAAGCACAGGGATTCTACCTTTTTTCCACAGATCTAGTAATTAAGCATAACGTTTAATGTCAAGAAAAAGATGTTAGGAGATGGGATCAACCAGTAGTCTTACACTTCTCCATCTTCCCCAGGAAAGTCAGCATATATCCTAAAATGTCATTCTTGAGTCTGTATACTACAATATAGGAAAAGTTATATAACAGAGTTCACTGATCTTCTCTCAGAAGGTGGCATAAAATTGGTCTGAATCCAATATTAAAGTTGAGGGAAAAGTTACTTGAAAACGCAACCTTAACCAAAAATTACTTTAATTTCTGCAATTAACTCTATTTAGCCCATCACATTCCGCTTGATGTCAGCTCTGTAGCATTGTCTCAGTAAAACACACACTATTACTTTACTGAAACACTACCTGCTTGGAGGCAGAACTGATCCAGGAACTGAATGAAGTTACAAAGCTCCACCATGTGGACCCTGCTCCCACTGTCCTTTAAATTGTCTAAGGACATATGATACATGATGAAACAAATGACTTAACAGACAGAAATTACCCAAAATAAACATAGTGGCAACCACCATTAGTATCAGAGATGCTAGAGGTCTCTCAGGAAAGAGCTGGACTGTTTGTATAAGAAAGCTCTTGCTCAAAGATTTTCCAAAGTCTCTGGAATTCCTGCTCTTCCAGTGAGTAGCATACTGTGAACTGCTTCATTATAAAGGACCTTCTCCAAGGCTACTGCCTCCATTCATAGAGATAGAGAAATTCCTGGATGAATCCCATGCAAAGATAGCTCCTTAACTGCCTAAGATAAGCAGTAAAAAGCAGTCTTCAAGTGAAGCTCTGGGTAGCTGCCTTAAAAATTTGTATAATCACAGGATGACTGAGCCTGTAAGGGACCTCTGTAGGTCATCCACCTCCACTGCTCAAGCACAGACACCTAGAGCTGGTTGCCTGGGATCATGGCCAGAGAGCTTCAGAGTACCTCCAAGGATGGAGGTCTCTCCAGGCACCCTGTGCCAGTGCTTGGTCATCCTCACATGGAAAAAGATTTTCCCTCTGTCCAAACAAAGCATCTGATGTTTGAAATAGTATGTCCTAGAATTAGTAGTAAATAAAAATATTAATGGGCAATACCTGATATTTCAAAGGCATTTTTATGGTTTTCACTGTCTTCTAGCTTTGTAATAGTCATTCCGGTCATGGGAAGTTTTCCCTTAAAAAAAAAAAAGGGCAGTAACACTGAAGTTAAATCCAAAACACACAAACACATTACCAAGTAAAGAAAATACTAACTTTAACCTCTGAACAAAGACATTCATAGCAAATTGACAAACACACACAAACTGATGGGTTTAAAAACATTTAAAACTCAACACAAACATCTCAGTTTTTTGTATGTCCAACTTCTGCAAATGACTGTGCAGGCTGTGAAATCCATACAAATGTAATAGTGGATCACGCCTCATAGCCTCAGGTTACGGAAACTCAGACCTTCGGGGTCATCCCTAATACATGACTACAGGCAATGGTGACTTTCTTTAACCATATTTGTTTGCAAAATGTTTGATTAGCTCTCAAAATAAGGTCTGTAGGACCAGTAAATTTATAAAGGCAGATTCCACTAAACAAATGCATCAATTACTCACTGAAGATTTATTTCTCTAATAATGCCACTACTAAATTCACTCACAGAAATATTTGGGGGCAAAAAAAGCAGTAAACACCTTCAAATTTGTAACATCTTCAGAAGAATACATTAATTTTGCAGAAGAGATCTCATTTTAAAGTCAAGCAAGAAAAAAAAAGTCAATTTAGGATAACTTTTTGACCCTTTAAAAACAGAGAACAATAAATAAGATTGAATATTTTCGAGATGAAGGGCTTTACCAAAAATGCAACTTTAATAAAAGTTCTTTAAGACAGATCTTGTATTCTCCTGCACAGAAACACTATTCAGCACACACTGGCAAAAGAGCAAATACTATGTACTGTGGAATTTTGGCTCCAACAAGAGAAAAGAATGAAAACTAACTTTATTCTTTCTTCTTTCCTAATGACTGTAGAATGGACAAAAGTTTTTTAGAAGCTTGGAAATGAAAAATCACTTGTATTCAGTATGCACAGAACATGCTCCAGCCCAAGATACCAAAGAGGAGGGAATAGTTTTCTTGTGGCAGCTTCCCCACTGAAGGAAACATGGTGGCCACATGCCCTACATTGCAGTTAAAATTTGCTCTTTTCCCTGTTTCTCCCTGTTTGCTGGTTCATTAATAACACAGCATACAACCACAACAAGAGAGACGTGGGAGAACTGCTGAGGTAGGTGGGAAGGGAATATAGGGGTACACTAAGCAAAAGACTGGTGGCAAAGATCACCTGAACCACATGGCAAGAAAAAGTACAGTCAACAGAATACAGGATAAATGGAACCGAACTTGTAAATCATTTATATTCCACTTCCTTTTCCTATTCCAAACAATTGCACAGTCCCCTCCTCATGAAGTATGGTCTGTGCTCCTTCTGACTTCAGTTTACCACTGCTAGAAGTTCTCCCCATTAGCTCCTGTGGCAGATATCAGCACCATCAATCAGAAAATTAGAAGCCTGCTGGCAACTGGACTACTCTGAAACGCAGGGAGGGTGTAATGAAGGATGCTGCCTCAGGGGGCATAATTTCTGTGGGAACTACTGAGGGAACTCCATCTTCTACCCACATCCATCCCAGTTCTGAAACATGGACGTCAGAAAAAACATCCAAGAGGCTCACATTATGCAATCCAGACATGGTTCTGAGCCACTGTTTCAGATACAAACAGTGCTGAAATAATTTTACCTTGCTGTGAATATATAGTCAGTAAAATTTGAGACATTCTCAGTGATGGAAAAATCACACATGAAGCTATGAGAAAATTAAGGAATTTGCATTCAACAGAGGGTTGGATGGTGAACACTAAGAAGGGGTTGTGTCCATTCTGAGTAGAAGCTGAGAGAAATGCACAGAAAATTGCTTATTTACTGAAAAATGATGTGCACCTAGAGGATAAGGAGGGAGGAAGGAGGAAGAAATATAAGGGACTTACAGGAGAGGCAAAATAAAACCTGGCAAGATTGTTTAATTTCAAACTCCTTGGTAACACACTAAATTTCCAGTCAGTTGCCTTTGTAATCAGTACAGAAGAATCCACCTTCATCAGAAACTCTGAATATACCGCTTGGAACTTGCCTTTTCTAATATCTCCATCAACACTGGAATAATTAGAAGCAGCACAAAGCTAACAAACTTGACTGTCCACTTAAATCACCTAAGTCAACACCATTTCAGACAAATGCAGCTACTACTGTGGCAGGTAAGAGATGAATCTCAACATGAATATTGAAATTTAGCTGCTCTTAATTAAAAAAAAAAAGTCACATTTTGCAACTGACTGTGGTTGACCATGTAGGAACACCAAATGACTAAGCCTCAGCATTCCTTAAAGCAGGCAAATCACTGCTCAGGATCAAGGAATGAACTGCCTCAAGTGCCTGATTTACAGAAGCACTTCTAGCAGGTAAAATCTCTGGCTCCTTTTAGAACTTTGTTGTAGTTTTTCCCTTGCTTTTGGTGCTTTACTGTGATGCCTCAGATCCACATGGCAATACTTGAAGAACATTTAAAAAGATTTCAGGAAGTCATGGACAGTGCGTTTGCCTCTCAGGAGTCTTGAGAACTACACACCCAAAATGTAAGTGGTTCTGCAAAACATGCCCTAGAGCTCCAGGGGAGCCAACCCAAACAGTACTCATCCTAGAGGAGCATGGTTCCCTCTCTGGAACAGGCCTGTGGGGCAACAGCCACAAGTGTCCAGCAAGGAAACTTAACAGAGAGCTCAAAGCCTGTGTCTACCAGCAGTGAGCAGAGGATTTGTGAAGGGAAACACCTAATGCTAAGGTCCCAAAGGCCACACTGTATGCACTTCAGGCACTGTTACACTGGGCTAGCCCTAGGCTGGGGCTAGGGACTGAATGTCAGTCCATGTGCTTCATCTTCTCCAGTACTCAGCATGTATCAAGTCCACTTTTGGAGCATGCCTTCAAGTCTGAGAGCCCCAAAACAATTTCTACACTGCAACTCAACAACCATTAAACATTAAAAAAAAAATAAATTAATTTTAAAAGCATTCTGCTGATTCAAAGATGAAACACTAATGTAGATGCCTAAACCAACTGATGGTAAAAGCCTAACTCACAGCATGGAAAGTTTAAGAAGACTGTATAATTTTCTTGAGACTCAAGCAGCAGTCAAACACTAACAAACCTGTGCAACAGTACAGTTTTCCTCCATAGATCTAAAAAGCTGCTGATACTTCCTCTCATTAGTCAAAGAAGGTTACAAAGGTTACAAAGAAGACCCTGGGAACCTCTCCTTGCTGATAATCACAGCTGGAGTTGGGGGGGGGGACGGGACAGGAAACAAACAAAAAAACCCATCAAACCCTGGGTTCACAGGCCAGAATTTTATAAAACAGACAACCAGTTCTTACTGCAGAAATTACCTTTTATCTTTATAAAAGCAGAAGTTTAATAATCTTTCCAAGTTTCCTATGAAATATCTTTTGGAAAAAACACACTCCCCAGAATATTTATACATATATGTACTACTTTATATGTATATGTATTACTTTACCTGATAGATAAACCCACTCATTCTTGGGCTGGCAGACAACATTAGCAAAACGTTAGGGAAGAGAAGAAGATACCTTTCATTCTTTTCCTTGTTAAAAGAAGAAAATGAAAAAGTAAATATAACATCACAAGTCCCTCCCTCCCCATTTTTCCATTTTATATTATTGAAAATTATCAATGTTACAACTCCATTATTACTCCACAAATATTTGCTTGTTGCAAAATTAACTCTTCACTGAAATCAGAAAAAAAAAATAGGAAAGAAGATGACAGAATTACTTATTTTCTGCTTGAAAAATCCTACTAACACATGCCTATACTTCTTCCTGAACAGTACAGCCTAATATTTTAAAACAGAAATTTTACAGTCTGGGTGAAATACTGACCTTGTTTAATACAGTAACCACTGCTTGGCCAATTTCAGCAAAACCAAAATTACATATTGGATATATTTCTGAATATAATTTAGATGGATGCTGTTACAGTATTATCCAGATCGTGGTCTCTCAAGTTGGAGAGATCAGATTTTTAAATACTGGATTATGCCCCAAAGCAGGAAAAGCAAAGTAATAATTACTACAGTCACTACAAAAGTGACTACCGTCACTTATTACTTTGTTCTGGTTTTAATTTGACATTTTCATGTATGCAGCTGTCCATTGTGGTTTTGTTCTGGGGTACTTTTATGGAATGAGCAGTAAGTGTACTCAATCTATTGCTATAGACAACAAAAGGTACAAGCATTAAAGTATAACATTATGACAAAGCAAATATATCCACTGACAAACCCATTCTCTTAATTTCAAGCATCTTTGCAAAAATACAAATCCTTAGCAAGTTTTAATGTTCCTGTTCTTCAGTAAGCATTTACAAATGTCTGCATCATTTTTTAAAACACAAAAGCAAACTCCATTGCTGTTACACAAATGAAGCTATTTTATATCTATTCAAAAGTATGTCGTGCTAAGCAGAAACTTCTAGAAGTCCACTACATTTGACATTTTACCTCATAATGAGAGTGGTGGGGGTGGTTTGTTTTGTTTTGAAGACTTCAAAAAGAGACATGACTGTAGAAGATGCACTATCAGCTCTACTGAATCTTATTTATCTACTTTAACACCTAACAAAGTATCTGAGAGAAAAATATCAAGTGACTGACTTTTAAATATTCAGTTGCATACTTTTCTTTTTCTTCATATTTATGGACATCTTTGTGCTGAGGGAGGAAGCTGACTGAATGAGGTTGCAATTCAAAAGCCCTCACCAGGTTCAAAGCTTCATTGATTTTTCAGGGGAACAAGCAGCAGTAAAAGTATGTCAGTAACCTGTATAACATTTCCTTTCTGTTAACACTTGCTTTTAAGATTATTCTAACATAAGTAAAATGGCAGGACAAGTTTTTCTTTGTGTATTTTGTTTGTTTCTTTGGTTAAAAATAAACAATCACCCCAGACTTTGGAGCTTTCAGCTTTGTAATGGATCTTCTTACTCTATTTCAGAATCACAGAATAACAGAACTTCTCAGGTTTGCATTTCAAAATCTACTACTTGAGCAATATGCTCAAAACAGCAAGAAGTATACCTCAGACACCTTACAACATAAAACTTGAAAACATTTGCTATTTAAAACACCCTGTACTAACTGTGATGCAAAATGATCCTGCAACATAAATACACACATGAAAAATCCTGTTTAATTATGCACTTTGAAAATAGGCCTGCAAAAGTCATCTTACAATGTTTATAACTGCTGTATTCAGCCACTTTTCAGTAAATTTTACAGGTGAGACCATCCATCTTCAAGGGTTTTTTTTTTCTGGTTTTGTAAAAAAGGCCTTAAATCAACAGAGAAAGATTTTAGCTTAGATTAGCATCCCTGAAGCATTCTGTTTATTTCTGTTGCATAATGATTATAATTAATTTTATTCAAAATGCAAAGATCAACAAAGATGAGAAAGGCATTACCTCACTTCCAGCACACTGAATCATGACCTGGGACATGTAAATCACATTGCCAAGTGTTTTAATATCCTCTCCCTCCCAACAACGGATAGCTTCTGTCAGTATTTGGAGTTCAAGTTCTTTTCGTTTCCGTACTTCTTGACATTGTGCCTAACAAACAAAGGGAAAAATACCACCTCCATTAATTCCATCAGTTTGCAATGGGTTAAAGGTAGAAATAGCATTACAGTTCTATTTACTGCTGGCTTGTAATACACTGAAGACAGCACCTTACTTGAAGCATTTTCATTTACATGACTATTACCAATATTTTTTATAAACTAGCTTTGCTAACTTAGACATTATTACTTTTCCTTTCAATACACTGACTTCAATTACTGTTTTCAAATTCAGTCATAGGTCTGTTTCTCAGACTTCTCCTTTCTTTATATTTCAAATTTTGCTATGTCCAAATATGCCCAGCAGAAAAGAGTAACACAGCTGTCAGAAATACATGTAAATATAACAAAGAATCTTTCTTCAGTAAAAAGAGATACAACACCTGTACAAACCACAAGTGTATATAACTTTGTGTTCCTATTTTTATTAAGTATCTCAAACCTGCTTCTATTCATTTGAAAAGTCAGAAAACGTACTCCTTTGTTTAAAGAAGCCCTTCTTCAGGACACTGGTTACACCAGCAGTAGTAGAAAGGGAGATGAAGCATGATGAGGGCTGATGAAGAGGTGCAGAATGCTTTGTGCAACTCTTACATCAACAGTCTATTTGCTATAACTCCCCATTCTTAGCTCTGCCCACAAACAGCATCAATTTTCAAGCTTTCAAAAAATTACTACACAAACATTCACAAAAAAGGTTCACTTCTTTTAAGCAATAGAGGGAGATGAAATTAGAAAACATTCTACTTAAAATATACAATCTAGTCTTTTATGACTCTTACAGAAAGATTTTTGAAGGCAGTCATGGACTTTTGAATATCTGGACGATCCGGATGATAATCCTAAAACCAACAGAGAAAACATACACAAAAAGTTTAGTCCTAGTAGAATTAATTTAAAAAATGTTAGAGGCTTAACTAAAAACAAATAAACAATTCTGCAAAATTGAATTTGTAGACTGATCTGCTCTCTTTTCATGGCCTTCTTATATCAAACACTGGTGGGTCTTGCCTCTACTAAAATTGCAGTCACTTATCACACTCCTACTTATACTTAAAATAGAGCCACAGAACTTTTTCAAGACCTAGCAGGTAAGAGATTTTGAAATCCTAGAGGAGAGCATTTAAAGAGTTTTATTCGGCATGTTACCTTTGTCAAAAAACATGATTCCTTACAGACTAACTAGCATGTTCTGTTGTCACTGACTGACAAACCAAGTTGTGTGACAAGACCCACATACGCCTTCTATTTCTCTTGTTCACACTCCAAAAACCTAACCTATAAAATGCAAAGCTGAAAACAGTAGCTCCTCAAACACTGTCCTGTACTGTAACGATCACTTTTGGACAGTGTTCAGTAGGTCTGACATACTGAGGTGAGAAGCAGCACTCCTTCCATAAAGTGGCCTCAAGCAGTATGCAGGAGACACATTCAATGCCAAGTCAACCAAAGACCCTGATTAGACTGTTCTAGGAGTGATGATCAGCTTCTCTGGACAGTTTTACTTTAAATGTTTAGCTTTTACAGGAAGCTTCACTGCACTGAGCTTTAAATAAACCATTGCAGCCCGTACTTTAGAAGGCTGACAGAAGAGCAAACAAATGTTATTTTGGGTCCCATCATGTTTGACATGTACCTTTAAAATAATTGTTGTCAAATCATCATTAAGCTGGAACATAAATGCTGATAAGATATACCTCCATGTGCCTTTCAAGTTCTTTGAGTAACGTGGGGTATTTATCCAGACGCATAAAAGGTTTGCTGAGGCCCGTGGTCAGTACAAGGATCCCAGGGCTGTTGGCACCTTTCACCTCCATGAATTCTCCTAGCTCCTCACTGTGTACACAAAATATTTAAGCAAATTAAAATTAAATTATCAAGGCAACTAAAACTACATTGGATTATTGACTTCTTGATCTACAAAGAAATATGCTAATAAAACGAGGGGCCAAATAAATCAAAAAGTAATTCAAGTACAACTTAAGTGCTGTGACCAGTTTGTGCATTAAATACATTACAGAAACAAAGCCATTTGGAGATCTGGGGTCCATCCAGGGAAAAACAAACGTAGGATCAAATCTACCATTCTAGATAACCATTACTCAAAGACAAGTCCTAAATGCTACCCCATCCAAGCAATGATTAGAGAACAAAACCATCTGCACTATATTTTACTGCTCCATTCTTCTAGTAAAATGACATTTGACCTTGGAAGTGGTTTACACAGGTAATATATAAGTCAATGGCTTCATATTTAATCAAAAACTGGCATTTTCGGGGTGTCAGGCACTAATGAGAAGACACAGAATGTTTCAGAACTTTTTCCCCTCCCACACTTACATGTTTAATGACCTCATCTCACACATCCACGATGTTGCTGCAAAGAAACTAACCAGCATCCATACAAATGGTAGAAGTAATTACTGTGCAATCTATTCTCAAATTGAGTTAGAGTTTCACTAAGTGTATACTTAACACAACATACTTGTTTTGACAGCAAAGCTGCTGTAAGAAATACACACTCTCCAAGTATCACGGATTGCTACTTCCTCTCCAGATGTTTTTTCATATTTGAATCATTTACAAGAACTGGCCCAGCCCCCAATGCTTTACATTAACTCAGATAAAAAAGCAGTGCATCTGAGAATTTCAGCTCGCTTTGCTATCAAGGTAACAAAATAGCTACATCTTTGCTTCTGTATAAATCAGAGGTTTCAGAGGACTATGGTGGGGGAGGACTGGCTTTTCAAGAGTTTAAATTACCAAGAACAAAGTGAGCCCCCTCCTTTGGGAAAGGAAGATACAGCAGCACCTGGGCTGATTGCCAGGCTTCATAAAATACAAGTTATAGAAGAACACAGGATTCTAAAGACAAAATCTAAATAAAAGAAATCAGAAAGTCACTTATTAAAAAGATAGCATCTTACATTCAAGTATTCTAGACATCTGCAGATGAGGTTGCTCATATTTTGAGCCTTTATTATAGAAAACTAACTATTTCTCAGAAAAACCACACACAAAAAAATGCTGTTGTCATGTGACATGAGTAAATTCTACTCCAAGATGTTCTGAAAGTCATTACTTTCTACTGATTAATAGCATTAAACTCTCACAAATCAGAACTGCTACTTCATTTTTTCCTCCACCCAAGTAATTGGCTAGTCTGATTTTTCAAAGGATGCCTTACCCAGCTATCAGATTTAATACTTTCAGAATGTGAAAACAAACAAACAAAAAAATACCTACAACAAAAACAACAAAAAACAACAAACAAATAAAACAAACAAACAAAAAAAACCACAACGATGTCAAATATCAAACAGCAATACAGGACATGTACACTTGTACATTATAGCCACATTAACAAAAGGGAAGGGCAGGGATCTCCAAACCTATGGCATAGTGTTTCCATGCTGAAGTGAAAGCAAAGCTTGACCTGCTCAATTTCCCTAGGGAAAAACACTGATAAGACTCTGCCATAATACACACATTCAATTATCAGTGAGTAGTGCTACTTGGAAGTATTATATAGATTAAGACAAAATAGACCACTGTACTTCCCCCAAGACACACACACACACACACACACACACACACACTCCTCATTTCAGAACAAGTGACACTGCTTATTAATGTCATTTGTCTAAATAAATGAAGACAGCAGAACAAGAGCATGAACATGGTGCTTAGGGACATGGTTTAGTGGTGGACTTGGCAGTGTTTCATTAACAGTTTGATTTGATCTTAAAAGGTCTTTTCCAACCCAAATGATTCTACAGTTCTATGAACTGTGACATACCCACCCCAATGCATGCACTTTAGCCACCATCCCACAAGGATCATTCACCTCCCAGATGGCAAAGCTTTCCCAAGTTCACTGAATAGAAGGTAGCTTTCCACACAGTTTTCAGATTAGTTAATCAGTACTTACTTACACTACAGTGCTTATGTATATCCAGCACTGTTTCTGAATTGTCAGGTCCACCATCACTTTATGCTACCTCTTTTTAGAGCCCCATTCTAATGAGGCCCAGGTACTCCTCAGTGCATGCATTTGTGCAATTTCTGCTGCACTGAACTGCAGAGTCAAGAAAGCGGGTGAGGGGACCTCCCAACTATGGCTGTACTTTTTAAAGATTCAAAGAGAAGATCTGGGAATATGCAAGGAAGACTTTGCTACATCCCTCTCAAGCAAGATGTAACCGCAACTACAGGCCTTCTAAAATCAGCTCATGACATAAGCAGGTTTTAGTCAAAACTAAAACACGTTGAAAAACCTACAATACCTTGCAGGAAGATTATAATAATGCAGCACAGATAAAAGTGAGTACTTTTCAAACTTAAAATTAAAATTAAGTAAAGCTGGCCAACTCCAAATACTTATAACCTGAAGACCTACTTTGCCTAATGCTTTCTTAGTCCCAGCCCATGCTCAGCATAAAATCCCACAAACTTCAGAACTTGACAACTGATTCCAGTGGCACCCTAAACAAGACTAAGGGTTTTGACTGATAACTATGTCTTGGTTTTACAATGTTACCAGTTACTTCTTGGTTAAGTATTCAGGGCAATTCACTGAAACACCACGCTGCATGGCTATGGTGTGGTGGCACGTCCTCTCCTCCTGACTCAGTTGGAAGGAAAGAAATGATTTCCAGTAAGTAATGAAGGTATGACACCCAGTTTCCACATAAGTTTTTACCAAAGTCCACCTGTGAAAGCACTTCTGTCAGAAGACTCCTGGTGGTTTTGAATTTCAACTGACTATGTGTATGACACTGATAATGTGCATGCCACTGCTTTTTCTGGTTTATCCACTAATTCCACCTGTAAGCACCCCCAGCATCATAAAGTTAGGTTACATATGGTACTTGGTACTTCATCATACTTCATCTTTTTGAAGTGTAAGACATTTGCTAAGAGAATCGAGAGAAAGTAGCTGTTTAAACTCATTTGTTATTTTTTCTTTGCTTCAGTCAGACACACAATCCCTGCTGCCTAATTTTACCAACTCTGCCCTTTTACAACCACCTCCCTAAGATTGTGCTCTATGGTGAGCTTGCCACTGGCTGCCGCAAGAGAGGAGCCCCGAAGAGGAGATACAAGGACTCCCTCAAACAACACCTCAGCCTTGGCCATATTGACCACCATCATTGGTCTGCTCTGGCCTCCAATCAGGAGGCATGGAGGCACACCATCTATAACGCTGCTGCTTCCTTTGAGAGCGCACGCAGGATCAGTCTCGAGGAGAAAAGACAACAGAGGAAGAACGGTGTCTCGCCAACACCACCCGAGGAGACTTTCCACTGTGCCTTTTGTGACCGGACTTGCCTATCTCACATTGGCCTTTTCAGCCACCAGCGTGTTTGTAGCAAGCGTGGGTAGAGCCCTTCCCAAATCTTCGTTCGCGAAGCCCAGCCATGACTATTCTTCTGCATTTCAGGCAGCACAATTCATACAAGTATTGTGCAGCTTCTCTTTTCACCCCCACATAGCAGTACGTTCTACAGAACGTGCCAATCTCAAATACCACAGGCCATTCAATTTAACATTGTTCTGATCAGTGTTAATTTTTGCCATTAGATTGCAGAGGTGAAAAAGCCCATTCCTAATTATTTTGACTATCTCCATGCTGTCAGGTGCACACAAATGCATTATATAAATTGCATTTGCTGAGCTACCCACTAACACAATGTTTGCATTTGTTTGGTTTTTTATTCATTGCTTCTACAGTAGGAGGAACATTGGTTACCATTTCACCCACACTGACATTTCTAATTTTTAATATTGTTGTTCCATTTCTTCTCAACTTCAGCATTATGAAATAGACATGTGAGAAAACAGGAAAAAATTCACTACAGCCTGAGTTAAAATCAGCCACACAGAAACCTGAAATAAAACTTGATATCAACTTGGTTTTGCTACCTGCTCTGCAATCCCTTTAACTAAACACACTGTTTGGTTATGCCGCTCACTGCTGAAATGACACTTGGTTGTTTATCATTGCCTTTTTACTTAATCACAGTATAGGAACCTATGGAGCAAGTTTAAACCTTAGCTCACTTGCAATGTACACAAAGTCCTGAAAAACAGGCTTGGCAATGGCATCATCAGGAAACCTTTTTACACAGAGCAGTGTTAATAGGTGTAATTAAAACTGAATGACGTAGTTTTCCTCCCAACGTTCCCAGAAGGACAATGTTTTCTTTCATACAATTCCGCGCTTCCCTCTGACAAGTTGTGACATGCCAGCTTGTTCAAGCTCTAGGCTGAACACATGCACACACTCTGCTAATAAAACACTACCCAAAATTTTGTCTGAGCAGTTCCATCATGCAGACCCTGCTATCATTACACTCATGCTATACCAACCTGCCACCTCTGCAGCTCCAGCTTCATTGACATAAAATATCCACCAAAATGTGGATGTTATTTTAGCTAAAAGCTTGAAGTGAGAGCCCTTCATTTAGTCACAAAGGACAAGCACAGTACAGGACACAATGGGAGGGTTTACTTTCAATAACATATGAGTTGGTTAAAATACCGTTCAAACATGAAAACAGTTCACAACTGGTTTTTAATTAATTGCAGCTTAAAAAAAAGTCAGTGTCAGCTGCTTTGCCAAAGACAACGACTCTTTCATGTCACAATTTCAATTGATGACTGCAAGTATCACAGTCTCCTAGGCAGTATGTGCTAAATGAAACTCCCATCCACAGCAACACAGTACATTTAAAAAAAAAGAAGGTATCATTTAGCTGAACAGGAAAACCTTTTGAATGGTGAAATCATCAAGTCAGTCACAACTGCCTAAGTAAGTTGCTTTTCAGAAAGAGGCAAATGAGATTTTAATTCACTACTTACATCATTCTACACAATAAAATGCAAAGAAGCATACTAAAGTGCTGTGCTTCATTTGTTCTGAAATCTCAAGCTGAACAGGTCTCCCCACTCCAGATCAGAGTTAGTTCACATTTGAGATATTTTAAAGGTCGTCATTAAAAGTCTCTTTAAGCCCTATTAATATATTCAAATCTCTCTTAGTACAGCTGCCTCAAAAGCTGCATATCAGACTGGAGGAGGGAAGAAAACAAGTTCAGATGTGCCTACAAGTACCAGAAGGTGGAAAAATAAGGAAAAAAAGGCCATTTAAACTTGAGGAAAGCAGATCCAGAAAAATCATTTAAAATCACAACTTACACTTCTGAAGTAGGTCTCTGTTTGTAATAGATGGAGCACGAGCTATCACTGCTGAGGGGTCTAAGGACTGCACACAGGCACCTCATTTTGAGAGCGTTGTGACACAGCTTGGCTCAGCAAAACCCCCTACTGCAGCTTTTAATTTCCTAGGGCTAAACTTCCCAGTCAAGCTCCTCTCCCGGGGACTGTTGTTTGGCGTATGACATCAGCCTGCACACTTGCAGGCTCAGGGATCCTCCAAAGTGGGGGAGGCACAAAGAGTTTTCTGACTCAAGCTGATCTGTATTCCATGCTCCAGTTACTCAGAGTAATTGTGATGTTTCAGCTCCACAAGTTTTATCCAGACTGGTAGGTCTGTGGTGCAAGTGCAGAATATGCTTGGGACATGTTATCTAAGAGAACAGAAGAATCTAGCAAATTTAATGTTTGAACAAGCAAAGATTTGTGAATAGCCTTCTCACTGCTGAGAACTGGCTTGATGCTTGTCACTTAGCAAAATAAAAGAAGCAGGTGTGTGTAGTAATTTTTGGCTGCCTTTTCATCAACTTAAATTTTCTTTTGGGAACATTTTTCTTTTGTTTATTTTAAAATAAACACAGTGCTATTTCAACAAAGTTAAAAAAAAAAACTTAACAGCCCACTCCACCCCTCCAAAAATCACATACCTAATGCTTGTTATGTTGGAACTGTCCGTATTTCTTCAGAAGAGTTTTACGTCCACTGATCAGTGAGGGCTGTTACTTTTTTTTTTTTTGTCCCCTTTTTTAAATTATGGTATACACACTTCAGTAAGTTCTATACTTAAGTATCTTTCCTCTTGTCATTTTTCGATACAGTCCACACAAAGTCCCCATCCCAGCTTTGCCTCCTCTTTTTCTTTACTGGACTTCCTCCTTGCACTGAACTTTGTGGCTTGTGATTTTCCCCAGGTATGTTCCTGACACTCCTTAATCTGCTGTAATTACCCACTTCTGTACTTTGTATCCAGCTGGCTTTCTTAATCTGAGGGAAACTGATTCTTTTACGCCTGTAGTTGCTCATTCTGTTCCTTGCCTTACTGGAAGGCAAGCATATGTCTGTGATCAGAAGCACCCACAGGAACCAGTCCTACTTTGACTAAACACTACGCCCTCAAGACAGTACTGCTCTCACCAGCTAGCAAAATTCTCTGCTAAAGTAATACCTACCCTTGCACTTTAACTGGGATCTTCAAGCAAAGCTATGAGACAGTAGAAACACCCTTGATACAATGGAGTCTGTTACAGAATAGTACAGTGGCACTCCAGCCATTATAAGAAGGGCAAAGTGGTGGGCACATACAAAACACCATGCTCTGCAAGAGCCACCACTCAAGTGTACCTGACAAACTCCACCTCTTCAGCTCTGGCCAGTGGCTTAAGACACAGTTACAAGATACAATGACAGATCTGAGGAAAACATGGCTTAATCCTTCAAAATTCTTGATTCATTATACAGAAAGAATTTAAATTC
>VXBX01006668.1:191265-217045 GCA_013400415.1 Scytalopus superciliaris
GAAACACCTTCTGAGAAAAAAATTACTTGCAAAATTTCAAGACAGTATAAAATCAGAGAAATTATGCTGTGTACCAACTCTAGCACCTGGATAAAACTTACCAAGCCACAACTGGAACCAAGAGAATCTGTTTCCAAACTTAATAGAAAGAAGTTGTTGTGATTATCAGAGGCAAATACAACCTCAGAAACACATAGCTGTGGAACCTGAACTCCTTATAGGCTGCATTAGGTTTCACTCCCATTTCTTCATGTTCACATACACTCAGGTCCCTAATGATACTGATTTTAATAGTCTATTAATAATTTAACTTGATGAAATGAAAGATGTCTGTGGCTTTGAAGATTTGAACATGAAAAACCTCTTACTCTTTAAATAATGTAATTAATTCCCTTCAAGTTTGACTGTGTATTTACATGAATATGCACATATGTGAACATACATGCACACACATTCCATTATTCTGTATTCATTGAATAAAAGCCCCCACGTTGCTGCTGCATATGATCAAGAAGCAAATGACAAAGGAGAGAAAGATGAAACAGACTGGCATTCATATCGGATGACATTTTTAAAAAATAGAGAAAAAAAGGCAGTCACATTCCAATTCAATGCCTCTTTTAAATTTCCAGTCCCATCCCAAGTACTGCTATTTAGAACTGACTACACAAAAATGCTATTCTAAGAAAAAGTTTTTGTCTAGGAGTCCACAATAATTCTGAGTAACTTAATATCACGTTTTATCTATACATATGTTACACACAGACAGTTTACCAGGTGTCAACAACATTAACAGGCATTACAACACTGCACAAATAGCACACTTGATACCTCAGCAAATGACATATAAAACCTCCTATGTTTAATACTCCACCAAACCAGAAAACTGCATAGAGTTTTCATGTAACAGTGATCTGATTGGCTAAAGAAACAATGCAGTTAATGTTTCAGCTAATGACAGCCAATTTTCTTACAGTTGTTTTTAGTCACTGACAGTAAAAAAAAAAAAAATAATAAAAATAGTATATTTTATAGAATTAAAAAAAAATAGAGGAAAACTTTCTGAAGTTTCACATAGAGCAACTATCTAGGAGATTTTCTTATTTCTTTTCTGTTGGTATGGCTCCCAGCAAAAACAAGTAACACAAATAAACTGCAGAAAATAATAATTTTGTGATGGAAGAATTTACCTTAAAATTATTTGCTAGGTTTTTGGTAAAAAGTCTTTCAGAGGTACATTTAATGCATATGTGATCATTTTATGAAGTGCACAGAGCTCATGTCAAGAAATAATCTTCCGTAGACAGTAAGAATTTATGTTCCAATTCAAACTGCTCTGAATTCTTTTTTCCCCTCTCTCTAAAATACCACTGCATAACACAGCTGTTACAAACACGATATTCAAATCCAAGTATCCCGCAAACACCTATTTCTCTGCCCTATTTTTCTGCCGGTATTAAAACACATAGAACACTAAAACTGTACTGCAAAAACAGCCAACAAATTATCCTGTCTTAAAAGCCTTAAACCTTGGTCTTTTATCCAGTATTAACTGCAGTGTAGTTGTTTCATCATTATTACAATCGTGACTATCCTCAAACGTCATGGTAATTTTTACACTAAGATTTATAACATGCTTTTACACACTAAAAACATCTCAGCTAAACAGACAAGGAGACAGTTCTGACTGTTTTCCAATCAGTTTGTTATTTGTCTCTTTCCCTGTACTTTTAAAACAATGTAATTAAAAGTCTTCTGGCATTCTGAGAGAAAAAGGTTCAAAACTGTTTAAAGCTTCTGATTTCTTCATGGCAGCTGTCTCAAGCAGAATAGTTAGTCAAGCCACTTGCTACCTACAGCAGTGTTGAACAACAAAAATTAAGTTATTAGAATAACAAAATAAGGGCAATTAAAAAGAACAGGATTCAATTCTGTTGACTCATGCCTGGCAACACAATAGCATTAAACAGAAAACCATCTATCACAACTTGTCTCCCCTCAAGCTATCTCATATGAACAACGTAATTGCTCTGAACATACTTCCACATCCAAATTAGCTAACTCCTCTATGATACTTACATTGTCTCCACCAGGATTTGATATCAAGCTGACTTTACAGACCTGAAGCTGAATTTTTCTTAGGACAATCTATGCACAAAGAAACAAGGAGAAGAAATGTTTCTCCTCTCCATTTGCAGAACAAGCAGGTTTCCTCCCTCACATTTCTATCACCATTACTCAGAATTCAGAAATTTAGGATAATCCTTCACAAGTACCTCCAAAGCTAAAGAAATACAGATGATCACTTTGTTGTCACAAGCCATCTTCCATCTACAGACTAAATCCCAGACCTCTGTATGGAAAGGGCATAAAGCCTCAAACAAACAAAAAATCTAAACCCAAGAGTATTAAAATCCCCCCAGGCACAGATCATCTACATATTTTAACCATTTACCAAAATGGAACTAGAAGAGGGCAATTTGAAAGAAAGTAAACACTAAGGGGTTTCATCAGGGAGTTTTAAACATTTTTTATCCTATTGAATTTTAATAAGAAAAACTTACCTTCTTTGTGCCTATACTATAATTGCAGCTTGTTTTTTTTAAAACTGAGATTGAAACATAGTTTTATGTATTACTAACAAGAGATACATAGGTTTTTATCTAAAATCAGGGTGTTTTATCCTCATAATATTATGAGCAAAACTCACAAATATGCCACATAATGGTGTTGTTGAAATGAAGTTCAAGTTCCTGAAAGCAGCTAACACTACAGTAAAAAAATCAATTATGTTCCATTTCATTTACTAAGTGTTAAGAATACTCAAAATATCTTTACTTCAGTCCATCACAACAGGACAAAAAAGGAGAGGGATATGTGTATCAAAAAAGAATATATACCCTGCTAGAATTTGTCCTATGTCTAACCTTCAAGAGGACGTCATGGTTTGGTCCTGCACCACAAGCAAACATAAACAGCACCAAAGTATCAGCTGTTTCAGCATGTGGGTCATTAGAATACAAATACACAGCAAAAGTTTGTGAAAGCAGATTTCTTTAATCAAATTCCGGCCCCAATACTTTTCCCTCAAAGTGATACAGGCCATCTTCTATGCAAATCCAAGGCCTGTTCAACAACTGAGCAACCTACATCATGTTAACACAGCATCCTACTTTTTACACATAGAAAATAGTAATTTTTTAAACTTGAAAAGCTCATGCTTTCATATCACTCAAAAGCAGAGCTAAGGATATACCATTACAAAGTACATACAGACACATAGGCTTTTACAGGGCTAGCTACAGTGCACCAACTGCCTAGAAAGCCTACTAGTAGTCATGTCAATTATGCCCTGATTTCACAAACTTGTTTTGGTTTTTTAAAACAAAGACGACAACGAGTAAAGTTTGTTTTACAAAATCAAGAGTCCAGCATGTGTTGTCTCAAAGAAAAAATTCTTTCAAATAGTTGATAGCACACTGCCAAAAGCGACAAGCTGGTCCTGACCACAACAAACAGGTTTGTGTCATGGGGCTTTTTGGTTTTTGGATGGTTTTTTAAAGTATACTTTTTCTTCTTTAAACAAGCTCTACCATACCAAACAAATGTCCAAAGAGGCATCACAGCTTTACAATGCAAGTGTATGTTATGCACTTTTTTGTAACAGACTTAAAAGATCACAGAATAAACATACCTGTGTTCTGTGAGAACATTCACTGCTGATGGATGGTTGGCACAGTACGTAAGGTATAGGCTTTTCATTTGTGGCATCAAATTTAGAAAACATCCTCCAACTCTCTGCTGAGCTTCAGGCAACCTAAAAACAGAGTAATGAGTATGAAAACACTGTAATATCAACCAGACACAGAAATAAATTAAAGCCTAGAAAAGCAGTGTATCTTGTGTGCTAGTTTTGGCTGGGGTACAGTTAATTTTCTTCACAGTGGCTGGTATGGGGCTGTGTTTTGGATCAGTGCTGGACACAGGGTTGCTAATATAGAGATGTTTCTGTTATTGCTGAGCAGGGCTTACACAGAGCCAAGGTGTTCTCTGATTTTCGAACTGCCACGCCAGCGAGAGGGCAAGGGGGGAAAGGGACACTGGGAGGAGAGTCAGCCAGTACAGCTGACCCCAACTGACCAATGGGATATTCCACATCACAGGACATCATGCTCAGTATATAACACTGGGGGAAGAAGAGAGAAGATGGGGGGACATTTGGAGTGATGGCGTTTGTCTTCCCAAGCAACCATTGTGCGTGGTGGGGCCCTGCTCTCCTGGAAATGGCTGAACACTCGCCTGCCCTTGGGAGTGGCAAATTAATTCCTTGTTTTGCTTTGCTCATGGGAGTTGCTTTCCCCTTTTCCTATTAAACTGATGATTTTTCTAGCTTTTACTCCATGCCCATTGTGGGGGAGTGGGTGTGTGGGACTTGGCTGCTGGCTGGCATAGAACCAGGACAATATTGTCTGTTTGGTTTTGTTTTGTGATTTTTCTTATGTTGTTATTTTTGTTTGGGTTTTTTTTCATGAAAACAAAAGATAGATTTCTATGGTCACTGAGCAGCATCCAATGCTTTTCTCCTCTTGCTTATGCCATCATGCTATAGGCAGAATATAATACATACCTGTAAGACTGTCATTCAGCCAAGTATTTTCAAATATTAATGGTAATTAGCATCTTTTTTTAAGAGTTCAATTTTCAGTCAACATACCCATCTGTTAGAACAGTTTATGATCTACATATATGCCAAGACAAATCTTAAAAGCAGTATTTCAGCAATTAAGACAAAAATTGGATAGAGTAGCAACAGGATTCTCTCCCTCTATCTTACACCAGCAGAGATGCTAAGGCTTTAAATATTCATTAAAAGATCCAAGTACCCTAGTAAGCTCTGATAACACAAACAGAATCCAGTTACAGTGCTATAATAGGCTGTTTTCACACAACTATCACTCATCTTCCTTTTTAAGGACTATAAAGCACTTCTATGTTGGTTTGTAACCAGGGCAAGAGTGCTGCATTATCACCAACAGTATAGAAATACTTTCTATAACTCATACTTTTTACATCTTTCATGTTCAAAATTGAAACATTTGAAACACCACATTTGCTAAGCAGTGAAGGAAAATTTCACAATTCTGTTCAGAAGAGCTTATTTTGTCTAGCATAAAATGGTCCTTAAATAACAGCAGCCTCAGCCATTTTAAAAAAAAAGAAAATAAAAGAGATGACTCAGCAAGAGAAACATGCTAAGAAGGAAAGCTTACTTACACTCTTGGTAAATGCCATCAGTTTTGATCAGGTTTGCCAGAGAAATAGACACATATTCATATAAATAAGGGAGAACAGGATGTTTTCAAAAATATTTTCAAAATTTTTTAGCAGAAACTTATCACAAATCAAAGCAAGAAAATATCTGGAGTATAAATACCTGAAACTGCCTGTGTGACACCAGCTTAGAACTGGTACAATCAGCAGAAAGTACAAGTCTTATTTCTGATTTGTGCATCAGTATAAGAGGGGAGGTTGGGGAGGGAAGAAAAAGAAAAGTGCAGCTCTTCCAGTTTTATTGTTATTATCTCCTTAAACTGTAGAGGTCAGATGCAAAAAAGCAAACTCACACACTTTTTAAAAATCTAACATAATTTTCACGTTATACACCAACTGATGGAAGAAAGCATATACTCTAACAAGCTATGCATCCTTACTGTTCTCAGAACCACTCAAAAATGCCTCTACTGGGCTGCTTCCTATGTGAGAAAGAATAAGCTAGACAAACAAAAGAGCAGTATAATAAGGGTGTTAGAAAGGATGAAACTTTTGTACAGAGCAACTCCCACCTGAAGGACCAAGCCTCTTCAGGAGCAAGCTGTCTGGCCAATAGCCAATTGTGTAACACACACAGAAGATGGGACACTGAGCTTTCAGCAGTCCTAGACTACAAACTTGTTCTTGACACCTTGTCTAAAACCAATGTATGACACATGCAAGATGAAATGTTTCAATTTCTCCACGTACTTGCTCTCCTTGCAATAAAGACTGCATCTGCTAACATAAGTATGCAGACTCTCTACTTCTCTGCAAGATGAGACAGTGGATTTTGTTGTTGTTATCTATTTTACTACTCTCAAACCCAGTATTCCACTCTGCTCTAAAGCTAAACGAGTCCTCAGTAAGTACTCAACAGACATATTGTTAGTACAGTTCATGGGCTTCATGCTAAGACTAGTTCCAACAATTCAACAATTCTCTCTGAAAGAATATTGTTCCTCTCCAAAAAAAAAAAAATATTTTAAAAGTCAAGATTTTCTGTAGTTATCCTGAATATGTTCATAAAGTTCCTAAACAAATATTTAGTATATTCCTTACAAAAAAGCAGCGAGAGATGCCCCAGTGAACTTCAGCAGAATAGAAACCATTCAGCTTTCCAGCACAACCACTCCTCCAGGCAGGGATGTTCCCATCCCACTCAAACACAGTCATCCTGTCCCACTCCTCAGGTTTGCTCATAGTAATCAAAATTCAGATTTCATCCCAAGAAATACTCCCCCAAATTTCAAAACACTAAGTCTGTCTCCTACTAAGCTGTTCAGTCCCTCTGCACAGTGTGGGAAGACCTACCCCAAAGGAAGGCAAAACTGACTGTAAAGATGTTCAAAATATGAGGCAGGTGAAATACATTTCTGATTTGAAAACAATGTTCATTATAGACACCTAGAAAATGACAGCTGAATCCCCAGCACACACATCACACATTCTGATCCATTATCAACATTTCTTATATTAAAGGCTAGTGCTCATATTTTACTGTCTGCATTTCTATTTCTCTTGGAAAAAAAAAAAAGAAAAAAAGTTGAAATTCTGAAATCAATGCTGCTGAGCAACATTGACTGAGTGGCTGCTTTTGCAGGTGTTTTGGGGAAAATGAGGGGCATTCCCCAGCATACTGAGGGAATGCTATTCTTACAGCCTGCCAAGCAGCATTTCCTGCCCAGCAGCTGGTCCCCTTTAATAAATCTCAGCATGAGCTAATAATACATTCTTCGAGTAATAGATGCAGCCAAAGTCTCAAACTCTGAAGACATACTCAAAGCATATAACTCAGTATCAAATAGCAGGAGGCTCCAATAAACAGTTGCTAAAAATGGTTAAATTCCCATTTCATACTGTAGTGATGGGGGTGGAGGGTGAATTATGGCTGTTTGCACCAAGCAGACATCTGTGTCTTCTCAGTCTGCTGTTCTTTTAGCAGAATCAAAGACTGACATTATTCTCTCTCATGTGTTGCACATGCACTGCCACTTTATACTGCACATTCTTTGTCGAATTAAGATAATTAACAGACTTTATAAGTGGGTGGCAACTTATCCCCTTTGACTTTTCTAATCCATGCACTCATTGCAAGTGTTCCACTACTTTTAGTAGATAAGTTATCTATACCTCCTTTAACTGCTAAAACCCCAGCAATTTAATGCCTATCACCACATCGTACAAACCTTTTAGCAATTAACATGTTCAGTAAAGAGCATAGTTATTTTACAATTCATTCGGAAGTCATCATCCCAATACTCTTCTCATATTTTGTACTTAAATTAAAAAGGAATCACATATAAATATTTATACATATATACAAATTACAAGAACTTCAGTTATAAAAAGCCAAGGGCATGTTTAAATTCTATTTACAGATGTAAGAGAACCATAACAAAGCCTCTGCTGTTGTACACATGCTGGAGGAATCATCATATGACTGTATCTAAGCTACCTAACATTATCTGCTTGTTGCAGTTATATCCAACACCTATCAGTTCTGTTTCTCCAGACTTAGAATGGGTTCCCATTGCCTGGTAATTTGAGGGAAGAAATAAAAAGTGTGATTGAACTAAAAGGTTAGTTTTAAGACTGATTAAAACAAGCAATCAGAACTGGATTAAAGCTAGACTGGCAGCTGACAGAAAAAAAGTGACAATACAGAATATCTAATCTCCTCCACCTGCTCCCACAAAGATAAACAGCAAAATTTCCTGCCCCTCTCTTGGCCTCTAGAAGGAGCTGGAGCATCAGTGGTAAATTTGCCATGTTTGCAGGAGGTCAGTACAGAGAATGCCTTGAACTTAAAAGCTGATAGCAGAGAAAACTCATGAGAAGTGAAGGGCTGTAGAAATCATTACAAGATAACTGTGATTAATGACCCCAAGGGGTGCAGTTTGTGAAGAAACCTAAGATTGGATGTTATCTCCTGAGGCTTCACAGGTAACAAAGCTACTGAAACAAGGGGCCACTTCTCAACTTTTTGAGCTACTGTATGCAAAAATTGAGGCACTACTCAACTCGTTCACAACCCTTCAGTCTAATTTTCAATGCTCTCTTCAAAACCACACTTTCACTAATTGTCTACTTGCCTTATCTCTCAGACATCAGTTAGGAGGCATGTTTGTTTCAGGGTATCTAAAGACACTAAGTAGTATCCCTCACACACTCTGGCCTCACCCCTCTTTTTTTTTTTCCCTGTTTACTCTTTTTGGGTTTTTTTTAATTCCATTGCACTTCAGGAAGGGAAGTATCTGCTTGCATTTAAACACAGAAAGTTACTGTGACTGCAAGGGCGGGGACATGAGGGACAGAGGGCAAAACTCAGCTATGGTTGCTGTGGGGCAAGGAAATAAGTCTGTGATACCTAGAAGACTTCAATGTACTAGAGAGGAGATTATATCTAAGTAGCTCATGCAGGCTGGGGTGTCATGTGCCCCTCCTTACTGAGAAGCACAGCCACAGACTGACAGCTTCTCTTCACAAGTGAATGGAAGAATATTTTTTGGAGCAGGGGCTTAAATCAGGTTCAATCTCCAGCTATGAAAATATCCATAGAGCAATACTTCCAATGGCAACCATTTAGATCAGGCCAGAGACTACAAAGGGAGAAATAACCCCAACCTGGACACGTCCAAAGAGTACAAACCTTTAGCAATGAACCATAAGAGCTTCATGACTGTGGGCAGGGTGGGAGGGTGGCACACAACTAAAACCAGAACCCATTCAAACAACTACTTCCCCTGAAACACACAAAGTACACACTACAGCAAAATACCTTCTGATAAAAACCCACAACCCAATATTTAACAACACAAGGATTAAATAAGCCCAAGTGGTGCAGGCAAAAAGAAGGAAAGCACAGGAAAGTTTCTGCCACTGAAGTACATGCCAGGATTTGTTAAAAAGAAAAACCAAATGAAAAACTGGCTCAAGGTGGGCATGGAATTCAAAAAACATTCAATTCTCATGCCCCAACACACAGATTTGTCGAGCAAGGTAGGCAGCACAACATATCATACCATATCATAGCTAGGCAGCACAGCAACTGGCAGGACATTGGCATTTGTTGATTCTGACATGTGGAGTTAGAAAAAACACCACACCAGATATTGCAATATGAAATGCCTCAATGATGGAACTGTAAGCTCTCTGCCAAAAATAAAATAAAATGATAAATCTATTTTCAGCCCGGGAGCTAGTCTGAGTTTACAGAACAGGTTCACCAGCCAAAAACACATGGCAAAATGACAAAAAAAAAAAAAAAGGCAGCAGAGCAAGCATTCTTCTACTTGATGGGAATCATGATAGATTAGATTCCAAACAGAGGGATGGTGAATGCTGAAGTCAATGTGCTATGATGAGAATTAAACTGAAAATACAATTTGGCATGACCAGAATATTTATGAAATGACAGTAACACAAAATATTTACAGTAACCCCTCAGGGCATCACTTTCTCTGCCCACCTACTAGCATCCAGTATGTTCCTAATTTACTACACAGCACCATTTCACTTAGCAAAAAGAAGAAATAAAAGACATTAAGAAAAGATGCTCTAATGGAGTTTAAATCAAGCAAATAATTTTAAATAAAGCTTTCTGAGCTTGAAAATACATTATCACATCAAATTAGCCAATATTTCATGTTTAAATGAAGCTTGCATTAACATACTCTCCTACTCTTGTTTTTAAGATCACCTCAACAAAAAGTTTCAAGAGGACAGTTTGTTCCATGCAAGGTACTTTATTTCCCTAATTTCTGACTCAAAGAAACAAAACCACAGTAACAAAAGAATGAGACAACAAAGCACAGTGACAAGGAAAGAAAGGAGTTTGCTGACAAATGGTCACTTTCAGGGATTTAGACACTTAACTGATGAAGTCTAACTTGCTTGAATGAATACCCTTCTTTATCACACACAGCATGAAAGAAAGACCATTTCAAGTATGTTTCCATTACACTGCTCAACCTGAACTACACCATCCTCCCTTCCCTTCTCTCTGGTCTAAGTTGTCTAGAGGCAGGAGAGAGGGACAGGAGCCAGGTTAGGAAGGAAGTCAGCAACAGTCCCAGGCACATGTTATTGCCTAGTGGAGAGGCAGCTTATACTTTGTCATGACAAAGCTGCTTCTTCACACAGAGCAGCTCAGAAGAGAGGAGAAAGAGGTCAAAACAAGACACACTGAGCTAATGTGAAGATCACTGTTGCCAAAAGAGGTATTTTCTCCTCATTCCAAGACATTAATTCATTCTCAAAGCATACTGAAACTTGCCTAAATTCTCAAATTCAAGCAATTCAAATTACTAACTTGGCAGAAAGCAAGAAAATTTGGGTTAGGAAGTTGTAGCTCACCATGTGGCCAGACAAAACCAGAACATTGGCAAGGAAAAGGAGACAACAGAGGTTAGGAACAGAAATTATACTTTCAACAGAGTTTCAACATCAGAAAATTGTTAGGACAATCCAAATGCAATATGGTCACCTCCTTTCTAACATCTCCAAGTGCTGAAGTAACAAGCTGAAAAATACCCAGTTACCACTTCAGTCTCAACTATGAAAGGAGGACAAATGTCTTCATCCCCTTCTTTCTAGGCTTCATGCTCCCTATAGCAGCACAAGCATTGAGGGGTTTTATTTAATTCAGGTTATTCTTTCTGCCTATCCTGGACACCTCTCCCAGCACCTTTTGATGACCACCAGAAGAATACCAAGTACAAGAATTCTCACAGTGTCGTTCATCCAAGTGACTTATCTCCTTCTCCACTGTTCCACCATTACATATGGTTCGTTAATTTTTCTTACTTTTAAGAAAGTATTTAACATTCATGCCCCCAAACAAAACCCACCTACTGGTACACAATTGTATCATGGAAATTTGTAAATTGCTTTTAAACTGCATCAAAATTTCTACCTCTGCAATTGCATCCTAGGGCCAATATCTATCCATACAAGCAATCAATACTTTCTCCAAACATCTATTACTGTACTACTGTGGCAACAATTCTTAAGGGACAGGAACAAAAAAACATGCTCAACAACATACACAACAAGTAATAAAAAAATATTTGCATGTTAGAATTTTACTGTATCTGGTATGCATAGTACTTACTTGGTGCATTCTTCTAAAGACTGTACAAGCATTTGCTGGAAAGAACTTATTTCTTCCAGGTTTCCCATTAAGTATGAAGTATTTGCCATGCTTAATCTGGAGCCAAAGTAAATAAAACGTGTTTAGGTTTACAGTTATTGACTAATTGTGCATTAATACAATCTACAGTGTTAAAAGAAAATGCTTACTGGTTCTTAGATCAAGGGCCAGTCTGGTTCTGTCAGCAAGCAAACTGAATAAAAGCAAGCTCTGCCTCAAGAATCTCACAGTCCACAGTGGAAAGTGCACACTGACATTGAAACTTTGATCATGTTAACCCTCCCCAATACATGAGAGATGTCAAGCTTAATTTAAAACACAGAACAAACTCACATACTTTTCACTGGCTTGTAATGGTCGTAGGTAGTTTGAAAGCATTGTTTGTAGCTCCTTAGCATATTCATTTTCTGTTTCTAATATATTTTGTAGCACCTACAATAAATGACAATTGCTAATTGGTATTTTTAAGACCAGTTTTAAAGCATACTAAAATTCACAGTGTCACGAGAATACAACAGATTCTGATGCAAAGCCAAGCATTTATAAAATACAGCACACACTTGGTTTTCGGTTGAGTATCAACCAACAGCTGGAATACCCCCACATATGTACAGGAAAACATTTTACTGGGCCATCTCCTGGGAGCCTGCTTTAGAATATCCTCCAGCATATTCACATCAAGCTCTACTGTGCTTCTAGATGGCAAACTATTTTTGCCTCCAAAAAGTTAATGGTTAAGCAAGAGAATCAACAGAACTAAATGTAGTTCAGTGAACAGAGCTGAACTTAGAAAACTTATTGCTATTCACTGGTCATAAGCCCCACTACAAATCTTCTCATTTTGCTACACGCCATATTTGTCAAGCCTACAGTAATATCTCATTTCAGCATTTATAGGAATGATTGTAATTGAGTGCATTATTCACTGGTGTAGTCAATACTGTTTCTTGGGAAATAAAAAAAGCCATTCATTCCTAACTGCAAACCTGATGAAATAACTTTAAATAGTTCAGTATGTCAATGAAGAATTCACTGTTCCTTTCATTGGTGTCATTGATTCTGCTTACTCCTTGAATGCTTCTATTCATTTGGAGGGAGAGAGAGACCATTTTTGAGTTTGTTCTTTTGTTGCAAAACTGAATCCTGAACTGAAGATGAAAATGTCTCCATTCTCTGCTAAACACTGTAGCAGAAGAATGTCACAGGGAAAGTTATGGCAACTAGCTAGGAAATTACAGCATACAGTACAATACATAAATTTTTAAAAAGCAGAGGGTTTTTTTGGCCATTTAGACCATGAAAATAAAATATTTCCACCAACCATAGCACTAATAAAGCCCCAATATTCTCTTATACAGATATTAAAAAAAAAGAAGCATATTGTTAAAATGGTAATATAAAAGTACTTCGCATCCAAGAGGTTCAAAATTAAATCCAAGACCAATTATTTTCAACATGGCTTTTTCTACAAAAATCTCCCAGCCCAGAGTCCTTACACAGCCATTAGCAAGGAAAAGGGGACCGAAAACCAAGGACACAGTGTCTCAATGAATCACTGAACAGTATCAAAAGACATTCAAAGATAAAAATTAACAAATCTGCTAAAGATCTCGAAAGACCGGTCCATTTTCTCAAAGAGTATTTTCATTCTCTGCTATAAACAGCTGGCTGAAAAGCTTGAAATAAAACTAGTTTCATGCTGGACACACTCCATTATTTTCCTGTGCTACTTTGAATTTTTATTTGATTATTTTCTTAGCAATACCAAGAACATGGGCAATACAGAGGACATGGGGCAATAACAGGAAAGCTCAAAAACTAGAATTAGCAACCTGACAACTAGTGGAAAAAGAAAAATAAATGCAACTGTAAATAAAACTATGCCACAAAACCAATGCAGAGTACCACATGTACTTAGACTTGTTTATGTTATTCTAGTAGTTCACAATGTTACACAATACTTCAGATATACATAGCTTTAAACACTTCTCAGAACACATTAAATCTATTTTCCTTTTTTTTTTTTTAACAAGTACAGTTTCCATGACATACATTTTTTTTTACTTTTTTTTAAAAAGAATAACCTTGCTTACATAGCTCTAAAACATTATTTCTTTGAAATCTCACATTCTTCCAGCTTGACTTACCTACCTCACTGAGAAGCTATGAGGATTAAAGGCTTGGAGTGTGCTTTGATGTGACAAGTAGGCAGTACTGCAACTCAGCATTCTGGCACCAGAGAACCCTTACAATTCACATATCCACATCTCACCCGCATGATCTAATAATCACCTTTCTTCCCTTTCCTGCTTTCTGCGCGTTCTGGCTGCTGCAAGACCCCATGAGACCTCGAAGACCTTGTTTCCACAACTCCACCACAACATTTGCACAGTTAAGACTGAGCACCAAAAGAGCAGCATTGAAGTGGCAGCTTTTGCAGTCCGTAACACTGATGAATGGCAGGCACAGACAACTGAGCTCACACAGCACCAGCTCTCTCAATCACACGGCATGGAAAATTCAAGCATGGTTAACAATTCTGTCATACAAAACCCCAGCTATCTCCCTAAGGCAAAAAACTACCACCCAAAAATGGATTTAGAACTACCTACATGAAGCTGTTCGCCTTCCAAATCAAAGGGGAAAAAAGGCAGAATACAGACATACTTGGGCACAATCCATTAGTACATTCCCATTTTATCACAGTAGTACGGCACTCAAACAAAATATTTCGTATTTCAGCAAAATGGGGATCAATATCTGATTTTCCTGATTCATGAGAATTCATAAGATGAAGCCCCTAAAACAGGCTCTTGAGAAGGGCAGTGTAAAGTACTGCACAAGTAGACCATATCTCAAGAGGCCTCAAAAACTCTTATGAACTTCAGCAGACACAAACTCTTGATCCAACTTTAAAAGTGTGGCATCAAAAGAAGTGTTTATTTTCCATTACTTTTCAAACACTTAAATCAAAAAACAAGGTTGTCCAAATACTCATAACTTCGGAGAAATCTGTCCATTTCTTTACTTACTTTCAGAACAGTTACTTAATCTCAAGGCAACTGTGAGCGGAAAAAAACCTAACTTTATTTTGGTCACAAAGTTACAAATTCTCAAGGGATCTCAAGTAAAAATAAAACTCCGAGTAACGCCTGCTCTGTCTTCAGGGAATAACATGCAACAATACGCCCACTTCTTCAGTAACAGGTTACTAAATTACTTCTACATGAAAAATGCTGGATCATGAGTCTGGTTCATATTACACACTGCTGCAGACTTGTACCATTATATGGAGGACAAGACCTCACCATTCTCTGAAAACCTGCATTCCTCAGCCAGGCAAAATGTACACGTATAACAAATGTCTGACTTCTCAGCAACACTGAGTGCAAGGTGCAACTAATTAAGCACCTGAGACTTGAAGGTATGCAGTTTGTATTATGAACTTCAGATAGAACATATTTACAAGGGTGAGAAGAACAAAGGAAAGCAGTGAAAGCAGTCTCTACTTTATATTAAGCAACTTTCCCTTTGCCTATCTCAGTCTTCCTCCCAGAAAGGGAGCCTCTCCTGCCACTTTCTGGACTTCCTCTGAACTGCCCTTTGATTTTGTCCTCAGTCCAATGAATGTACCCAGAGGCGCTGCCTGCACCTGCACAAAACTTTCCCCAAGAGAAACAGCAGTAATCAACCATGAGGATTTACAGAGTTTCAGCACATCCCCATATGATGGGATATGGCCACAACTCAAAAACAGCAAGCAGACCTGGAGTAGCAGCCTCAACACATGCTTGGTTGTCAAGAGAGCCCTTAACACAGATTTTAACACTTCCTCTTTAACTCGAGCTACATCTTTTCAGCTATGGGTTGCCAAAGGTTTATCTGGAGCTGTTCTGTTTTTACCTCACCCTTGTTATCAGTACACACTGACAAGACCTCTAGCACAGAGAAGTCCCATGTCTGCAGCTTACGTATTAAGGCAGAACAAAAACTCAACTCACAGGTTAAACTACTTTCACTTCAGAGAATGGGTTTGCTGTTTTGTCTTCACTACATTTAAAAATTATATATATTTAATATANATATATATTATTATGAACTGCTAATTTTTACCCCTCACAGTGTGCCAACAGTTAGTAAACAGCTAGCAGTCAAAACAGCTGGAATCTTATTACAACAAGTTAAGTGCACCAATGAAGTTGCATCCGAACAAGACAAAAAATAACCTAATTCCAAGAGTAGATGTATGATGGTCACTAGTTACTTGCCTATTTCTTTTCTTTTTAATTAAACTACTTTAAAAGCCAGCTATAGCTCTATTTCCCAAAGTATAGAGTAGCTTGAGCCTCCATAATTATAATAGGTTATCCAGGGAACAATTTTAAAATCTCAAAAGCCAAAGGTGATATTTCAAAGTTGTATGCCATATTATAACTTTGCTGCCTGAACAAATTCAAACACATACTTTCTCTTATCTTCACTGAAGTACACTACCACCCCCCTAAATGCCTTGTATTACTCTTACAAAGTAAAATATGCAACCACAAGATTCAATTTAATTTAGGCACAGTCAAATTTAAGTTTTAGTTAAGTCTAAATTAAACAGCTGCAACTCTTACTTTTCATCATACTGAGATATGTCAGGAAAAATAACATAAAATTGTGAATTACGTATGTATTTACCACTCATTTTAAATAAATAACTAAATCAAACCAAACCTTCAAATCTGAAGGTCTGATATTTAAGGTAGTTGCCAAGTTATTTTGATTAAAAACTCAATATAAATACAGATTAAACATAAGTAAGAGCAGTCTTCTACCTAGTGAAGGAACTAAATCTTCTCCTGTCCTACATTCACTTCAGTTTACTTGCATTGAAAATCATAGGTTTCAACATCAAAACAACAAAGACAACAAACATTTCCTACTACATGCTAAAACAACCTTGGGAAAAAAATAGGCTATAAAGAGACATAGTGAAAACAAAAATAAAAAGGAGAACAATCCAATATTTTGTCACTGAATATGCCACAGTAAGGTCTTTACTTCCTGCAGAAGGAAGGGTGTGCACAGGTACTTCCCCTTGTGACTCGCAGGTGCGGGATACAAGGGGCAAAGAATTGCAGCCCTCCCTTTAGCACAGAGATACAGCTCCTGGCAGAGGCAGGAAGCAACCCAGAGGGGAGAGCAGGAGGCTGCTCCACTGCCTTCAATCAGGGCACTATATGCAAAACACCTCTGTTCTTCCAGGTGGTTGGTGTTTTTCATGCCACAACCACACGAGATGAGAGCATAAAACTATTCTTTATGATCGCTGCTAAAAACTGACAAACGAAATGAAAACCAGTGGCAGCTGCTTCAAAGAACAGGGAAAGAAACGCTGCGGTTTGGTTTTACACCAGCAGGGAGCAGTGCTTAACAAACCCAGTAAGATGCTCTTTTGCTTCCAGATGTATCTGCTTTTAATAAATGATTCTCAAAATGGTTACAACACACTTTGAAAGACAGAGCTTGGTATGTTTCTTACATGCATCTACTAAAGGGGTCTGAGTACTAAGTTAAGAATTCCTGGGAACGTGTCTAGCTGTACTGCTTCGCTGTGAAATTTATCCACCAGTGTAAGAGAGAGGTTCCTAAAGTTAATAACAGAGTTGATTCATAAGCATGAATACAAAGGAAGCAAACTGTTACAAAATGTTCAATCTCCTATTCATCAAAAGGGACAAAAATATTCTTAATCATACTAACACAGCAGAATGTCAATAATTCATAGAGATTGGGGAACACTGATTGCATATTTGGGAGTCAGGGAGAACAGGGAAATTAACAACTAGCAAAGCAAGTAAAATTGGCATAATATTACAAAAATGCCTATTATTCACTTACTTTAGACTATAATTTTGCATCATGCTTAAGAATCTGTACATGTGCTATTCTGTTAAACTAATTATGACCTTGTTCATGAGAGTCCACTAACACCCTTATCTAGTTTTGTTACTTTCTGACAAGACTGCCTTTTTTTTCATGCAGATAAGAGCACTTAGTTAAATGACATTGTACAGTATATAACAGATCTCATGGAGGAAAAATGATGACTCACCACATTGTAATAGCTTTTGTTAATTGCAGATGTATCAAAGCCTTTAGGTGGACTCTTCAATGTACCTGATTTGGGGGAAACCGGTTTTTCTGAAACATAAAATATTCTGGGGTCAATGGGGTGCAATTTCACAGCTCAACACTAGAGGTCAAACATACTGCTTTAAAATATTTATCATAGGATACAGTGAAAATAGTGCTTCACTGAGAAACATACATAATTGCACTGGAAATTACTGGCAAAAAATGAAAATCGTTCATATGTTCACAATCAATGAAACTTTAGCCTTAATGAAGGCCAGTAGAAAAACTCCCATTCTTTTTCCTGGAACCAGAACTCCATTAAGAATTTTTCCAAATTTTTTTAAAAAAACAAAGGGCTAAAAAAGACAAATAAACAAAACACAATAGGCATTTCCAAACTCTATATGAACTTTCAAGCAAAAGTAGTATTAAGTTTTAATATAATTTTAATGAACTCGGTGAAAAAGCAAGTGAGCAGTTAAAGGCTGAATATACAAGAGGTGAGATGTTACAGTCAATCTGGTTGAAACGAGATTCAAAACACTACACTAGTGAAGTAACTTACCTGATGCCTATCCCAGAAAATCATCTTTTAAAACAAATCCTCTTTTGCTATTAACAAAGTAAAAACTAAAAATACTTATGCACTTGAGAACAGTTCTTCATAACAATAAAGGCAATCCTCCCTATAATCCCACAGGGAATCTATCACTCACTAATGCATGCTCTTCCTAAAAGGACAACATTGATCTACAAGATCAAACAATAGTTCTGAGTCTTACCCAAGTGCTGACTCCCAAAACAGAGAGGCACAGAAAACACACTCCTGAAGTCTCCCCTCCCATCTCTACCACTCCCCTAAGTCAATCACAGAGGAGCAAAGAAAAGGTGAGAGAAAAATCAAGTGTCATGCTGCATGCTTTTTTTGATCTGTCACACTTTGCACTTAACCAGCTTGTGAGACCATATTTATCAGGACATTATGGTACTTTGGTTTGTTCATTTTTTATTATTTTTTAAATAATCAAGCTTGTATAATATGCAATTTTCATGTGAATAATTTGTATGCAAACTATAAAATGGCCAATTGTCAACCAACGCTCCCCACCACACCCTCACACCAAACAAAAAACCATCATCAAAACATACCTACTGGAAGTTTCACCCTTATTTTAAAAGGAAGATCCTGTTTCAGATGAATTTTAATAACGATATATAAATAATTTAACTCTAGTTTACCTGATACCTCAGGCTAAGAATAAATTATGCAAGTCTCAAATACAGACCTGCCTTTCCAGAAGCCCAGTCAGCCACACTAAAGGCCAGCTATGGAAAATTCCCATGGACAGTAAAGCTGACCAGGGAAGCACCATCAAAAGCAGGATAGTACATATGGTACCAGCTTCTCCTAAGAAATTTAATGCTTCTTCAGGCTGACCATCTGCAAGTCCATGGACGATGCCATCTCAGATGAGCTGACAACAGATGAAGGCCACCCTTTCAACGCCAATACCAGGGGTGCCTGGCAGGCCAGCAGAATCTGAGGCTTTAGATAATGGTCCATTAGGCACAGCTCATGCCCCAGGAGCACACAAGTGCTAATATCTTTAAGGGGCTTTTCTATGTATTGCACTGGAACTCTCCTCAAAAAAGCTAATCTTAAAATAAAACATGGTTAAAACTGGCAAACATGAGCAAAAAAAATTTCTCCTTACCAGGTTCAGAGATGACAGTAAAATCCTTTTGGTTAATATCCCCCGCCTACCCACCCCAACTCAGATCTAAGCCGACAGACAGCACAAAAACTATTAGACCCAGCAGTTATCCAGCTGGGAACACTGATGCTCTCAGCCACCAGCCCTGCAGCACATCCTTGCTCTGCTACAAAGCCAAGTAATTCCAAATGACAGGACTCCTCCCAACCCCTTAGAACAAAACCGTGAACTCGAGCAGAGTTGCCATCAAACACTCGGTGTGAAAGAAGAACCCGGAATCATGTCATACGTATGGCTACTCATTTATGTATTCATCAACAATGCTACTTCTTTACAGGACAATTACAATTCATTCATCTCTACTGAATGATGAAAATTATGTTATTTACATGAACTTGGTAATTTGTTTTCATGCTCTGTGGAAGCTTTTGACTTATCCTCCAATTTACAGTGACTTTCAGGTTCACTAAGTACCTAAAAGTTTGTTAATCCTGTGTCAAAGAGCATGAAAGGAGAAACCACAGTTATTTAAGGATAAAGGTAAATACATGTCACTGAGTTTATCACTATACAGATGTCTGACCATTGTTAATCTGAAAAAAGTTGGCTGTTCATAGAATTCTGGCTTTTTGTTATCTTAAAGGGTGTGAAAATACACCTCTCCTCTTAAGCTGCTGAAGGAAGTTGGAGATTTTTTTGCTGAAATGTATAGTCATTTATATTACCAGCTGTTCAGCTGAATCAATTATCCATCAGAGACACATACACGTCCAAATTCAGATTTAAAAACAGGACATAAAGAAAGATTCACACATTCAGATCATTTTGCCTGAACAGCCATAATCAACATTTAGCTTTTAAAATGTAAAGGCCATTTCTATTGTAGAAACACAGAATTAGACATAGCAAATTAGTCCAGCTGTCTATCATGTCTGGTATTCTGCCTTCAAGCACTGCCTTGCTTCATACGGAGGAATAAGAAAGTCTTGTTACAATTAGCTTATTGCACAATGCATTACACAGAAGAAAATCCTGATCTTGCACATAAAAAATCACTTTCTTTGTTTATGCTAAGTTAAGTGTTATTTATTATTCTTGTAATAGAACATTAAGAGTACTTTTGCAAACAGAGCATATTTCATTAAATATTTCAAGCAGATGTCACCCCCATTCAGCATAGTGGGAATACATATAGATCTTATAGGTCTGTATGTCTATAAAGTCCGTAAGTTTCTGAAACGTTAGCAAAACCCTGGCGCCTTGCCCACTCCAACACAGAGATTCTGTTTATCAAAGCACTGGAAGAGAGAAACCTGAGCCAGACACCAAGCTTTCCCATACAGAAGATTTTTCCTGTCTCCCCACTTTTCTCTCAATCACAATGTGAATCTGCTACATTAACACTGAGAACACAATGAAAGTGGGCACAGCATATGATCAAATCCAAAGCAAACAGGCATCTGCTGAATTACTGGAAGACACAGTATCCAGTTGATGACTGAAACCAGGAGGTAAGTTACCACTATCACTTTCTTTCATGATCAAAGTATTACATTCAACTGTCCTCAGCTACACTTGATAAGGCTTTGAAGTGTCTAGTTGGCAGTGATAAACCAGATAGAATTCACTTAACAGATCACCTTTGGGCGGAGAAACAAGGTGGCACAGGCTTTTTAACATTATTCTTCCAACAGTTATCTTCAGTAGAACCAAAACAACTCAAAGTAGCTTTTGTAACAATGTGAATGCTTTTATAACCTTTCCCTAAGTAGCACATAAGATGCAATGAACTCCCTAAAATGAAGTTCTTATCCTTTACAAATGTCTAATTGACTGTAAAATTGACCCAATCCTTCTCAATGTTTTGCTTCCTTCTGTTTTAATTTACATGCAAGTATTTCTTTTACTTGCCTTCAAATTATTTGACATTCTCACAGTCTCTCTCTTCTGTCATGCCTCCAGTTCATGCCATATTCATTTTCATGCAACACTCTACTTCATGCTATTCCACAAAGCATTCACTGCCTTCAGAACATACTTTACTAAAGCATTTCAACCCTGCTACTGCAAGAACAATACCACGTGTTTCTGTGATCACTGGGCTACGGTGCATAACCTAGATGCAAAGATCTCCTTTGGGCTATTTCATCCTACATTTGGGGGGGAAAGATATGCCAACTGAGACACCAAACGCTATGTGATCTCTATTACTGAAGAGGTACAAGCAAACTGCCTTTCAAGAGTAATTGGTTCAAGTTCAGCACCAGGAGGGCAGGCCTAAACCTGTCCCCAGTTCTCAAGCAGGCTCAGGCAATGCTTCAATGCTTCTTCCCCAACAGTATTCATTAGTCCCAACCTCTATTCTATTTATGCCTGTAGAATAACACTTGACAAGAGCACAAAGTACAGCTGCAAGTGTACGTGGCTGGGTAAGAGAAAAACTAACATTCTCAGTGGGGATTTATTTTTTTTTTTCTTTCCCCTTTTTTTTCCCTAAAGCTAAAAGCAGACCTCTCCTTCCCTAATGTACCAGGGGATGGAAACAGCTGCTGCTCTACTCTTTCACTACATTCTGACCTCTTCCAGACACTGGGTTTTTCTGTTTGTTTTTTAACATCCAACCAGAAAAACCATTAACACCATAATTTGCACTGGGGCTGATATTAACATAACTGTCAAGAAAGCATAACAGAACTGAGACCAGGACAGTAATGACACATTCATTTCTGTGAAGAATTGGAATAAAGTTTATGACATATCACATGCAATTTTTACAAAGCTATATTCCCTTCTGCGTAATCTCATGACATTTAAAGGGATTATATTTGGATAAAACTCAGCAAGTGACCATGTGATCTTTGAAAAATCTGATTAACATCTGACAGTAGCTAAGCAAGTGCATCCCATTCTGGCTAACCACTATTCTTTTCATTGCAAGGGAACCCTCGAAACTAGGTCTCCAAATCTCTCTACTATGCGAGACAAACAGCAATGTAAGAGACAAGGCTCCATGTACACCTCCACCCCTTCCTGCTCCACTTTATGCAAGGAAAAAAAAACTCAGTAAGGCCACACTGTCAAGTATCTAACAAATTTACACAGTATTTACCTTTTACCCTCTGTCATGTCTAACAGTACAGCAGGATGAAAGCAAAGTCCTCTCATTTCTTAGTGACTTGTGATCAAAGAACATTAAAAATGGTAAGAAGTTACAAGGCTTGAAAATGGAAATGAAAACATGCACAGGGGAGGAGGGAGTGAGAAATGGACCATTTTTTGGAAAAGACACACCTGAATAATTTATTTTTTTTTCATTTTTTTTTTCCTATCTATATGTTTGATCATAGCTACCACAATTTCAGACAAATACTCCTTTCAGGTCAGGAAGGGGGAGAGAATAAACACACACTCAAAAGCAAAATAAAAAGTTTTCCATCCCAAACAAATTTGTTTTCCCCAAAATAGTCACTGACCAGCCTAAAAAAACTAAATGCTGTGCTTTGCTCCATAAACTCAGTATCTGTCCTATACAACCATTCATAGCTAGTCTCATAACATGTATTAGCATTCTGTGCTAATATTAATCACTCTGGCATAGCTAAACAAACAAGTTACAACACGGGCATAACTTCACATCTTAGCTACTCTGAGATACCTTCCCACATAACATGCTCTGCTTGTGTAATGTATGTAACACAGCTTATTTCTGAAATTTTTAAGAACTCAATATGGATAAAGGCAGTCCCCATTACTAAGCAGCTGTTTTTTCCTTTCCTTGAATATCTAACTTCAAGGACAGCCTACAAGCTAAGATTACAAATATACAGTTTTCTGACATTAGAGGATTTTAATTTAGAAAAAAAAATCCATTTATCTAAAAGTCTAATGTCCATGAAGTTTGTGAGAATTAGGAAAAAAAAAAAAAAAACACGAGTAAAGAATTTTTTTCATTTCTTCTGTCATTCAGTTTGCAGAAGTCAGGTTACAGCAGATTGAGGATTTATTTACTCAGACTCACCATCTCCCAGGAGCTCTCCAAATAATGCATCATCAAAAATGTTAACAGTGTAACCTATAGAGAATATTTCTAACTAGTTGCAGTATTTTAAGCCACATTTGAGAGAATCAAAAAGGGTAAAGTAATACTGTCAGGGCCAGAACATTTTACATGTATTTTGAAAACAGGTTAGATGCCCAGGATGAACAGTTTGTTCATTAAGACCTCATCCAAGAGCAAGTATTTTAACAATCCTATCCTGATCTTTTTTAAATTAAATCATTTTAACACTGATAGAAAACACATTTTGAATTTGAACTAACAAGACAGCAAATTCTCCTAACTAGTTTTAAAACACCTAAGAAAAAAAAGCACTGTTATGTTTCAACTTCATGCTTAAGTCATGAAGGCACTTAAAATATTTCTAAATTAGGAAAATCCCAAAGTGAAGTATATATAGTTGCTAGAAGTCAAGAAAAATGGACAGTGTAAGATTATCAACTCAAGAAAGGCCAACCCTCCTAATAAACACAAGTTAAAAAGAGCAGGGACACAGGAGGACAGTAGAGACTGTGAACCCATTCATATAACCTAGATGAAATTTCTCATGAACGCCCACCAGAGCAGTTCAAGTAACTTCAGAGCTTTGTGGTAAACAGCACCACATCCTTGTTCCAAGGACAGGAGAACAAAGAAAGTCCAGCCTCAGGAGACACAGTGACAATGCACTTGGATACAGAAGAGTGAAGAGTTACAGAAAAGCCCTCTCTCTAGCACCTTCAACAATATCCATAGAGCAGAAATAAGTTGAGAATAAAGACATTCATAAAAAAAATTCATGGAAACAACTAATAAAACAAAGGGGAAAAAAAAAAAGCTCAGCAAAAATTACAGCAATGAACTCAGAGAGAAGAATTCAGTAAACTTCAAAAATATGGGTTAAAAAAAGAACTGCCACTAGTGACAGCATAAAGGAATTGTCATTCTTGTGAGCCTTTTCTGCTTAAAAATCAGGGGCATCTCAACAAACAGGAAAGGAAGATGCAAACTGACATGAATCAAATATCGCAAATATATACACTCACCACAAACACAAAAATAAGCAAAAGTAACTAGCAGAAATCAAGGTCACCAGCTGAAATACAACTGCCATGGACATAAGGGTAGTAGCAACAAAACATTCCATAGCATGCATACATCAAGGGGTAAAGCTGATCTGCAACTCAACAGTTACTAACAGACATCAAGAAGCTGTTAGTATGTCATGCTTCTTTCTACCACCCTCCCATCTTTCTTATAAAAAAGTCAACTTCAGACAATTCAAACACATACCTACAAATGCAGAAAAGCAGGTTAAAATTACTGTTTTGATAAATTACCCAGCACCTGCTTGTGTTGATCTGATAGTAAGAGAGCTAACTATACCCATATCTGAAAGCAGAGAGGACAAGAGAAGTTACATAAAGCACTGGAAGAGGCCAAACAGTAATTTTAAAAGGGAGGAGAAGAACGGAAAAGGATAGTAAGCTACAGGTCAGTCATTACAACTTTGTAATAACAATGAACCCAGCTTTCTGGGAAGAAAAAAGCATGGGCACAAATTGCCTTTGAGAGAAGCAGCTGAACATACAAGAGAGCACTCCAAGAACGTGAGAATTCTTGCAGAAGCCCAAAGGGGAAAGGTATTGTAGGACAGAGAACACATCTATACAGCCAAAGGAAAAGGGCCTGGGAGAAAATCCTTCTGAGGGCAAAAAGTGAATGCTAGAAGTGAAAGACTAGAGGCAATTCATCTCAGCCCCACGGATCAGACATGGTTGCAAGGACTTACAAGAATCAAACTGCACTTGATAAAAACCTTGGCTCTACAGCTTGTTGTCCCTTCCTGCCTAGAAGAGTTACTTCACTAAAGTGCAGTATTCTTAACAAAACAAGAACCACCTTCGTTTCAATTACTGGCAACTTCTGGTTCTTACATGTTCACTGTTAAAAGCTAGTTCTATTCTGGAGCCTAACTGCCTATCCAGGTTCCAGTTTCAGGCATTGGAGGAGACCAAAACTGATGAAATCCAAATAAGATCTCTGCCACAACGACTGAAATGAGTAAGGGTGACACAAGGGCCATCATGACTGATGCTACACCACTACAGACAAACAACAGGCTTCAAGAATTGTTTGTCAGGATAAACTGCATCTGAGAGACCTCTGAAGAACATTAAAGACAAGTCTTACATTGTGACTAAAAGAATTGTCAAAGAGAATTCAGTTGAAAAGGGCAATGAAGTTGCAAATCTAAGACTAGCATTTTGCAACAACAGACTGTAGATAGGAAATCAAGGAAGAAATAATAAGATGCAACCGGAAGACAAAGAATAAGTTTAAAACCAGAGCTTTGCCCTCACAACCTCACTTTGCAATGAGGCATCTGCATGACTGCCTAAAAAAAAAAAAAAAAAAAAAAAAAAACCAAAAAAAAAAAAC
>VXBX01006668.1:217056-230666 GCA_013400415.1 Scytalopus superciliaris
AAAAAAAAAAAAACCCAAAAAACACATGTCAATGACTTTAGCATGGCCCCAAAAGATATGTTTTCACTGGAGCTGTGACAAGGGAAAGAGTGATAAAGCCTTCCATAGTCCCTTGGTAGTTTTATCCTATCAGGTTTATCCCTAATCTCTGAAAGTAAGCTGAGACAGGAAAGACATGTGAAAAAAAAAAAAAGGAAATAAAGAAGACAGAGAAATTATGTCACCCACAGCAATGTCCTAGTGGATTAAAAAGTAATGTCAGTTTCAATATTCAAATAACATTTACAGAAGGCATTTTCACTATATAAAGTTCAAAATATAACTTCAGTGGAAGGGTGAAGCCTGTATGAAGAAAAGTGGAAGGTGTATGAACAGGAAAGAAGAAGAAATCACAAATACATTATCTTTCAAAAGTAGATTTTGGTAGAACTGGGTTTCCTTCCTGCAATTGTTTGCTTCTAAGTAATGGGATATGTTGAGTAAGTTTTTTGGTGTAGATTTTTTGGTTGGTTTGGGATTTTTTTCTGGTTCACTTTTTTTGCTTTGTTGTTTTTCAAGAGATTCGTAGGAAAATTCTCACTATTCAAACCCAAAGCACTAATTCAAAGTATGTCACCATTGGAGTCAAAATCCCATATTCTAGGAATTCAGACCAAGGAAGTCAGAGCAACCCAACTGTGACAGGACAGAAAAACAGGCAAACAGAATGGGGAGTTCTCTGCATGCTTACTGCAAACTCAGAAGCCACAGAGCACTCTACACAGTGAACTGGGGTGGTGAAGTGTGAGTTCCTAAGCATTAATGATGGTTTTGAATGAAGTTCAGTAAATAAAGTCTAGCTTACACAAAAAGCATTATAATTTTTAATTAATCAACCAACTATTAACCTCCAGACAAAGTAAGAATTTCTGCAAATATGCTCTCCCCTCCAAAACTCACCATTTGATTTTATTTCTCGTACGTAGTTACTTGGAAACCACCCTGTCTTTCCATTTAAAGTTCCTTCCCACCAGCCTCCTTCTTCCACTCTTGTAACATGAATAATATCTCCTTTTGAAAAAGAAAGTTCATCTTCATTTGTCTGTTGAAAATTAAATTTTGCTCTCACCACCAACTGATGGTTGCCGTTATCTGTCATGTCCTAGGAAGTGAGAACACAAAGAACAAAATGATCATGTTGGAGATTTAAACAATTATCCCACGAAGAAAATAGAAATACCCATAAATTGGAATTAGCCTCTCCTCCACACACAATACTTGCCACATATTCTTACTCAAAAGCCTTTGAAAGGAATGATTCAACATTTCTAGTATTTCTCTAGTTTTTAATCTATGGATTTTTATCAGCCCAGGGAGTATAATATTACAGTCCTTCCAAATCAGAAGGGGTTAACAGAGCTAAAATGAGAATAATAAGAAAAATGAAGAAAGCACGTATATTTTCTACAGAGAGCATAAATTGAAACTGCCTTTGGCAACTAAAAAGAACCAAGGGCTTTACCTTGGAGAGTATTTATTTAAAAAACTGGGCTGGGAGGAGAAAATGAGTTGGGTTTAATTTGGTTTTGAATATAAATAGAATTTACAGCTTAAAACCATTTTTTTTTTTCCTCCTGTAACAGATCAGGTTGGAAGGTTCCACAGCTGAATGTACAAGTCTCCATGGCCTGCCAATGGAGGACAGTGTCCTTTCACAAAACCTACAAAACAATTATGCAACTTACCTTGAATAAGTACCCACAAATCATTTCTCTCAAGGTTAGCAAAGCTGGAAGTCTGCAGCATGTCAGACTTGCAGCTGTCCATATAATGATGTGTATGCATGCTCATCCCCTATCACAGACGGGAAGACAGATCATCGCTCTGTCGTAACAACTAAATGTTAACAGATACTTCGAAGAAGTCTTTCAAATTAATGATATTTAAGCCCAGCATTTTGTTTGTGAATGTCAAATTTGAATATGTGCACCATTCAAGCATTTCATGAGAGTCAGAGCAAAGCTAAATACTTGGACAGCTTTAAATACATTGCACTGGAATGAAGAGAACAGGACAACAAATCATGTCTGTCTCTGTTGCAACAAAGGATTATCTCTGTAACTAAAGAAGTAACTTAGTGAGAAAATGACTGTATAAGCAATTCTAGTCAGCTAGCCAGGCAGAAGATTCTCACCTACATATTGTCTATATAGTTGAGATTATCAAAAGATGTACTGCATGTTGTCACTGGGATCTTGTAACATGTCCACTTAATTCACATCCACAGCAATCAGGTTATTGTATCACAACTCAACAATCAGACTTAGGAGCTGAGAAACTATAGGAAAATGAGGGCAAACAACTTCAAAAACACACTGAAAGCCTCAAGATACTGTAAGTCACGGTGTCTGACAATCAGATCAGCACATTTTTGAACAAGTGCATCTGCCTTAGTCCTCTGCTGCTACATTATGTGCTTTCATCCACTCTGACTGCTCAACAAGAGAAAATGTTTTGCCTTAGCAAAGAGTAAAAAGCCACAAAACAAACAGCAACACTGCACAGTGAGATCAACTACAGTCCCTTTGCTCTGTCAGAATGGCTTTTCAGTAGAGGAAACCAAGTACAAATTTGGTGAGAACAGTTCCAATTTGATCATCTACAGCAACAAAACTAAACGAAGAATTTCCTGGGTTTGGCCACTAGCTCTTTCCCTTCTTCTTACACTTCTCAGCTCTTTCTAAATTTGTGCAGAGCAACTCAGATCACCAAAGTGATGGAAATACTTAAAACTCTAATCACTTCAGTGATCCAGCTAAAGCTAGCCCCACAAACAGCTGCACCAACAAAACTGAGTGGGTTGTCAACAGCAGAACAGGGGCTGGAATGGGTGGCCTAGGCAAGAACTTGCACAGAGAAAACACATCAAACTGCACCTAAGAAAGCTTAAGCAGAGCACTATGTTTCAAGTTTCACACAGTAATCATCGCACCATTCAAGACAGCCTCTTTCAAGAACAGAAAAAGAAGCTTTCAGTAGGGATCTGAACACTCCTTGCAAACCTTCAGTCACTAAAAGCACTTTTTATCACAGTTAGTTTCTATGAGGTACTCAACCCTGCTTTTGGCTGTACTACAAAACTCCCCACACCACTCAGTTACCTGAAGGCCAGTTGAAGCATTAGCCTTGAAACCTAACAGAAAACAGGAGTAACTACTAGTATTGCCAACATTAAAAATACCTTCACTGAGGTTTGAATACCTTCAGTCAACACCTCTAAACTCAGAGAGAGAAAATGAGATTTGTGCCTGTGGAAAAGAAAGTCCTTATACTGAAAGACACAAATCCAGTAAGATACCGTGTATGAAGACAACTTGGAGTGCTAAATGAGGAAAAAATAATTAGAAGTCCCCAGAAAGCTGCATTTATTTTGGAGTATCATAAGAAAAGCTGCAAAAACATGTCACAGGCTAGAAATATAGGGGTGAAAGAGAGGAAAGAATCTGCTACACTATATGTATTTACCTATAAGATTTGTGTAAAGGAAAAAAAAAGAAATCGCATCACAGCATGTTTTGTTTTTCCAGAACTTACCAAACTCCGATACTGTCCCTGAAAGAGTTTTGAAGTTCTACTGTGTAAAGACTGGGATCCCAAAGAATCAAAAGATTTTATCCGATGAGATGAGGGACGTGCACATACAGAGTCACTGCCCAGCCCTATATCTGTAGGAGGATAGAAAAAAAAGTAAATATTAGAAGTTGAAAAAACTGCATGTAACTTCTGCTTACCTCTGTGAAATTCATATGCTTAAACCAGATTTGATGTATCTGCAGTTGCTCAGTAATTCAAGATTCAAAAAATATAGCAATAAATAATCTAAAATCCTGAGATATTGACAATTTCTTCTCCACAGACAAGAAAACAATTGGGGCTGTTTAGAAATAGAGGATGGTTATGAATCTATTTCTCTATTCTTATTCACTACCAGTCTATTTAAAGGTAATTAACCAGCATCATTTTAGCTAGTGGCCAAGAACTTGGGATGCATAAAACTTGCTTGAAGTGTAGCCAGCCACATCTGTTTCTTAGCTCTTCCTGCAGCACCAGAAACCTCCCCACCATCTCCTTCCCAATTAAAACATTCCTTCCACTGTCTTTTTTCATACATTTCTTTGTCTCATCTGTCTTTTTTTTGCCAACTAAGCTATTTTTCTTCTTCGGAGGGAAGCATAGGAGTAGAAGGGCGAAATACTGCTTGCTCAAGTTAACAACACCCTCCCTAAACCTTGCCTGTATTCCATTTGTCTCTACTCTGAGAAGCACACCCATGTGATACACTCATCTGAAGGACAGTGTTATGTGCCATCCAGAGGCTACTGGAGTGCCTCATGAGCTGGGAGGCATCAAGGGAGCAGCAGTGCAGGGCTCATACCACTGTCCCAGACAGCAGAGGGGCTGCTGGAGGCATTGGGGCAGCCCCAGCCCTGGATACTGGGCTGGCACCTCCCTGGGATGGTATGTTGCCCACCCATAGGTGGTGTCCTTGTTTGGATTACTAAGCCACAGCCAGACAGGGGCTGCACCAAAAGCAGCTTCTAAGGCCCGGGGTCAGTGCTGGCTGTGGCTCCCACAGCCCTGCTGGGAGCCTCTCCCCATGTTATGGTGGGACAGGGGTCGCTCCTGGCTGCACCAGTGCCCCAGTTCTCACAGCTGACCCCCCCAGGAGGTGGATGCTCCCAGGGCACTTGCACGGGACATCAGACAAACATTATTCTTCTGCATAAGTATGGCAAGTCATTCCTTTTCCTCACCTTTTCCCACATACAAGGAAATTACTCAGCAAGCATCTGAGCTTCAAGAAGCCCTGAAAGCAATGCCCAGAAAGTATTTTCTGTCCCAAACCTAGATGTTTTCACTAGACTACACAAACCTCCCACCTGCTCTCCTGGTTTTTATGCCTTTGTTATGCTCTTTTCTAGAAGTTTCCTTGTCTTCCAACACTTGACCTCCATATCTGGAGTCTTCTAATAGTTACTTTCCGACTAAAGTAGACCATGATTATGCAAATCCAAGCTATTTTTGTCCAAGCGAAATAACACATACAGGCTCAGACCCATGAGAAGATTGGTGAATAAGGCATATCTGATGTTCCACATCAAACCTGAAAGAACAACTTGATTCATCTTAACTGGAAAGCCTTCAAACTTCAGCACAGCATCCAACAGCAGCTGAGATGCAGGAGGAGGAAAAGGGTTTGAGAATGACAACAAACACAGTAGTGTTGAGAAAGGATGCTCCAAGTCTGCAGTGACTGAGCAGAAAACACCTCCTCAGGTGTGTTTTTTTTTAAATGAGTCATTGTTATCATTCAGAAATCATTATCCTTCAAAAACAAAAAACCTATAAATATACACTCCCTAGTCAAATAGTGCAATATTAGAACTACACATATTAAGTTGCTTATTTTGTATGGATAGTATCCTTAGACATTGAAGTAACAAAAGAGGTCACACTTTGTGAACCTGCTTTCTTAAAAGCATTTAAAGGCCATGGTATTAAGATAAACACTGATGATTATAGTCCATTATGGAAAGGACATACATCTTTTTTTCCACAGACCATCAGGAGAGTAATGGGACTAGATCATGGACCTAATTTCTAAATCTTAACTATATGAATAATTCTAATGCTCCCAGAAATTCTAAAGTTGCTGTAATTACCAGTATCTAATAGAACCTAAGGATTAAAAGGAACCTCTCCACATCCAGTTTGCTGTTTCCTAATTGCAATCAGGTAGAAAAAAAGACAAGCCAACAAATCCAGCATTATAACTTGACACAGTTCACCTCGAAAAACAGGATCAGGTTGACTTATGAGAGTGTGTTCTGACTTCTGGGCAACCCTAAAACACACTGCCTGCATTTAAGTGTGGCCTGATTCATGAAATTTTCTATTTCGCAACAGCAGACCTAATATACCAACACAAGAGCACCTTTTAAAGCTTAAATTAGGAACCACATGTGTTTGAGGTGAAAACAAAGAAAATTATTACAAACAAACCACATGTAAATTGCAAGTATTTTTACCAATAATATCTGAATACTTTCAAATTAATCTGAACTTTTAACAGATTTAAAAGGTTTGCAGACTTCATGTACCAATCAAAGTTTCTCTTAAAATACTTAATAAACATGTTCAATTAATTTCTCAATGGAATTATTGTCAGAAAGAAAAAAAATCAACTCTGCTCCTAAAAAAAATGAAAAAAATAAAAAAAACCCACCCAAGAATATGGAATAGCAACAGAATGCTCATGGTAATTTCTTCAAAATCTTTACTCTTCCATCCATCTAAAGATTTCCAGGGTTTGTAAAACCTTTTCTCCCTCTTATCATTATCTCAACTTCCTTATATCAGTTCCTCTCCACTCACTTGTATACAAACAGCAACTAGTTTCTTGATCTCACCCCTCCAGAGACTAAGAATTTGATGGAGTGAACATTCACAGCAGTCTTTCATCAGTAATCACACTCATTACTCACATTCCGTATATTGCAAGAAGGCCCATCTCAGAAGAACCTGTGTGTGCCTGAAATTCTTGCAGACCCACAGGGGGATCTGAAAGCCATCTTTCAACACTAGAGCAGGAAGATAAGAGTCTAAAACACCTTCTACACAATCACTCAGTTAATGAAAGTTGTTTAGAAGAATAGTTGAACAGGGAGATTTATTGTTGCTCCTAGGAATGAGACAACACCACAGTTTGCATGTGGTTTCAACTTTGAGTTTCCACACCACCATCACCCACTCCCTCCATGTAAGGGATCACCCAAGTCCTTTCTAAGCCAGCTGCAACTGTGGCTTCTTGCTGTGGGCATTAATCTATCTATGCCTGGACAGAACAGCTGCACTTTTTCTTCACTTTAATGACAGTAAAGGCAGCTATGGTCAGCGTACAGCAGTTTTAAATGCACTGGTTTGCATTTGCACTTACACTTTAAGTGAGAGGCAGTATCTCCAACTGACCTAAGTAGCTTAAAAGTGAGTGGTATTACTCCATATCCATCCATTTAAACTAACAAAAACTCAATCTTAAGGGGCACTTTCTAAGGTAAGGGGGAAAAAAAAAGAGCCACCAAAACCCAAAATTTCTACTGAAATAGATGAGAGAAGTATTATAAAAGTGACAAGATATTTATCACATGAGCATTAAATGAAGTAAAACTGATCCACCACTGACTTTACTATCATTTTTCTTCCTCACATAAAAACTGACAAGAATGGTTCATTTTTAAATCTCTGTCACCAGATTCTGACCTGATGATCACGACTGAAACTTGCTACTGACATAGGAGCAGTAAAAAGCCAAAAGGGCCAGTAACATTAACATTTCTTGACTGTTCTTTGGTCCAGTTGGCATCATTTAGCACAGCCTCACCCTGCAAAGACAGATGGACATCTCTCACCTGTGTGTTATTTCTACAGCTCTCTCCCCTGCCACCAAAGAACATGAGGCAAGCAGTTCATGACTTCTAGCTGCTACCTAAATGAAATGTGTGGCTTAAAGGATCAAAGACACTGGCTGTCCTTTTGTTACTGGCAAGAAAGTAACGCTGAGCAATAGAGAGTGGGGAGCGCAAAAATTCTGACAAAACTGTTCAAATATGAGAATGACAGAATGGGGCAAAAGTTACCTATAGTGTTTCAAACTGGGATGCAAAAAAAGAAAGGAAAAAAAAAAAAAAAAAGAAAACCGAAAAACAGGCCCTTTTCCCTTTTTCTAAGATTGCTTGCCAGCTTAGAGGCTTCACCTCGGCTCTACCACAAAGCTTCCTTCTGCAAAAGGTGCCAGTAAAGAAGCCAGAGAAATCACTGCCAACATCTTAAAAACATGAACTCCAACAAAAGCTCTTGTAAAATGCTGCACACATTCATTTCCTCATGGGTACAGCAACAGGTGCAAATATACACTGATGCAAGTTGAAATTAATTGTAAACCAACACCAAGACAGAGCAGTCTACTTACCTGCAGTCACCTTATTTAAAGCCACAAGAGAGCTGAGAACTTTGCTGAAATTCTGTCCCTGATACAGGTCATTTGCATCAAAAGTCTGAAAATAAACAAAAAAAAATGCAATAGGTCATAGAAACAAGCCTTTAAACTACATATTTCTATACTATCATGCAGACCATGAATGCAGAAGCCATTTCCTGATCAAAGGATCACTGTTTTAGTGGCTGTTACGGACAAGCAAAACTCTGGCAGGCTTTTTCCCCATTAAAAAATAGCACCAACAACAAACCAAGCCATTTTTAAATAGAAGGATAATATAGCAACAGCTGCATTTGAAAAAAATGAAGAACATAGAAAGTAAAAACATGAAGTATCATTTAAGCTACAAGGAAGTTGAACAAAACATAATTATCAGAAAATAGAAGCTTTCCTTAGACATTCTGGCCAAAAAAGTCACTGGGTATCAGCACTCCTGGCAAACTTTTCTTTTTCTATAGCAGTGCACAGGCATTGTACCTGATCATTCAAAAAGTATTTTTAAAATTACTACAAATACTTTAAGAAGTACTACTACCTACATGCTGCCTCTTCACTCTATGAGACACAGAAGAAAACTGCATTCCTGAACAGGAATTTTAAACGAATTTTAAACGAATTTTAAACGAATTTTAAACGAATTTTAAACGAATTTTAAACGAATTTTAAACGAATTTTAAACGAATTTTAAACGAATTTTAAACGAATTTTAAACGAATTTTAAACGAATTTTAAACGAATTTTAAACGAATTTTAAACGAATTTTAAACGAATTTTAAACGAATTTTAAACGAATTTTAAACGAATTTTAAACGAATTTTAAACGAATTTTAAACGAATTTTAAACGAATTTTAAACGAATTTTAAACGAATTTTAAACGAATTTTAAACGAATTTTAAACGAATTTTAAACGAATTTTAAACGAATTTTAAACGAATTTTAAACGAATTTTAAACGAATTTTAAACGAATTTTAAACGAATTTTAAACGAATTTTAAACGAATTTTAAACGAATTTTAAACGAATTTTAAACGAATTTTAAACGAATTTTAAACGAATTTTAAACGAATTTTAAACGAATTTTAAACGAATTTTAAACGAATTTTAAACGAATTTTAAACGAATTTTAAACGAATTTTAAACGAATTTTAAACGAATTTTAAACGAATTTTAAACGAATTTTAAACGAATTTTAAACGAATTTTAAACGAATTTTAAACGAATTTTAAACGAATTTTAAACGAATTTTAAAACAAATTGAAGTTGCTGGATAGCTTAGATGGAGAATGAGGTTTGGGAAGGGGAGGGATGAAAAGTGAGGTTTGTTTTATTTTTATTTTTTTAACTGTGGACAAAGAGATCCAAACCTCAAACTGTCTTGCAGAAAACACTCCAGTAACTGCAAGCACTGAGTGATGACATTAAACATCTGGATTGGGGGGGGGGGGGGGNCAGAAAATTAAAAAAAAAAAAAAAAAGAAAGAGAGAGAGACACTCATTCTGTCTGAGGTAATGGAAACACTCATCCAAACTCTCATGAAAACAGCTCTTACAATAGATTCAGCAAAGGTTGGAAGGAATCACTGTACTTCTTTGTGCAAGTCTAAAAAGCCAACAACAAAACACAGCAACTACAGTTCTTCCAACTGATTTAAGAAACAGAAAGAGATTTAGTTTTCCACAGTGTAGCTGTTTTTATCTAAAATCTGATCATTTTCCTGATAAACTACCCATCCTCCAGGCACTATCAGAAAGTCTGTACTCCAGAAAGCAGCCTTCAAAGGCAGAAAAGGAAAAACCCCTATTCCCAAAAGAGAAGAAAGGAACAAAGAAAAGCTAGTTGAACTCAAGAGAAACTAAAATTTTAACAGAAGCTACCCAAAGTAACCACAGAAGGGGCTGCGAGACCAGTTGTGACTGGTTATGTAATATCCCAAGAAAGGTAGAACAGATTTAGGAAATATTTAATGACAGTATTACTCAGAAAAAAAAAAATCTCCCAATGCATCCACAGTACTGGAGGTACTTGCACATGTTAACAGGCACATTTTTCCCCTGCTCAGACTGGGGATCATCTCTGGCCCCGGGAGCAGCAGCTCCACCTGGGCTGTGCAGGCACTGACATCTCCCAAGCTCGAGTAGTGTGTGCACCGCTCAGAAAAGCTATGCCACGGAACAGACACAGAATCAAAGAGAGGCGCACACTAGTATACTCCAAGCATTTATCACTCACACAAAATAAGACAAATAACTATTTCAACAAATTTCACTGGGCTATAGATCATTTCAATGACAACTCTTAGTTATTCAAAGCTATAAGGAGTAAGGAGAGGAACCAGGGAACTGCCTAGATATGAATTTTTAAGGTTTTTTCTGAAACACGAGGAAGTATTAAAAGTTTACATACACAAAATACGCAGTAAGGAAATAAGAAATAATTTGACTTCACAAAAACAATACAGACATGATAGGTTTTTTTAATAACATAATACATAAATGCAAAACCAGACTGGAGATCAGTCTAACCACTACCCAAATTAGAGGGAAAAAAAAAATGAAGCTGTTATGAAGTCTCAGGAGCGTGAAATTTTCATTGTTAGCTACATGCTTACAGTGGTAGTTTTTAAACAAGGAAACTTGAAGTGTGAACAGAATCATGAAAGACTGGCACTCATACTAAAAAAATAAAAGGAAATATATGAGATAGGTGCTCATGCAAACACCAGAACTGAATCAGAAAGGGACTACAGGGGAGAGAAAGAATGATTACGAAACGTTTAAGAAAAATGTTATGAACTACAGCTTAAACTTACAAAAACTTAAAACCAACCCAACCCTAAATTGATTTTAAGCTCACCTTCATTCTGGATTCTGACAAAGCCAAGAGCTCTCCAAAGTCAGGCTAACTTGAGAGCAATAGGATGTGAGGAAGCCTCGTTTCCTGCTGTGCTGAGACTATAGGGGATACCAAGAACAATTTGATTGGACCATCCCAACATGTATAGAGCCATAAAAAAGCCTGTATCCAGGACATGCATCCAGTCTGCTACTCCACAGGAAACAACACAATGGGAGGATACAACAAGCAGTTGCTTCCTTGTGATTTTACATGAAGTAATTCTGACAGGAAGCCACCCTCAGCAGTCATGGCCCGTATGTTCATCAGCAGCATAAGATAAAGGGGGAGGGGGAACATGACACCCTCTAGAGACATTTTCTCCTAACATAACAAATGTGTAAGAATAAACTAACCCAGAGAGATGAAAAGTGAGGGGAAAAAAACACAGATGACCTAAACTTTTGATGCAAATTCATTATGCACTCAACTTCTTGATTATAAAAACAGTATCTCAAAAGCAAACAAAAAACACCACCAAAGCAAGAAACCCCAAAACAAAACAAAGTAGTGGAGGCTTGCTCATTTCACAATGTATTTGAAAACTCTGACACATGTAAGAGCATCAAGGAGCTTTTATGGGATTGCCAGAGAAAACAGTTTACTCCAGGTTTTCAGGAGAAGTCTCACTTGCTTGCGGCCTGTCATTTTTATTCTGGTATTTATGGACAAATCAGCTACAGAACTGACTCTTAAATTTTATCTTAGTGTGAAAAAGAGTAAATTCCCTATTCAGTGACAGCCGATGACAAACATGCCCTCTATATAGCACTCCCAATTCTGCAACTGTAAAAGTCAAAGCTGAATTTTGAGATCCAAATATCAAAGTATTTTTTATATTGCAATATATTACTAAATAATAAGGTCTGCATGCTACATTATCTTCTATAGTACTAGCATAACCTACTTTTCCAATCATGTCAGACACACATGAATTTAAACTTGCACATGGTTACAGCTCTTTAAACCTAAAAATGCATACACCTAGAAAGACATTAACTTAGAAATATTGAGATTTGTCTTTTAAACACTATGCAACAGGCATATATAGACATCGAACAAGGCTTTATGGAAAAAAAACATTTCCATATGCCCTTACTTTCCAGGGAAACAACATTTATAACTTTGCAGAGACTCTACCTGTGATGAAGTTCACCCTCTTATATTCATGCAATCCTTATTTTCAACCGACATAGTCAGATAAAACATTAGTAAGCATACAAGAATAAAACTGTCAGAAATCACATCAGATGAGGACCCAGACAAGCCAAGTCTGTTGAACAAACAATTTAACTAACACACCTTTGTTTTTAAATACCATAGAAAGGACCACACACAGTTACACCTTCTATAAGCAATAAGATGAGAGAAGGAGAAAGGGGGTGATGGTGTTAGAGTGATGGTGTTTGTCTTTCCAAGTCACCACCAGGAGTGATGCAGCACAGCTTTCCTGGAAATGGCTGGACCTCTGCCTGCTCTTGGGAAGTGATGGATTAATTCCTTGTTCTGCTCTGCTGGTGTGCACAGCTTTTGCTGTACCCATTAAACTGCCTTTATCGCAACCCACGGGTTTTCTCACTTTTACCCTTCCAATTCTCTCTCCCATCCCACCAGGGAAGAGTGAGTGGCTGTGTGGGGCTAAGCTGCCGGATGGGGTTAAGCCATGACAGTATCCCAGACAGATCCTGGGTTATACCAGACCAGATCAAACATACAGTCAGTAACAAGAGTTCTTAGGTGACCTATAAACACCATTGCCACACTCAAGCACACTCTGGTCTTTTTGGTCACATGTCACTGACTGCCAAAGCCTCCCAATCGCCTACCCTGAGCCACAGATTCTGGCTTCCTTTTTCACACTCCACACATTCCAAATATACAAGCCTGGATGTCTATAATTATGCAGGCATTTTTGCCTCAAGGATTACAACTGGCTACAGACTTTACTGACAACAACTTTATGACCTTTTCCAGGTCATTAATGAATTGTTTCATAAGACAGTCAAGTATCAACAGCAGCAAAATCCCTTTAGTAAGGTATACACTGGACAGTCATTCCACATTTGCAGTGGAATTTGCAGTGCACATTTGCCTATTAATAAGCCACTTTTAAAATTCACTTCATAATAGCCATATTCATTTTTCCACCATTGACCTCTCAAACACCAAACAATATGTCTTAGAGATTCACTCCATCCACAGACTGGCTGTTCAACTACCAAATCCACCCTCCCATTTTAAACAAGACTAATGCCTGGATCTGCTTAAACTCCATCACATTCAAAACGGCCATGATAACACATTCAGGTAACTTTAAGGTCATCTAAAGCACTAGCCCTCAGTAGACAGAGACTTCTGTTCAAACAGTGATTATGATCTAATAGGAATAAGGAAATAAAGTTAACATAACAATGCTCACCCCTCATATCCCTGCAACAACCAATACCTATTGAAAGGTTAAAAAAAAAAAAGTCAACTGAGAAATTCATTAAATAAAAAAGGAAATGAGGAAATAAAGTTGAAAATAAAGCTGGTTAAAGTAGACTGTAGCAAGCAGTAAGCCTGCAGCAGGATACTTTTCTTCAAATCAGTAAGTTTTAAGGCCTCAGGTAACCTTTATACTATTTTATTCCCCTTTTTAGACCTCTGTTATGGAGGAAGCAAGGTCTATAACTGGAGAC
>VXBX01006668.1:230719-258168 GCA_013400415.1 Scytalopus superciliaris
GGGGGGGGGGTAGTTCAGTCAAGCTTCCAGACACACACTTTTTCTTCACTATGTCTTCTAGCAGTCTTAACTTGCTTGTATCCTTAAACCATCAGAGTATCAGTAAGGCCATATTTAACAGTCATAGTATGGAAAGTTCATATAGTGGTTAAGAGCAAAATAGAAAGGCTTTTCTTAAGTATTTCCTTTCTAGACTACTGTCTTGAATATACTCAGGTATAGTATTCTCAGTGGGTATTAACACTTCAAGAATCTGACAAAAATAGATGACAGCTCTCTTTACAGTACTGCATCACAACCTGCAGCAGCTGAGGAGCTGACTTAGGAGCAGCACAGACAGGGCTGCCGCTGCCAACCTCCCCAGCCAGCCCCAAAATAACCCATAACCCCCAAGCTGGGTGCACTAAACCAGCAGGATGCTTTCCAGCTCAGTTTCACGGCCTTGGGCCCCAAGCACAAAAGATTACGAGAACATTGGCTCACTCACCCAGAGGAAATGAAAGGAAATGAGCAGGATGGCTTGACAAAGCACAGCGTGACACGGACAACGTGTCGCTCCACCTGTTCCTACTGCACACACTGCAGTGTTTTTGGCCATGGGAGCGTGAATAAAGAAGCGATAAGAAAAAAAAAAGCAACTCATGGTTAGAAACAGGTGATCCTCTTGAAAAACACTAAGAATCCCAACATCTTGATTTGTTGTGCCACCACTCCTGGTGTGGCACAACTCCTGGAGCAGCTGGCAAGCGGAAGCCACAGGGGCCATCCATGGTTCACCTTCCTGTGATGATACCTAATACAGCCAAGCTGGAAAAGAGATGCTGTAGGTAAGCCTACAAACAAATCACAGATTTCTTCATTAGGTCAGCTCTAAGTGGTGCTGAGTCTCTTTCAGCTATTATGCAGCAGCTGTTCCTCGAGCTGAGCATTATCATCTGAAAGCTGTGGCACTAAAAGGAGAGATAAGAAAAGCAGGGAACTATGACAACTGAGAGAGGAAAGGAAGGGGAGGGGGAGAAGAGATGATTACAAATGTTCTGGAAATCTCTATGAACTATACTGTTGCCCAAATGTAGTAATATACAACATAAGAGAGAGCTAAAAGAAAAATTAAGTTTTGTTTCAAAAATTAAAGAGTAAGACAAAAGGAAAAGTTTGAAAAATAACTGGCAGAACAGGCCTGCAGTGCAAGATTTCTGTGCAGTTTTGTAACAGTTCACAAGAGAAAAGTCAGTGGTAAAGGATAAATAAAACTTAAGAGGAGATCTGGAATAAATTTTGCTGCTCATAAATATGTCCTCAAAAGTAAAAACCTAACTGTACTAAAACCAGAAATGGACCTAGAAAGCTTAATTTATTTCCTGCAGCTAGTAATACTTTTAAGATGTAACATGTTATCTACAAAAGTAAGCAAAAGCAGCATTAAAATGTATATGGAAATCTGTAGTGTCTGTGTTCATATCTGTGTGTGCATGCATCCAGATATACCTTTATGACACAAATCCAAAGAGGACAAAGGTTAAAAAAAATTGTTTGAGAGTCCTGAAGCTTTCCAGCTCCAAGAACTTCTGCCCAAACCAGTCACATCAAAGCACTAAGGACTCTACAGAGCATTAATTTCAAATACTAAAAAACATTTTACTTAAGCCAGTGCTTCAGCTTAAACATCTAAACATTGCCAAAACTAAACATATATAACTTACTTTTCATCGACCCCATGAAAAGTGGCATTAAAAAAAAAGGAAAAGAAATACTATGTTTCTTTTTGGAGATTAACTATGTAATTTCTTAAGCTTTCTGAATCTGTTTTTAGAATGTGACACAGCAAGTTACAATCATCGAATGAAATATTTTGTAAGAAAGTAGTAGAATTTGGTATGTTTGAGCATAAACTTCTAGTAGTAGCAAACAAAGACGTAATTTAAAAAACAAATAGAAAGGTTAGCACTGCCTACACTCACTTAAGAAAACATAAGCCTGTTTCAAGTTTCTACCTGCACAGCAAAACAAAAGATACATCTATCACATCTTCATTCTAAATAATTTTCAAATTGTTTTGTAGGTTTTGAGTCTTAGAGATGATACCACAAGGAGATAATCTCTTGTATTTAATACATGATCGAGTACTAAGGCTGAAGGAACCTCACGCTCCTGGAACTACAGGCAAAAATAAAAGTCGTTGGAATTAAATTACCAAAGATTAAATTTTATCGGGACATTGAAGTTGAAATGCCTCAGTGCAACAGGTTACACCTACTTGCTTGGCTGAAACACAGCAATTGCATAAGCACCTTCTAATGCCAATGAAGAGAGGCACCTTCAACAGGAAAACTTGGCCAGAAACACACACTGGGAAAGATTCAGCCCAGTAAAACCCACCTTTCTTCCTGATATACACAGAAAAGAACTATGTAAGCCATATAAAAAATAAAACTGTTCTAAAATAAAGCAGAAAACACAGTTGTGGAAATCCAAGCCAATATGCAAAGGAAATACTCTGTGTAAATAAGAAGACACACAGCACCAAGAAAAAAAACAGAGAACAGACACTTGGAAATTAATACAGACAGCTCTGCTATAAAGCAGAGTAGGCACTCACTGATAAAAATGGTAAAAATTAATTTTTGCTAGTAATTGCAGAAGCCAGAGACTGCCAGTGCAGCTTACTTTAAACAACACGGTTAAATAGTCATTTTCTTGGGGAAAACAACAAGAGCAAGGAGAAGGATTTTGCCAAATAAAACAGGCTGCAGAGACGGAAAGCAGCTTCAAAGTCTCGCTGTCTTTCTGCCACCCCTCACCTCCCACAAGAACACAGTTAACATCTGCTCTGGCATTGTGAGGCTGATTCTGAGAGCAGACACTTACACTTCATGAAACTAGCGACTCTGTTTATGAAGAGTTCATTAAAGGGCAGTGTAGCAGGAGAAAGCCTGTGAAGTCAGTTTTTAGGTCTGTCTGTGAGACAGATGCTGATAACTAGTTTGAATCAGTTCGTCAATAACTTGCAATCACAAAAAAAAAAAAGAAGGGCAGATTTTGGTCGTCCAAATTTACATGATGTCTAACAGTTTCAACTGCTCACCTTTTGAAGACTACAATCCCATGCAACACATGAGAGCGACTGGTCACTTGAGGGCCCACACTTTTTTATTTTTTATTTTTTTAAACCACAGCAGTAGGTTGTGATTTTGGGAAGCTACTCCTTCATTCCACAGCTTCTGCTACCTCAGACCCTGTTGGGCACCTTCCCTTTCACCAAGCCCATTCAACACTGACATGATGGAGCAGCATGGAGAACAAAAGCCTTCTTGAGTTCCAGTTTAGAGGATGCCTATCATGCTCAGAAGTACTAGGTACAGTTCACAGGCAGATACCCACCTTCTCCTCCATAATCTACAGATAAAAGTCATACTTGCATGTAAAGTTATTGTAACAAAATCTGCAAACTGTTTCTCACCTTGAAGTAGAAACACACATTATGGTTCCATCATTTTCATACATCTACGATTTATTCCTGACTTTTCTATTTTTTCCCCAGTAGTCAGTGAAAAAGAAACAAGTTATTAAAAAATCTTTGCGGAACAACAACCAAAATAAATGGTTCCACACAAACACCAGAACAACATTTCATACTAAGTAAAAGTATTCAAGCACTGAAAATGAAAACTGACAGCAGAAATCAAAATGACAGGACAGCAACCATGACAGTGGTTAAGACTACCAAACCAAGCTGCCCAAGTGGCCTGGTCAGGGTCTGAAAGCAGTTACTGAACATAAACACTCAGAATGAAGTCACCTCTCACCTCTGTGCAAGGTTTTACAAACTGGTCTTTCCCAATGGCTGAACTCAGTAGTGACACATTAAATATTTTAAGGCTCAGATTAAACCAGTTCCTAATTAAGAGGAAATTGGTAAATTCAGGAAACTTTCAACTAGGTTTCAAACATTAGGAAGAGAGATGTCTCCTTTCAGAATACTTGAATTTTATTTTCTAAAATAAAAAAAAGGACACATCAGCCAAACCGTGAACATCTCCATACTCTTACCTAAAAACACAGGAAGGATGGCTTCCCACAACTGATTTCAGATGCCTTCTGTCTAGATGCATATTCTGCCAACATTTCTCAACTAATTTCTGAAGTATCAGCTTGGTTTCAAAAGCCACACTGTATAGAGAAAGGAGAAGACGCCTATATAATGAAGCAAAAAGTTTAATTTATATAACAAAAATTTTGGAGTAACAAAAATAAAACCAGGAAAAACTGGTTCTCTGGGTCCAAAATAGGTAGTGTTACCTGCAATCCAAATCTTCATTTGTGAAACAGGGAAAGAGCAGCTAATTACCAGTTTAAGTCATTCACCAAATCCAAGTACCACGGACACATCGTAAGATTGCTGAGAGAGATGTGTGTCAAAACAGGAGCGCTCATGCACACTGGCAAGCCCAGGGCATGTCAGAGAGCAAGAGCTGGGGGTGGGCAAAAGGAGGCATCTCACGGCAAAAGATTTTGTACTACATGAGGTTATCATCTGCCCTCTTAAAATAGCCTGCTGGCTATTTTACTACACTACCACGTGCTCTAACCACAACTTAAATGCTATCACATGCTCACATTTCATCTGGAACAAATGTATGCAGCCAAGTGATCAGATGATGCACAGATTCAGCATCAATGGAGAACGAACTGCAGGCAGAGCATGAGCCAGAAGCACAGTCCCACTGACCCCAAACACACTGTTTCCCCCACTGCTCATCAGCTTCAGAGTCTTATTTTGCTGTGGGCACACACTTTTTTAAATAAGCATAATAACAGAAGAAACAGGAAAATATTTGGAGCACTAAATAACCTTAGTAGTTGAATGAGAAAGACTGAAGGGCAATTGATATTCTGGCAATGGTCAGAAACTGACTAAGCATGACTAGACATGTAAAAAAAGCATGAGAGGGGAAAAAGATAACAGAAATCTATGAATGAAAGAAAAAGAAATGTTACACCTCTCTGGTATGAAGGGATTTAATCAGAAATCTCAACTGCTTCCTTAATATACCGTGGCAAGTGCCAAAAATTAAGAATAAAGGCTTACTGAATTTTCATAGAGCCTCTTGAAACTTTCACTTAACCTAGAATCATCAACTGGGAAAAAAAATAATTCTCAAGTAGTTAACAGAAATGAATAATCCCCTAAAACCAACACTTAAGTTTTCAATTAGAGTAAATTCATTTCAGAAGTTCCCTTTTTAAAAGTCACTGAAGAGCACAAAACTGCACACGCACCGAGCTACAGCTCTTCCCAAGCAAACCCTTTCTGATCTGCAGCTTACCATGTTGATTCCAGCCAGTAGAAATACTGTTAAAAAAGAATCTAGGGCTGGATCTCTCTCCTAGGTACCTGCAATAATGTGCTCCAGCACTTCTCACCATTTACAACACTCATTTGAAAAAAGCAGGCACAGGATTTTATGTAGGAAGCAGGAAGGAGCCTCACCACTGCCTGCTGTGGTGAGCAACCACTGCTCTGTGGCAGGGCTGGGGAACCTGCCTGGGCAGCCGTGGGGCAGCCAAAGGGCCCAGCATCTTTGGTCAAGAAAGACAGAAAACTGAAGACAATTTAATGCAACAGCCTGTAAATTGAGGGCATCCAGCAGCTTCCAGGCCAGCAGACAAGTCATCTCTATGAAGGGTGAGGCAGAGACCCAGGGGCAAGACATGCAGCACAGGTCTAGGTAAATCATTTCTCAGGATTTGCAAGTCCACAGATCAGTGCAAGCTCTTGAGAGGGAAATCTCTCACACTCCTTTCACCCACACGACCTTACACTCCTTTCACTCAAGGGGTCATTGAACTCCACCCCCCCCATAACCCAGTTCTAGAAGCTGAACTAGCAGAAAACCAATTCAACAAGAAGCGGAAAGTTTGCTGCAAATTACACAAGCTAAAGCAGTTCAGTACCAGACAAGACCAGTACCTGAGCCAACATCTTATCTGTCAAAGGGGGAAAAAAAAAATAAAAAAATCACTTGAGGTACTGGGAATTGCACTGGCATTTCACAGTTGTTCAAATATTTTCCAACAGGGGGAAAAAAAAATAAAAAATAACACCAAAATAAAACATAACAACCCACCCCAACTTAGCTACAATCTGCCCACAGCCAGTCATCTAGCATCATGCTCATGGCCAGTAATTGGTTTCTGTAAGAAATACAAACTTAAGGTTTATGGGAATATCTATAAAAATTTCCACATTCCAAATATTAATAAAAGATGCCCTCTAGCAGGTTACAAGCAACACCAAAAATTCAATCTACACCAATTCTGTCTATTCACTGTAATGCCTGGGGGTTCAGTCTGAAAGAAATAAAGATAACTCCTTCAAGAAACTAGCTATTTCAAGAATTTTATAGTTCTGATTCATCAGCTGATATGATGGGCTTGGGTAGCCAAGCAGACAAGGGCAACTAGAGGTGATACTGTGAGAAGTCAGGCCCAACAGTTTATTTTAACTCCTCCTAAATGGTCTCATCTCATGGTCCAGGCTTCTTCCAGCTTCATGCTATCGCTTTTCCCACTGCAGATGCCCTCACTTCAATACCCTCTCCAAAACACAACTGCTCACAGTCCAACCTTCACAGAACAGACTCCCAAACCCAGCCTCTCATTGGCAACACACACTGCCTCACCAGTGTTGCCTGCACCCTAATGTGGTATCCTGATCCAGAAGGCAGGTCCTGGGTTTCCACAGCAAACACTGAACAGAGCAAGTCTTTGGCTACCATCTGATCAATGGTAACCATACAGAGACCTCCTATTCCCATCACCTGAATGCAGTCAGCCAATGCTGAGGAGTCCATGCCTGTGGTAGCTGATGCCCTGCATGGTCAGGAATGTGTCTGTCCACAGCACCAGAGCTTGGGACCTTCTGAAGACACAGGTATGCTACATCATCCTTTCACAAGTTTTAACAGTTCAGTGACTGGCAAAGACGGTTTCAGTGTGAACTCTTTGCTAATGTAACTGCTGCTCCTCAACAACAAGAATTTCTAGAGGGAGGGCCATACACTCCTCCAAGCAGCATCCAGGGGTGCCATCTGTGGCATCAGGACAAGCATTTAAAAATCAATGACAGCCTATCCAGCCCCAAAACCTGCATCTCAGAGTTGTCAATAAGGAAGGATATAGAAAGGCAAATATTACACAGTAACATTCAAGACTACTATAAAAACAAACAGAAATTATTTACACAGCTCTGTTATAGGGTGAAGAATCACTTCCTTCCATTTGTTTTGACCTTGCCAATTGCTTGTTTTACTATGAGTAACCCTTAACTCCTACACAAGGAGAAACAGAAAACAACCCATGCTGCCTGCTATCAAGACGCTGTCCACCTCAGATATTCATCTCTTCTGTTGACAGAAGAGTCAATACATTTACCTGCAACTCACATGGACTCCATTCCTTTTTCTTGTAACAGCTTCTGTTGAGTCTTGAAATGGCAGATTATTCCATTTCCTTTAAATACAGCATTTTTCCTAGGCATTGCTATAAATATAATTCATCTCAACACTATAATCTGCAGAATAGTCAGTGACCAAGCACAGCATCTTTGTGATTTGCCAGGACTTCCTGCCAGTGAAAACTCAAATACTAAATTGAAATTTTAACTACAGCATGCAACATAGTAGAGCAGCCTCAGTAGCAGAGGAAGGAAGCAAATATGAACCAAGCCTTTAAAGAAGAAGGAAGGAAAGATCCAGAGATCTATAGACCAGTAAAGCCAATGCCTAAGCCTGGCAAATTGATAAAAGCTGCATTAAAGAATAGAACTGGTGGAGTCTGCATAAATAGGGAAATACAAAAGAATTAACATTGCTTTGATAGAAGGAAGTAATTTTCCAAAATGCTTCTATGCTCCTTGAAGCAATTATCTAAGCATAGGGTATTCCAGCTAATAAATCTTATCTGAATTTTCATTGAAAAGACAACACAACAAGACTTGGTTTTATTTTAAACAAAGGTAATTTGAGCTAGGAGACTCCTCTTGAATATTCAGAAGTGCCCAAGAAGCAAGCAACAATAGCTGTATACAATTGATTGGTTTTCACTATGAAGGGGGTAGCAAAAGTTACCCATAGAGATCCAACTTAGGACCCACACTACTCAACAAAATGTACACACAATTTCATAAGGAGCATGAGGAGAGAACTTTGAGGATACAAAAACACTTCAAGGCAGTAGTCAAAACTTGAACTTGTAGCAAAGAGCTACTATCCAAAGTTGTGGATGACCAAACATCAAAGGGGCAGGTGAAATCTGGTGCCAACAAATTCAAAACCCACCCGAAGGCAAAATAATAAAAAATCCCAAACTTCATTATTACACTTTCACAAAAATGAGTTCTAAATTAGCTATTCACACTGACAAGTATAAGATGACAGTCAGCTAACAAGTTCAGAACAAGGATCAGCCAAGACGTGAAGTCCAAGAAAAACAATACTGGAAAAATGGAAGAGACAGAGGCAAAAAAAAAAAAGATGTTTTTTATTATTTCCATAACAGTTTTGTAGCTTAAATACAGCTGTGGTCCACCGTGATACTGTAAAACAGGAGAGGGTACAGAAATGTAAGCTGTTTAAACGAACTAAATGAATGCAATGGTTTTTATATGGGGAAAGAGCAAATAAACTAAAAATGTTCATCATGGAAAGAGATGGGATGTAACACAGTACACTGGTGCCATATGAAGTCATGTATAGCATGGAAGAGATCCATAATGTAGAAACAAAGTTATCCACTACCACCAGCTGCAACAGCTGAACAAACAAAAGGAAGTTTGCATAAAATTCATAACTTACACAGGGAACTTATTGCCATAGGATGTGAAGCTAAAGAGAGCTCAAAGTAGCTTTAGAAAGCTATTAAAAAAAAGCAATAGAAGGAGGTCCACTGAGCTGTTAAATATATATCCTTGACCCTTCAAGAAGCTCCTCAGCTATGGACTGTCAGAAGCTGGGGAAATTTAATAGAAGGTATCATGCTGTATTTCCACCAGTTTGTTTGGATTTTTTACGTTTTCTTCTAGGCAAGTACCACAGACCCACATCTCACAAGATAACAAGGTAAGCAGACCTTTGATTTGAACTTGCATAGCTATCCTTATTTCATTGAAGGCAGTAAAACTATTTCTACATTTTTCATCTCCAAAACCAAGTTAGGGAAAAAGAAGTTTATTAGTTACTACAAAAAAACAAACAAGTAAAAAATAAAAAAAAACCCCTCTGTAAGACACTGCTTGAGTAACAATAATTAGGATTTATTACAAAAATTCTCAATACCATGCATAAACTTTGCTTCACAACTATTACAGGATTTCAAAGCTGAGCTAAGCAATTGAATAGTCACATTGCAAGACACAAAAATATTACAATGTGACAAGATGGAGAGAACATTTTACCTAGTTCAGTGTAACTGCACCCTGTTACCCCAATGGGCAATGCTGACTCAACGCCTCCTACAGGTGTAACCCCCAGACTTCTCCAGTGTGGGGTCTGGGCAACCACAGAATCAAGCAATGAGTCAGGGAAAGTGGCAGGACAGTGTCTAGGACTGTGGACTATCATGATTTCCTGACAAGGGTAGCCACAGCTACAGCAGAAGACACACAAAAACTTTATTCACCATAAGAGATGCCAACTTTGCAGAATTAATATCACTAAATGCACCACCCCAACACTGACACAACTTTGCACCACTTCAAAGTTAGCTGGCAATTATGTTCAGGTTTAAATGATAGCAAGGGAAGTAGCAAGAAGAAACAGCTCTAAATATCACTATACCAATATGTTAAAGTTATGGCAGCAAACTGAAGTAACATTAATATTTTGTTTTTAAAATTTCATGTGGTATATTAACACGTGGGAGTTTTCTCCCCACTTAATCTTTGCTATTTAAATACCACAAAAGAGTCAGTCTCAGTCTAGAAGAACAAGTTATGGATTACTACACTGACCCATCTTCACAGCTGATACTATGGAGTTGAAGTAATTGATACTAATGGGTATTCTGTGGGAGGCTCACAATTTTCTAATACACAAAGTCAAGTTTGCTGAGTTAAGGATGAGGCTTCAAGTATAACTGAAACCCCTACAGGGAAGTACTTAAAACTGAAACTATCATCTATATAACACTTTAATTTGAAAGGATACCAACCAAATCCCATGGAGTTACAGCATCCTCAGAAACGCAATTCATCATGGACATCCCTGTTATGGCATAAATGGCTGTAACACTGGCATTCAGCACAAGTCTCAGAACCAGCCAAGTAAGAGCATATATAAGTCCTTTTCAGATTATAATTTCCATTAACACTCTCCAAAATCCCCATGTAAAACTCCTGCTGAGGTCACTGATGTGACTAACATCAGTGGCAAGACCTTAACCCTTTAGCTGTGAGATCAGAGCAGATATCTGCTATTTCCACGAGCTGTGCTGCACTGGAAATCTAACTTTTACAAGACATGTAGTCAGCAAAACATACTGATTTATTAACACAGAAAATGCCAGTGCAGCAAAATAGAAAAGTAAGAGGTCATGTATTAAAAGCAGTAACTAGGGCAGTGACAGCAAAAATCCATCCTCAAAGGAGTTCAATACACACAAAACCACCACCAAGGTGCTCTGCCCATGGCAAATGCAGGCATTGCATCGTGTAGGGATAATGGAGTAAAACGCACCATACTAGAAGCAGCCTAAAAAGTAAATATTTCCAATAGGATGCTCCAGAAGCATGTAGAAATACAAAGACATGGTTCCGACAAAGTGGAGTTGCTTAAAAATGTCCAGCAGAGTTCTCTCAGAATGTTGGTACTGCCGGTATGTTACCTTTACAGAAGATGTCATCAAGAAGGTGACTTGTGTTCAAAAAAACTAAATTTATGTTCCTCTACAGATGAGATGCCTTTTCAGACACACTGCAAGAAAAAATGCAAAGCTAACAAAGCAAAAGTAAGGACTACATTAAAGCTTTCCAACAGATCACAACTCCTGGAGAATAATTCCAAGTGAACAGACTTTTTAACCTCTAAGTAGTAAGTACAGTAGGTCTGAAAATAAAAATATAGTTTTTAAACAAACTTGACACAAAGTAACTCCTAAAAAACACTTCTCATTTGTTCTTAAGGACAGACTGAAAATGCTTGTTTTGTGCAATCAGTCTGCCAAGCAAAATTTGTTTTACCCAGGCCTTTGCAAGGCTTCTCGAGGAGCCTGCCTTATCTTGCACAGATCGGCATGTTACCCTAAACAACACACCTGACAAAGCAATCCATGTACACTCTACATGTACAGTACATACTTCTCATATTTGGGCCTTGCAACATAATTAATTTTAGAGTACCCAGATAAATTCAGACTGCGCTTGAAGCCTGCAGCAGTAGTTTTCATAATACCCATTACCAGCTATGAAAGCAGTTCCTTCCAGACAGACATTCACACCATAATCTCTAACTTCACAACATATTTTAAAATGGAATTAAGCCATAATTCAATTTCTGGATCATACCAAAACAATTCAAGTTCTGCTTCACAGCAACTCACTGCCCTAAATTCCATGATCCTAGTGCTTTCTGAACAACTTAACTTACACAGTCCTAAAAGCCACTGTGGCTTCCAACATGAGACAGTCTCCTTCCCAGTGCCACCTGCCACCCCAAGTAATGGCCAAGGTATTCTGTCCAAATCTCTTTCAAGCCAAGAGAGCAGGTGAGCAGTTGTGCTCTGTGTTCTCTGTCAAACAAGCCACAGCTCACTGCCTGTGAGCCAGCTGCATCTGCTTGCATAAATTCCCTCAGAGAGACTTTTTAAAAGGCAGGAAAACAAAGGAGCAGAGTTTCATGCTGTGATTTCACTGTCCTTCATTAACTTGCAGGAAGGGCACCCAAAGGCTTCCTCTTTTGGACTACAAAGCCTCCTTATTCTAAGCAAAAGAAATGCACAAAGATGAAAGAGTTGTCTTAATAATAAAATCATTATTTCAAACAAACCTCAGCATACCTCACTTCAAGCACCACCAGAGTTACCTGAGGGTAGACACTGCCAAAAAGATATAATTATTTCCCTTGGGTAATGTATCTAGTGAAAGGTAGTAAGGACACTCCTCGATGAGACCTGCCTTAATCACTACCGAGAACAGACTCAAACTTGAGAGGAATTGCAGGCAGCAACTAAGTAGAACTCAATCCAGCTTCAGGATTTCCCAGTAGTGAAGTAAAAGCATTAAGACCCTATTTGACTGGCTGAGCACTGCAGTACAACATCACTCCAACAGTTCAAGTCTCTTAAGAGACACTGGTAGATGTCTGACAAGGTTTACCGCATCTCAGCAGTCTGTAGGACCAGGTAGCCCTCTGTCAATGTTAACACTTTCCATTGCCAGATCTTTTATTTTCTCTTAAGCTTTCCCAAACTTCAAACATTTGGGCTAGTATTTTTCAATGAGTACATGTGTCTTATTCCTCACTTTATCATAATCAGAACTTCCCTATCCTGTCATTACCAGAAATGACATCAAGAAAACATTAAACTTCGGGAAACCTCAAAGCAACTAAACTCCCTTTGCCTTGGAGCAGAATTTTTACAGCTTTCTATTCTCTATCAAAATTTCATTCTGAATTGTACCAGAAATTGTCCTCAAGGAAAAAAGAAAGCCAAACAATTCTGACCATCTTAAACTCATGTGGCTTTGTTTTGTTAATTTCTTCTTGATTACTAGTCTATACACATGCTTAGGACAAGCTAAGCATGTCAGATATTCACAGAGAAGTCCACTTGAAAAGCACAGAGCAGAACATTTCCTGGAGGTCTCAATACAGAACCAGGGGAGGGTGGGAGGGAAGGGAGGACAGGAAGAATGACACTCAGTACTAAGTTTCACCTAAATTTAGGAAACTGTTTTTCAGATGTCTGGGTCCATGCTGTCTCCATTTGTATCCCTATAGAGACATCCACCCCACCCACCACAGGTCATCCCTACAGACAGGCTTCTGCCATTGACTATAAAAGGAAGCCTCTGTGACTAACTTTAGCTGGGATCCATGAGACAGTTCTAAAAGCAAGGGAAAGGAAGTGTAGTGTAACAGAGACCTGCAGACCAGACCCTTGGAAAACCCACTTCCTTTAACTACACCCTCAGCCACAAAGTTGCACTCTCCCTTTTCCACCAGTTTTTGAGCCCATGACCCCCCCTTTGCTGTAACAAACTGAACTGGTTGAAGACTAAATTAATCCAGCTTTTTCTCAGGGTAGTTCTCTGTGTTTCAGGGCCCTGAAGCTAGTCTACAGTAAGCAGCCAGAACAGATAGAAAAATACTCATCATTTCTTCTACCAGAGACAGCATTGACCTCCAAGACCTCAGAAATCAGCTGATGCTAGGCTAAGAATGACAGGAGAGAAGAAACAGAGAGGCAAGTCATCTGGGAAAACATGCAGAAAGGAAGATCAGAACTCAAAACTCAAGTGGGAAAACAGAGCCAGCAAGAAAGACAGAATGGGAGAGGAGAAACAAACAGTTGTCAAGAGCTTGGTGTAGAAGCAAAGTAATGTCATCCCTCTGCTATCAACACTTAGAAAACACAGCAGTTGAGAATACACCCATCCTTCCCAGCTCAGCACAAAGAAGAAACATGAGATTACCACCACTGGCAGATAAAATAACAGTTCAGATGCAGCGGCTGAGCTGGAGAGAGGCAGATCTCCCACAGATCAGCAAGCTAATACAGGAAGCTCTCCCCNTTTAAGTCTAGGATCACCTAAAGATGAAATGCATATACACTGTACAATAATGTATCCCTCCACTTTGTGTCTGTCCCAGCTCCCTCCTGGCCCCTACAGCAAGCCAATTTGGTAGGAAGAAAGCAGGTTAGTAGGGTTACTTCTACCAGCCCACCTTCCTGCACCATCTCACTTTGGAGTCTGCCAAGCATCCGTGCCAGAAGAAGGATGGGCAACAAATACAAAAGTGACAGCTTGTGCTGCTGCCACGGCACTGCCACAGTGGGTTTAAGGTACCCCAGGACCACAGCCTGGCTTCATGCTCTGTGTCATATTTAGCACTCACAGCTCCAACTGAGGCCCATGGGAGCTCTGTCAAACCACAGACACTAAAGCCTGCACCTCCAGCACTGTGAAACAGAAATAATAGCACTTCTTCACAAACCAAACCAAAAAAAACTATTGTGGAAAGCATCACAGAACTTCCATACAGCAGCTATTCATTCTGCCTCCAAATTAAGACTCAAATCATATCCAAGAAAAGCCTGAGACCATCCAACAAACAAAGGAAGAGCACTGAACAGCTTTCCAGCTGGAACTAGGCAAGGTTCCTACAAAAAACTGAGCAATTACCTATTACCACAATACACATACAAAGGGGGGACAAAAATGCTTTTTGGGTTTGGTATAGCAAATTGGTCAAAGCCCTTAGTAGCATCCACAACAAAAATGGATTTGAGGAAAGCATGGTATGCAAAAGGTAGTCTGGGGCTGTTCTGGACTTGAAATGCTTTTCCAATACAAAGATAAGTATCCCACTTACCTACTTTAAGCTAAACTAATACAAAAACTGACTGACTTACACATGTGCCAAACACCCCCAACCTCCATGCTCTCAAGCATGTTAAGAAAAACAGACTGCAGCATTTTAAGTCACAATAGTCTCTCAATTCTATCTCAAAGAATACTTTTCCAAGACCTGAGAATTTCTGAAGTGCTCTAAAGGCACATCCACATTTTCTTCTGCATTTCCTGACAACAGCTATAAAGAAAACTATACTCATTCACTTAATTTGGAATGTTATATTGACATTTGAAAATGAGATACCTCTAGCAAGAAATATAACAAAAAAAATAGGAGATAAGTCATCTTAGTAAGCAAGTATAGGCAGGAAAGAAACCAACTAGCTGACTGGCATCTTCAAAACTGCTGAGCCCTTCAAGCCAACTAATTAACTTAGGCCATAAATAATACCTAGATGCACTCAATTTAACTATCAGCAGTTTACAGTATCAAAGTCAGGTAATTACAACAACTTTGTATTTTAACAATGAAGAATTGGTCTTTCAGTTTTATTGCCAAGTACAGAAAATACTTTAGCTGCATTTATCCATGAAATTTATCTTTTGCAAAATGTTCATGTGACAACAGGGTGAAGAACTAGCCTAAAGCAAAGGGTGTGAAAATGCATTTTCTTTAATTTACTTTATGCTGCTCACAAGCCTACAGGGTGGATGGATATTTAAATGGCCTATTCAAGTAATGATTAGATTAGTATAGATTAACATCCTGTTCCATGTTTGAAGTTCACTTTCCTAAACATTTGGTATCAATCTCTAGGAAAAAAGCAAGTTGTTACCCTATCTCCACATACTTAAATGTTTTAACATACATGAGAACAAAGAATTTGATCAAATGACAAAACATGATGAACTATGTCATGATTTCTGCAAAGGCTTGCTTTTAGACAAAAAATGGTCATCACTTAAAGTGTACATTTTAAAGGCACTCTATGAAGTTAATAAACACACAGAATGTGCAAAAAAAAAAAAAAAGGCATTTCAACATGCTTTGAATGGAAAACCTATTAATTTACAAGTAGAAAGAAATCTTTGTGCCTGCTCTGCTGATTTAAAACCAAGTGCTTCTAGGCACTTTCTGCTAACAGACTTTAGAATCAGGAATTGTCTTTTTCTTACCTCATTTTTATTCATTAATTAAGTAACAAAGAGGGGGGGAGGGTGATAAATTCCACCCCCTCATTCCCGTCTCTTTGGTTTGTATTGACTGAATGAACTCAAAACATTTGAAGAATAGACTGATACAGTTAAAAAGAAGGTAAAGGTCTATTTATTTTAGCTTGGCTTCCTGTTATCAGAAGAAAAGATTTCGGAGCCATCCCTTCTCTGCTGTGTCCTCTGTGCCAATCACCCAGCTGATCCACTCTGATCCATTTCTGGGGGTCAGTTACACTGGAAGGAAAATCTAACCCAGAGACTGGCAGGGAAGTAATGAACAGTTAATTGGAAGTCTGGCAGATCATCTGAAAATAAAGCAAGATGTGTTTCTACTCATATTTCTCTGAAATAATCATGAAACACAGCATAAACTCATCTAGATAACAGGCAGTACACACGGCTGCCAGAGCTATAAGGAAAGCCAAACATGGATGCCTGGCTAGGGGTGTTTCCACTGCAGATAGCAGTAATCTAAACCTGTGTGCTGCCACAGCCTAACACTCCCTCCCTCTACCCCACCAGCCAAACCAACCCCTCCCTCCCTTACACAGACAGATGCTTGAGCAATTGCCCACTAATGGGACCCTTAAAAATGATTTCTTCTGCTTCAAAAATTGGAGCAGGAATTAAATTCCATGCAGAGGAAAGCAGGACTGCCTATTTCGGCAGCAAACAGGTGTCCCTAAGTCCTTCCTAGCACCAACCCTGGCATTCAGACCCTGCACTGAGGGAACATGGCTCACCATCCCATCAGTAGTGGGTTTGGGGAAAGCACAAATTTCTGTTGCCCATAGCAGAGTGGGTTTTGTCCCTTCCCTTTTGCTTCTTTTGGGAGGGTTGGGAGGAAAGAGGCCAGAGTCTTACAAATTTACTCAGCCATCTGGCACTCCTGAGAGTCAGCCCAAAATGAAATGGCCATGGAAGGGAGAGCAGAGCAAAGGTGGGAGCAGACCTCCTCTTTTGGCATCAGCAACCAGTTAAATTGGCAGCTTCCATTACACACAAATTCATCACCAGTTAATATTACACTGAACCACCAATCATCTCACCATTGATTTTCTCTTATTATTTCAGTTCAGCTTCATTTTCCTGGCTTCAGAGGAAGCTGCCTAGTGCACAGCTACACAAAAGCCACTCAACATCCCTTGAAGCCCTGCTCTGCCATGCTCAGTCACTGCCAGGCAGGTGAGCAATGGGAAAACATTTTAACCAGCACTCAAACTCCACCCTGGGACGCCCAGAGTACCCATCTCTAAAATTTTTCAGAGGAGAACTTGATGAAGCAAAAAAAAGAGAAAATAAGAAAAGAAAGGAAAGATAAAGGCATGGTAGTGCTTTCAGCAGAGAGACCAGAGTCCTATTTAGACAAATATCAGCACAATTAAGTCACTCTAAAACCTGAGGTCTATTTAAGTTGCTCCAATACTAGAAATGCCATTAGAAGAAAAATGCCCCTCTCACGCACTACTTCCATTCACCTGCTGAGTGAGCTGCATAAAAGAGTCAAACCAGATAAGGCACCTTCTTGGAGAGCTGGGAGAAGAGAAGAAAAAAGGAGGGATAATTTAATTAAAGCAATGGCAATATTTTGTTTTTCAGTAGTATTAGCCTAGGACTGCTTTTGCTGGCACTTCCAGCTAACACTCTCCTAAAATCATGATGCAAAACAGCCTAAGGATTCCTGTGAAGCAGGAGTGGACATCACATGGAGAAGACTTCATCAGGCAGGAAATCTGCAAGATCTTTAACAAGTGTATGTCTCCTCCTTAAAGAAAACAAGTCACAGGTAGGAGGTAGAAAACAAGACAACTGAGAGTATGGGAATAAATTTTAAAAAATAAATCTATATATTAAAAATCACTCAGCACTAGCAGGAGGAGATCTGTGAAGATGCCCTTCATAACAAGAAAGTTCATCAATTAGTAATGGCACCTATTTGCTGTCAGGTTCCCCCACCTCTGTTTTTCCTTTATTATTTCACCATCTAAGGCAGCTGCACTGTTGCACTCTACCTTTTGTAGGGCTAGTGAAGCAAGTAGCATCAAGGATTTCTATCAGAGAAGGTGTTTGACTCAGTTTTTTGTTGTTTTTTTTCTAAACTGGACTCAAAATCAACTTGTGCTTAACAGTTTCTAAAAACTCCACCCCATTCAAAGAAGTGCAGCCAACTGGATAACACGCTGCATGGCAGAAAATACACATACCAACAGTGAAAAAACTGGAAGAAGTCTGTGACTCCAGCTGAAATTTGGAGGAAGGAGAATCAATCAGAATTTCATCTGCTAAATAGGAGTCTCTACACCCAGACCTTCAGAAAGTGAAGGGCTACCTGAAGACTGCCTTGCCCCCTCCCTGCTGGTCCCCAAGGCAGAGAGGGCAGCTCTGCTGGGCTGTCCAGACAGGCTCTTCCCACTCCCCAGCAAATGCTGCCAGAGGGGCAGAGCCACCTCAAGACACCACACAGGCAGACAGCCCTACTACAGAACGAATATCCTTCTTCTTTCTCAGCCACCAGTGCTCAGGCTCGTGTATTTGCATTTGGCCCACAAGATGGCACTGACAGAAAGACTTTGCTCCCTCTTTTTTCCCCTCTCTGCCTCCCTCTGACACCGGGCTCACTACGGGCCCTGGACTGAGTCAGAGAAGGACTGCCATCTACTGAAACATCACATCATCTTCCCACACAGCTGGGTTTCCCTCCTCACCGGCCTCCAAGTTACCCAACCAGCTAGATCCTGCTGGCCTCATCAGGCAAGTGGAGTACTGAGGCACACAGCTCAAGGCAGCTCATTTTCAGCAACAAGTCTGAGGTTTCCAGCACTACAATTTTCTCCACTACCTAGAATTTTTCAGTATTTCCTGAAAAACATAAAAACCTGGAAAAACCTAGCAGTGTCAAAAAGCCATGCTGCTTCCCCTACAGGCAGACTGCAGCTCTAAACAATACTGACAGTACCAGCCCAGCAACTAATGAAACATCTAAACACAGTTAACTACAGTGAAATAGAGGGCTCAAGCTGAAACATGCAAGTACTAGAGCTGTTTGCATATTCAGCTGAGCACACTAAGATAACTCAACTTAAGGAAAAGGAAAAATCACCATATTCTAATATTCCTTTTCCTTTCAATTAGAGCAAGGCACTTTTCTCCTCTCATGAACACCACCTTGCAAAACCAAGCCTGTGAAACCTACTCTCCACAGCAGAATGCATATCACCTTTCCCACACATGCCAAGATATTTACATGCAAGCAAAAGTCAGAAACAGTTGCAGCGCTGGAAGCACTTAAGAAATCAGAGCAAGTCACAAAAGACTTAGATTTGATACTGCATCATTTACAGATATGTGAAGTGATTTACACTGACTCACGTTCAAACTAAAACCAAAATATTCTGGCAGGATGACAGTAAACAAAAGGAGCAGCCTGTTTTGCAAGGCTGGACTCTCTTCTGTGTAGTCCTCATCTGAGGTAATCTTCAAAGCAACCATTCTGCTAGAATTCCTCCCTTTTCAAAATGATGCAACATAGTCACTGTCACAAAAGGAGACAGTTTTCCATGTTCCTGCAGACTGAGCACTGTCATCTCCCCTCTAGCAGGATGTGCTTCAGCTCCAAGGACCTTTTTAGTACAAAAGCCTATGCTAAAAAATCACAGTGCTACATCATTAGGTCTGCAGATACTCAAGTTTTCTTCACACTATATACCACCATCTACAATATAGACAATCTTTTGTTCTCTCTCTGCCACACAAAGCCTTGGGAAATTCAGCTGACAGCTAATAACAAAGTAACTGTGTTCAGTATACACAAGTGTAGTTGTAGAGTGCAAGCTTTAGCTACATTTCTCTTTTCAGTGTTTGACAGCTAAAAAATTTCTTACTAGTCTCCAAAACTATTAAAGAGAAGTGTGTGCATAGGGAGGGAGTTTGAGACCTCTCAAGTCCAAATTCACAAGGCATTTGTAAAAACCGTAACAGCAACTAACAAGACCATAATCTTCCTCTAGGAAGGCAAAAAGCAGGCAGGTTCTGTCATGTACACAGACCTGGCTGCTGAAACACACTTACTTCACTGCTCAGCACTCACCTCACAGCAGGTGCAACACTGTCCTTATGCCATCTCCATTCCTCTCTCTACTGTACCTGCTGTTGCGCTCTTGCTGAGGAGGATGGAGTAACTCACCTGTTCTTCTCCCAAGAGCTATCTTCACACCTGGCATCCCCACCACCCCTGCACAGTTTGCTCCTTGCTCAGGGCTAATCAGAATTGCCCCCCTTTCCATAGCTCAGCCTTCAGAAAAACAGAAGACAAGCTTCTCCTGACTGTGTTTCACAATAAAGAGCTGGAGGGCAGGTGAGTGCTAAAGAACTCAGAAAGCAAGGACTCCTCTGACAAGTCAGGAGAACAGTGTCAGTCAGCAAAGCTGTCTTCTCTCCTTTCGTATGCCTCAAGGACTCTGAAGCTCTGCTCAAAACCCTCCAGCCCCTCTCTACCCATCCTTTTCTTCCAATTTTCCTAGTTTCTACACTCTCCCTCACATGACTAACTCCTTTTCTATCAAAGAAGCACCAAAACCCTCTTGCGAAAACAGTTGAGTGTATTTCAGCATGAGTACAATGCTGAAATCTTCTGTGCATTCTCAATTAATAGTGCAATACATTCTAATTGTTAGATGAAGGTTCATTTCATTCTCAAGATCGAAACAAACACCACAAATAAAGCAGTTATGTAGAAGCCTCTCCCAAACCACAGAGCAACTCCTTCGCAAAACTCCTCTGAACAGATCTATTCCAGCATTGTGGTTTAACCTGGCAGGCAGCTAAACACCACACAGCCATTCCCTCGCTCCTCCCCCAAGTGGGATAGGGGAGAGAGTCAGAGAAAAAAGGTTAAACTCACGGGCTGAGAGAAAGGCAGCTCAAAAGGATAGAAAAGGAAGAGAAAATAATGATAAAAGAAGTGATGCACAATGCAACTGCACACCACCCTGTGTCGATCAATGCCTAGTCAGTCCCCAAGCAGCAGGTGGACACTCCCCAGCCAACTCACCCCAATTTTACTGCTGAGCACAAGGCCACATGGTGTGGGATATCCCTTTGGTCTGTTGGGGTCAGCCGTTCTGGCTGGGTCCCCTCCAACTTCCCATCCCCCCCAACTTTCTCCCTGTCAGGGCAGCACAAAAATCTAAGAAGTCCTTGACTTAGTGTAAACACTGCTCAGCAACAACTAAATCAGCCTGTTATCAACATTATTCTCATCCTAAATACAAAATGCAGCGCTATACCAGCTTCTAGGAAGAACATCAACTCTATCTCAAACAGAACAAGAACTAGTTAAAATTTACAATGTCACTGTAACTTGCCTTGTACATGCTGGTCATCCAGACATGACTGAAAAAATTTGAATGTATTCTGACACACTAGATTCACGCTCACATATGGTCCATGCAGCAAAGAAAAGGATCTGCATCCATTCTGGATCCATTGTGCCAGACTCTACACGCATAATCTCCTATATTTCTGTGTTCAAAGTATCACACCAGCATGCAATACAAAAGAACTGGCAGGAATTAAAATATTCATGGTCCAATTCAAAATATCAAAATTATTTTTTACTTGGATAGCACTGAACATAGACCATGAGTAGCCAAAAAAACACTGGCACGATCCCCAGCTGGTTGTTACAGTATTTGTTACAAAGACAGCACTTGTAATCCACTTTTGTTACTTGCTAGCTTTTTTCCATCCGTTTAAATCTACTGCCTACTAGGTGCTTTTGAATATGTAACCCAATAGGAAGAATGTATCTCCTTATTTAAAAAAAGCCACTGGAGTCACTTTAGTTCAAAAGGCAATAGAGAAATATCATACTACTGGTGATGCAACAAGCTCGGCAGAATCACAAGAAATAAATTCTCATGGAAAGAGAAAGAAATCATTGAGGATCTCAAAAGCTACCATGTACATTTGTGTTTTAGACTATGTTTTACTGAATAAAACTGTAACAGCTTCTGATACTGCCATTCCTCCCTGTACAGGGCTGCGTGTTCCTGCCTCTCTGCATCATCTCCTCAGTTACCATGACACCATGCACGAATGGTGCACAATATGACGAACTGGCTTGACCTCAGGAAAAAGACTATTTTTTCATCAATCCATTTCCAAACCCTTAAAGTAATATTCAAAGGCTTCTCTTCAACTGGAATACAAAGGATTGTGCATCATACAAATCCTTCAAATCACAAGAAGCCATTCTTATGAAAGTAAGATAAATAGTCAAGTAACAGCATCTTCCTGTCTTAGGTTCCAAGATATGCTAACATGGCCTTCCAATCACACAAGTCAGGCTGTACTTCTCTATTATACATGCTGAGCAAAACAGACCCAAGGAAACAAAAAGACATGAAAACAAACTGCATGAAATACTGATCCACAGAATCATCATATTAACACATGAGCAAAAGGATAGAAACCAAGGCAGGGGAAGCAGTCATGTCTTGGAGGTCAGTATTTACAAGCCAAGTTGCAGTGACACACTGCACTTCACTAAGTATTATCTACTGTATATTCAGAGTAGATTTACGAACAAGTAGAAATTGGGGTGAGAGTGGGGGTAAGGAATGAACACAGTAGACATATCTTAATGAAAAGATACAACTTCCTTGTACAACTCTTCTCTTTTGAAAAACACACCAGTGAGATCTCAGCCTCCAAATAAAACTTTCCAATGTGTTGTCTGTAACTAAAGAATGGTAACTTTAAAGCACTGACATTCTAGAAAACGTTTGTGACAAAGAATCCTTTGAAGGTTTGGCAGCACACCTTCTTGCTTAGAAAGACATTCTGCTGGAATAAAGCCAAGAGCAAATCCAAAGAATATCGTGCTTGACAAAATAAAGATGACAGTCTGAACAAGGGCTGAAAGGAATAGGTAGATGATTTAATTTCTATAACATCATCATAAGACTGGCATAAAGCTCTTCAGTACTAGAAATCTATTTACTCCTAATTCACTAACAGATGTCAGCCAGGTCCATCCATGCTAGCAGCAAAGCTCTACACCTTCCTTATACAAATAGATCTTCGAAAGCCAGCTGGCAGAATACCTTTCCAAATCCACAGTGGTAGTAGGACTGTAGCCATAATGATCCAAAGAAGAACATAATGCTCAGAGGAAAGAAGCATCACCTAACAGATATATGCAATGGTAAGGGTGTAACTGAGCAAAGAAGACAGACAGGCATGCTTGCTCCCAAAAGAGCTGGTCTAACAGAGTGACACTGGCACCCCTTACAAACTTTTCCCCAAGGCTAGACCTCTATTATAGGCATTTATAGGCATTTGTATATCTTGATTAAATCCTGAGAGCCATGAATTGCATTTCCCAAATTTGCATGCAGTGTTCTGAACCCTAAGGGCAAATCCCTCTTGTACAAGGGATTTTATAATAGGCAAACAGAGGATCTTCTGCATGAGGTTGCCAGGTTTAGTTTATTTTTTCTTTAGCTAGTTTACTGTAGAAATAAAATACTGGTTTTGGCATTGCTGCCTCTGTATTAAAACAACCATCCTGAATCCCAGAGGCAAGCAGGTTTCTCAGCAGGTAGAGAAAAGGTTCTCAGATCCATGGTTTGTCTTTCATTAGCCAATTGCCATCTTGCTCATCAGTATAAAAGCCAGAAATACAAAATATTTTTGAGCTCAAGAAATCTGTTAACATTAGATACTTGCAGATAAGCAAGCACTAATATTTTATCTGATGAAAACCAGCAAAAAAATGTTCCAAGACACTACTTATGGATTTTGATCATGTAGAACTTGGTATTGTTCACAGGCTTTATCTAACAACCTGTTCTTTAAATAGTAGACACTAACACAGTTTTCCATCAATCTATTTTTGTTTACTCTTGTACATTCAACTGCTCTCTAAACCAACTTCACTGCTGTTGAACTATGCAGTGATTTCTCCAGGGCCTCTTTTTTGCCCTGCAAGCTGTCAAACAGCTCTGGTCACAGACTAAGAAAAGACTGCATTATATTCAGAAAGCTGCAACTCCTTTGAAAGAGAACAAAACTGGAGTAACATGATACAGGTACAAGATGATCATGATGGCAAAACTTCTTAGGGCTCAGATAGAAGCAAATGCTCTGTGACCATCACTTTTTCATTTTTGTTTCTTTTACCCGACTTCTGTGGAAGATATATCTGCAGTGAGTTCCATCTTAACTACACAGATACACCCATATTCTTCCAGAAAAAAATCCATCAGGTACCAGAAGTATCTAGGACCCTGTTTTGAAAAGCAGGTCACACTCCTCAGAAGAAAGTTAAATGTCTTCCCATCCAGAGAGAAAACTGTGGGGTAAAACTGCCTTTAAAGCAAAAATGGCAAGAACAGTATACAGCAAATATCCTATGCCTAAGGAAAAGTTGCACAGTAAGTTGTGAACTGACAGTGTAGGCAGCTATTCTACCATCCTTTCCATCTACAGACATTCACCATCAGCAGTGAAGCTTCAAAGTAGAATAAACTACTCAACACTATAATTATTCTAAGCAAACACTAATAGTTTTCAGAAGGGAAAAACAACAGAGTTGCAAATTCGGTCCCTAGTTGAGGTCTTAGGAACATTTTTTTCATTAATACATCTCAGTTCCTTGTATCTGCATTTAAAAATTCTGTATTAAAGAATAATTTAGAAAAAACTAACACTTGCAAAACATTATTTTATTTCTTGAGACATACTCTCCTTTACCAATACAAATTTCATCTTACAGAAGACTGCTGCAAGCTTCAGATAAAGTACTCTCTTTTCTTTGGAACATTTAAATATCAAAAAATACTGGGGGGTGTGGGAAGGGACACACTGGTTTCCTTAGAGGAATACAATCCTTCTCATCAGAATTTGAAATATCCATTCTGAATATCCTATTATCTCACAGCCCAAACTTACTGGGAAGTAAGAGGAAGAAAATAAGAACAACAATTTACAGATACCAGAATACTTCCAAACCAACAAAGTTGCTCATCTCTGCCCCTTATTTTTCAGGTATGAAAAGAACACTCATCATGTCCTCTAATAAGAGAATGCCACAGAGGAAAGCATCTCTAAGAAGTCATCTACAGCTGTGCAACTTTCAATTAACCACAGTAGCTTTTCAAGTTCTCAAACATGTCATAATGACATCTCCAGAACTGGAGTCATACAGAGCTCCAGCAAGGCAAGGATCTCCCACATGGTTTTGTAAAAAATACAATGCCAATATTTCCAAGAGGAGTTCAGATCTAGGAGCAAAAACTCTTTGTGCAATGCTGAACTTAGGCTAATCAACCCATTACTGTGCTTTTACCATGCTGACAAAATAAAACACTGAGAAATCACCTGATCCAACCACACAGAACTCAGATTCAATGTAAGGCTCAAGTGCAGCCCTTAGAGGTCACATAAAACTCCACATTGTGCAATACTTGTTAGGAAAAGCACCACACGAGCCCAGAGAACAAGGTCACATCTCCCCACACCATTCCAGAGCTTCCTCTTGACACCCATATTGTCCAGATGTTTCTATTATTTAAGGCAGCACATAAATATCCATCCCTTTGTCAAATATTTATACTCACCACTAGCTCCTTGTTGGCTAATCTGCTCTCTCTGAAAATACCCCCTTCACCGCTCCTCACACTCTTCACTCAGTGCAGTCTCTGAACTGTCACGACTAAGGAAGCATTACATGGACACTGCACAGGAGAGCTGTGGCACCTCCCCAGTTCCCACAGCGAGAAAGGCAGAGATCCACGTGGGCTGACTCACACCTTGTTACAGGAGGAAGGAGAAAGAGCCCAGGAGCAGCGGATGGCCAAGAGGCCCCTGCCAGCTACTCACTGGCTGAATCCAGGTTGCCATTCCTCTCATCTTTGGCCACAGCCAGGGGGCTGTAAAAATTAATGAGAAAACAACAGGGAATGGCCAACACACAAGCCATAAACACACACACAAGAGGCTCCATAAGCCTAAGCATTTGTGCCCCTTCCTGCCAGCCTGTGAACTCCTCTGGTAGCTCAGGAGCAATTCCTGTTCCAACACGCTGAGCTGGAAGCCACTGCTGCCAGTTACCTCCATGTAAGAAAGGTGTTTCCGGCAGTCTTGCTGAGAAGACCCTGAGGCCAACAATTTGACTATGCCCAAAAATATTCAGGCTCTGAGAGCAAGACCAAAATTATCCTTTCTTCAATAATTTTTCTTAATTTTCTTGTCACCCCAAGGAAAAGAGCTGACAAAAGCTTTCTGCAATGCCAAAAGAGACCAAATTGCAATGCTGTAACTATTCCCAGCCTGTCCCAATTTCAGTAACTTCAAGCTTTGTGAGAGACATGATGCAGGAAATTAGTAAAGGGAAGGGGGAGATATTAATGCTATTTCCCCTCTCTTTAACATTTGCAATACTCAATTTATTTCTGCATTGAGATTTGAAGAGCCTCCCTCCCCAGTTCATGCATGTCTACTGCTTGAAATTTGGATCAGCTCTCACACATGAATGTTCAAAGTGTGAAAAACCCAATGCAGCCCTAGAAAAGACAAATGGAGGGGCAGATGCTCCAAAGCAGAAAAAAAAAGAAAAAAACCCCAACACTTGACATAATGGACAGTTCACCCCAAAATCTGGTTTGTGAGTATTTTAGAACTTAATTTGGTTTTTCTCCCAACAAATTCTGGGAGGTTTTCTCTGTATTTGGAGGGCAGAAGGCAGGTAAAGTTATAAGGTCTTATTCAAAAGAGCAGTGCTTTAGCTTAATTTCCACCCTTACCCATGAAAAAACCTTAGATTAAACGTAAATCCTGTAAGTATCATTAATGAAATTAATGATTTGAACTTCACTGTTCAGAGGCCTCAGGAAAGCAATCAGAGCCTTTTCTAATGATATTTGGTTACTGGCTGGCAAAATCACAGGCAGGACCAGAGACACCATAAGACCCCGAGAATTAATTACGGTAACATTTCGCTAATTTAAGTTCAGAAGCACCAGAAACCATATTTTCCACCCAAAAAAAAAATGCCTCTGAGAACTGAAATTACAATATCTCTCACTTCGCAACGCGGAGAAGCTGAAACCCATTTTTAATCGCATCAGTTCCTTCCCACACACAAACACCAAGTAAACTCGACAGCACCATGTACTTGCTATAGCTAAATATACTGCCAACATACCAGCGCCTAATTTGCAGCCCCTGCGAACACACGCTCGGGAGGAGATGGCAGATCGATGGGCTTTTATGTAACGCGAACTTAAACAGGAGAAACACCACCTGCCATTTTATTCGATGAGCTTTTTCCACCGGGGCTGGCGGCAGCGCGGGGGGGCTCGGGGCTTCGCGGGGCACAGCTCAGTGGCTGTGGCTGTGGCTGTGGTTGTGGNGAACCGGGAAGTAAACACGGAGCGCAGGAAATGGCGTGCGAGGGCGGGGGGCGGCGGGCAGGAGCGCGGGCAGGGGTGCCCCGGCCGGCCGGGCGCGGTCAGGGGCGGAGAGAGNTGCCAGGCGCGTCCCCCGGCACAAAGAGCGGGCGAGCCGCCCCCCGCGCCCCGCTCCCCACTCACCTCCAGGCGCAGGGAGGCTCCGCAGCCCCGCAGGAACTCGCGGATGTTGCTCAGGCACTCGCCCT
>VXBX01006669.1:0-12611 GCA_013400415.1 Scytalopus superciliaris
GCCGCGGGGGGGAGGGGAGAGGGCGCGACACGGGAGGTGACATCGTTCCAGTTTGTACCACGGCGGGTCATTAATCAGGGGCATCAAAGGCTTTCTGGGTGGGATGTGTATCAGCTGCTCCCTGTGGGCCGTTCACTGGACCAATAAGGGCCAGGGATCCGGGTTATTGAGCTTTCCTGGGATTTATGGATGCGGGGGGTGAAGAGGGGAGGCAGACCATTGCTCCCGCTCTCGTGGCTGTGTCACCCCAGTCACCTGCCCGAGGTGTGGACGTGTCAGAAGAGGTGGAGACAGTGGCAAAGGAGGAGCCAGCCGGAATTCCCAGGTCTGGGCGCCATCCAAGCTGGAGAAGTGGGGCCTTGGGAATCTCATGTGGATCAATCAGGCCGAGTGCTGGTGCTGCACCCGGGTCAGGGCAAGTCCCGGCATCAATCCAGGGATGGGCTGGTGGAGGAACCCTGGGGAGAAGGACTTGGGGGTGCTGGCGGAGGAGAGGCTGGACAGCCCCATCCCCGTGTTCTGGGATCATCCCACAGCGTGGGCAGCAGGGAAAGGGGGGATTCTGCCCCTCTGCCCCCTCAGGTGAGACCCCACAGGCAGAGCCGCCTCCAGCTCTGGGATCCCCAGCACGGGAAGGACACGGAGATGCTGGAGAGCCCAGAGGAGGCACCGGGATGGTCAGCGGGATGGAGAAGCTCTGGGGGAGGGAAGGCTGGGAGAGCTGGGATTGTCCAACCTGGAAAAGAGAAGAATGACCTAATTGTGGCCTTTCAGTACCTGGAGGAGCTACAGGAAAGATGGAGAGAGACTATTGATAAGAGTCTGAAGTGACAGGACAAGGGGGAATGGCTTCAAACTGACAGAGAGGAGGGTTAGATGGGAATATTGGGAAGGAATTCCTGGCTGTGAGGGTGGGCAGGCCCTGGCACAGGTTGGGCAGAGAGGCTGTGGCTGCCCCATCCCTGGAAATGTCCAAGCTGGACAGGGCTTGGAGCAAACTGGGACAGTGGGAAGTGTCCCTGCCCATGGCAGGGGGTGGGACTGGATGATCTTTGAGGCCCCTTCCCACCAAAACCATTCCACGATTCCATGACTTTACAGCATCCATCAGCATCAAAGGGAAGTGGCTGCAGTGTTTCCTTTCCTCGCTGGTGCCTCCATAATGGAATGATCCGCTCCCTGACACGGCAAAATTCCCTTCTGGATCTCAGGACACCGGGAGGTCTCGGTACAACATGTCGTTTTCAGCCCTCAGGGCCAGGATCAGCAGGAGTCTTGGTGGGATATCCTTGTTTCCATGGCCAAGAGCTTGCCATCCCTTGAAAAACGATGGATGGAGCTCAAAGGATGGGGCTGGATATGAACTGACCCTGTTTCCAGTTCCAGTTCAGCATTTTCCCCAGTTCAGACACGGGAGGCTGAGCCGGTTTCGGATGGAGCCGCTCTCCATGAGTCCTTCTCAGGTGGAAATGACTCTGAGGCCCTTCTGATCCCAGACTTATCCCAGAATTTCTGACACAGAAATGCAACTTCCCGGCCCTCCGGAGCTTCGTTTTGCAGCTCCAGAGGATCCCAAGCACGGAATCTGCAGGAACATCTTCCCCTGTGGAGGCTGCGTGGTGGAAACCTCTCCCAGCCCACTCCGAGATGTGGCAAAGAAGCTCCGGTGGGAAGTTTTAGGACATGAGAGGAACAGCTGAGGGAGCTGGGGGGGCTCAGCCTGGAGAAAGGGAGGCTCAGGGGGGACCTTCTCCCTCCCCGCAGCTCCCTCAGAAGAGGTTTGAGGCGGGGTTCAGCCTCTTCTCCCAGGGAACAAGGGACAGGGCAGGAGGAAAAAGCCTCCAGTTGCGCCAGGGGAGGTTCAGGACGGACATCGGGAAGAATTTTTTCGTGGGAAGGGGTGGAAGGGGCTGCGCAGGGAGGTGGTGGATTCCCCAATCCCCCAATTCCCCAATCCCCAATCCCTGGGGACGTTCAGGAAAGGACTGGACGTGGCACTCCGCGCTCTGGTCCGGCTGAGCAGGTTGTGTTTGGTCAAGGGTTGGACTTGATGACCCTGGAGGTCTTTTCCAAGCTTAAAGATTCCACGATTTCATGGTGCTGTGTTGGTGCTGGGATTGCCTGGGACAGCACGGGGAAAGCTCCAGAGCTTCCAGGCTCTCGGTGACCTCTTGGGACACACCACCACATTCCCACATTATCCCTGAGCCGTGGAAGTTCTCCAGGACCAGCTCTGGCAGCTGTTTGTGCTGGTGCAGCAATGCAGGATGTGACGGGGGCTCGGCCTGCCCCGGAGGCCAAAGCTTTTAAACTCGTGCGGGAGAGAGGGGAACGATGTGATCCATAAATCCCATCCCTGCCGAGGAGAGCCGGGCTCCCGGTGGGAGCGCCAAGGGATGAGGCTCCTTAACCATAATTAACACGGGCCCTTGCCAGGAATCCACGCGGAGCCGTGGAAATGTTGGCCAATATTCGGGATCCTCTTCCCAGAGCGGGTGCGAGTCCGTTTTGAAACCCGCCCGGGGCGAAGAGAGGAGGGATCTTTGGCGGAGTACAAGCGTTCCAAAAAAATAACGAACTGGGAGGCACGAGAGGGAAAGTAAAATGTAAAAAAAAAAAATAAAACAAAAAAAAAAATGCAGAAATCTATTTCGCACGCACAATAATTTACTTTTAGATGTGCAGTAAAGATTTTACGCGCGCGATAATTTACTTTTACACGCGCAATGATGTTTTAACGCGCGCAATCACTCATTTTTATGGGTAAAAGGGCTGACCAATTAAAGACCCGGGTGCTTAAAGGTGCCTCCAGCCAATCCTGAAGGCATTTGTTTCGGAGCAGGGCTTCGCTCATCCCGAACATCAACACTCTCCTTGCGGGGTTAGCGTTGCTTTTCCAGCTGGTTCCGTTGTCTGTACCCGATTCTCTTCCAGTTCAATCCCAGAGGAAGAAGGAGCTGCTGGGAAGGGATCCAAGAGTCACATCGCTTGGGATATCGCCTGCTCGTCTCCGTGGCCTCTCCTGGCCGGCTCCTGAATGCGTGGGAGGAGTCTCAGCCCCGGCAGGCAGAGCCGGGAGAACATCCCTGGCATCATGGAATCGCGGAATGGTTGGGAGTTGGAAGGGGCTTTAAAGACCAGCCGTGGGCAGGGACGCCTTCCACTATCCCAGGCTGCTCCAGCTTGGCCTGGGACACTTCCAGGGATGGGGCAGCCACAAATTCCCTGGACGCACAGGGGGGAATTTCGTCCCAACGTCCCACCCGGACCTGCCGTGTTGGTGGGATTTTCGGTCGGTGCAAAAACCACTTAAAGGCCCCCCAAGAGCTCAGGGTGGGGGAAAGGGACGAGTCCATGAGACATTCCAGCTGCTGAAGGATGGGTGGAGACACTTGGCTAGGGGGCTTCGGGTCTGCTTCCGTCTTCTCTTCCAAGGTGGTTGGATCCTCCGTCTCTCCGGTGAATATCCTGATCGGACAGCACAAGTTTCGGGCTCTGAGTTCCCTCCCTTTTTTCCCTCCGTGTTTAATTCCGTCTGCAAACGACACATCCAGGATGCTGAAAGGAAAGGGAAAGGTCTCCTCGCTGCCCCCAAAACTCCATCCTCATGGAGAACCCGGTAAATCAGATAATTCCTTCGGTAATTCCAGGATGACCTGAAGGAACAGAGGGACTGGAGAAGTAAAGGAGCGGCTCCGGATATTCGGGAATCTCCAGGATTAAAGGCACCAGCTCAGGCCAAGGCAGGGGGGGAGTCACCTCCAAGCACAGCTGGGCACGCAGAGACTTTGCCAACGTTAGGGGCGACTTGGTTACTTCGAGTGGGAATCTCAAATTCCTGCAAACCCGGCGGATTCGGGGTTGGGAAGAGGCGGAAGGGACTCAGGACGCAAATAAAAGTCTCCAGTAGAGAGGGGGAAAAAAAAGAAAAGGTTCAGGGAATCTTTTCCATCGGACAGCACGGGAGGGGGGGAAAGGACAAGAACAGGGTGGACGGTCGAGTGTGATGAAACAATCCGAGCGGAGACGTTTTCCCTCAGAGCCCGAAAAATAAACTGGTTTTGAGTTCGGTGGGAAGTCGGTGCAGCACTGGGAGGAAAAACTTATTTCAATCCAAAAAACCCCTCTATTTTTTGCGAGAAAAAACGTGCTCCCACGGGAAGTTTTTTGGAGGACGCTGTTCCCTTGGCTTTGAGCACCAAGTCTCTGGTTACAGCGCGAGGAAAGGAGGGGAAACGGGTGGGAGTGTCAAAACAACACGATCTGTTTGCAAACCACGGGGCGAGTCGGGTGGGAAAACGATCCGGAATATTCAGGGATCGATGTCCTGGCGGAGAGGGGGCCGGGAAAAAGCACCACAAAGAGGGGATGGGCAGCACCTTGAGCATTCACCTGCAAACCATCCTAAAGGTCATCCAGTCCCACCCCCGTGCTGCGGGAAGGGAGGAATTCCCATGTCCCAGGGCGCTCCAAACCCCATCCAACCTGGCCTGGGGCACTTCCAGGGATGGGGCAGCCGCAGTTTTTCTGGGAAAGCTGCGCCAGGGCCCCCCCACCCTCACAGACAGCTCCGAACAGCTCGGCCATCGTTCCGCAAGGATCAGGCTCGTGGCAAAATAAAAATCTCCTAAAGGATGACTCAGCTGGCGTTAAAAATAAAGATAAAAAAACAGGGAAATGGAATAGGAAGGGGCGGATGATGAAAGGGGGTTGTTTATTAAATAAAACCCCAAGAGAGGAGCCCCCAAAGTGGTGATTTCCCCCCCCCTCCCCTCCACACACCAAGAGTGACAGTGGTTTTAAAAACTGGCTCGGCTTGGAGGCAAAATGGCAAGAGACACATCAAATGGGGCGGGGGGGAGGGGGAGGAGGAAAAAAAGGGAGCAGAGGACATTGAATTTGCACTAGAAATGTAGAAAATCAGTGAGATGAGCAAAAAGACAATGAGGCGTCTCCGGGCCGGTCGAGCTGAGGACAGCAAAGAGTTTAAACACTTTGGGAACAGAAGGAGCTATAATAACCACGGTATTGATTCCTCCTTGGAAGGGAAATGTGCAAAGCAGGCATTTTCAGGAGATATTTGTTTTGTATTTGGGGAGAAAAGCAGATTTGTTCCTGATTAAAGCGAAAGGGATGGTTTACGGGCCGGCGTTAAGCGAGGGCCGGGCTAAATAGCCCCCCTCTTAAAAACAATGATCTGAGAACAGGGCTTAGCTGCAGCCAAGTGTTTCTGTGGGATGTGGCCAAGAGCTGGTTGGTTTTCCGGGTGCCTCGGAGGGCTGGGAAACGGGAAGGGGCCAGAGGGAAACTGGTGTCACCCGTTAGGACGGGATGAGGCGGTTAATTACGGCCTGCCATTGATCCCGGGGAAAATGAAGGAACGCCTCACCGGGACTGGATTAATAAAGAATTACAGGAACATGATGCTAATCAGCAGGGGGGTTATGGGAAATCGGTCTTGTCAAATTAAGCAGCTTTTATAAACACAATTACAAGAGTGAGGATAATTAACCGCCGAGGGTTGTGGTGGAGCCTCTGGGGGGGGGCGGGGAGGGCGTTTAAATCCGGAAGTTTTCTTTAATAAAGTGTCTCTTGTGAAGAACAAGCGGGGATTTTTTCACCCCTTCCCGGAGGGACCGGAATCCAAACACTTCCATCGCTGCAGGGAACATTCCTGCGGGGCAGAGATATCCATTCGGATCACGGTATCCAAGGGAAAGGCGACCTCAGTGGTGGTTTTTGACCCTGGAGCCCACGTGGTGGTGAAGGAATAAACCCAACGTAATGAAGGCAGCGGGTGGAGGGCGACTTGCCATCCGAAGGGAGGGCTGGGTGACGTTTTGTTATTGTAGGGTTGCACCTCAGCACGGGGATGAATTGGCTTCCATAAGGATTTGTGTTGTCCCCATATCACTGGTGTCCCACCTTCCCTGGCACAGGGAGCATCCAGCAGTCCTTGTTCCATGCATGTGTTTTTTCCCCAAGATATTAGGTCTGGAACTGTCTGGAATTTCCAGGCTTGGCATTGGTGGGGTCACAACTCAAATCCTGGGGTCAGTTTTGGGGCCTCTCATGGCAAAAATGACACTGAGGGGCTGGAGAGCGTCCAGGGAAGGGAACGGAGCTGGGGAAGGGTCTGGAGCACCGGGAATGGCTGAGGGAGCCGGGGGGGGCTCAGGGGGGGATCTTCTTGATCCCTCAAACCCCCCGACAGGAGGGTGTGGTGAGGTGGGGGTTGATCCCCACCCTCAGGCAACCAGGGATAGGACGAGAGGAACCGGCCTCAAGTTGTGGCAGGGAAGGTTTAGGTTGGATATCGGGGGAAATTCCTCCATGGAGAGGGTTGTAAGGCACTGGGACGGGCTGCCAGTGGCGGAGTCGCCATCCCTGGAAGGGTCCAAGGAACACTTTGAGATACGGTTTAGTGGACGTGGAGGTGTTTGGTTGAAGGCTGGACTTGATGGTCTTGGAGGTCTTTTCCAGCCTTGTGAAAGTTTGGGTTGGCTTTTCTCTGCCAACGGGCAAACCTCACGAGAAAAGATTCCCCCCCTCCCTCTCCCGAAATGGCAAAAAGCAGCAAGGGAAAATTGAAGAAATATATATATATTTACATATATTAAATTTATATACTAGGCACAATGAGACAGGGACCCCCAAACCACCCCAATNTAAAAGGGGAAGGAGACAAACAATCTAAACTAGAAATTAACTCAGTAAGTAACAAACACAACAATAAACTCACTACTTTCCTTAGGAAAAGCAGATTCTTAACCTTCCCTGCCAGCCCAGCCCTCGGAGCAGGCCTGGCCTAACACAGATAAGCCAGGCCTAAACACCGAGAGCCTGCCAGCGTGCTAACCCGAGAAGGAAAACAGAGCAAAATGAGAAAAGAACAGCTCCCCCTTGGCCTGATATACCCCTGATTCCGTAAGGAGATGGGCTGGAATCCTCCCTAGGGTTTGACCCCGGTTACCAAGGAAGGCCCTACAAAAAACAACCCATCACACAAGGTTTGCCCTGTGGTCCCAGGGAATTGGTGTCCATGGCCAGCATGGGAATTTTTCATAGGATTATACACCCGGGAAATGGCAATCCAGCTTTTTGGAAAGGCAAGGAAAGGAGGAGAGGAGAAATCCGACGGTGTCTTGGGCCCTGCTGCCACAAGGCGTTGGTGGCAGGCTCTGCTCTGCTCTGCTCCCCTGAGACCTCACCTGGAATGCTGCAACCAGCCCCGGGGCAGGGAAGGTGTGGATCTGCTGGAATGAGTGCAGAGGATGCAACGGAGATGCTCCAAAGGGTGGAGCCCCTCTGGAGACAGGCTGGGAAAGCTGGGAATGTCCAGCCTGGAGAAGGGAAGGATCCAGAGAGAGCTTGGAGCCCCTTCCAGAGCCTAAAGGGGCTCCAGGAGAGCTGGAGAGGGACTTGGGACAAGGGATGGAGGGGCAGGACACAGGGAATGGCTTTAAGCTGAGAAAGAGTGGATTTAGATGGGATATTGGGAAGGAATTCTTCCCTGTGAGGGTGGGCACAGGTTTCTCAGGGAATCTGTGGCTGCCCCATCCCTGGGAGTGTCCAAGGCCAGGCTGGACAGGGCTTGGAGCAACCTGGGGCAGTGGGAGGTGTCCAGTGTCAGGGGTTGGAACTGGATGGTGTTTAAGGTCCCTCCCAACCCAAACCATTCCATGAATTCCATGATTCTATGACGTAACTGTCGGCGTCTCCTGCTTGGGGCAGGGCCTGAAGGGGTTAACTCAGGGGTGTTGGGCATTGTCCTCTCAGGCCATCCAGAACGGGACGGTCTGGGGGATGAACAATGCTCTGGATCTTAATCTCAGACCTCTGTCTTTGGTCTGTGGCGCAGAAGTGGCTGCTGACCGTGGCGCCCTGTCGGGATCACGGAGCCGTTCGGGTGGGAAGGGCCCTGAAGGATCATCTCCTTCCACCCCCCTGCCACGGGCGGGGGCACCGGAGCTGCTCCGGAGCTGCCGTGACCACAGGACCACATCCCACGATCCGAGACCGAAGGGACAGCAGGGATGTCGGGCCCTGCCGCTGATTTCTTGCCGACCTGCTCGATGTGCCCTCACACTCCCATGTTTCTTCCCCTCCCGCACTCCATAAAACGCGGCATGAAATGTCTCCCCTCAATTGAGGCGCTCTGTTTTATTTGGGCTGAGGAATCCACTTAAACCTTTTTAATTTGTCTTGTTTGGGTATGGGCATAATTTTGATTGTGTTTTATGGGCACCCGGTTCATTTTGCTTCCTGTAAATCGTCCCTTTAGTTACTGAGGCTTCTGGGAAGTTGTAAATTCTCCCTCCTCTCCTCTCCACGGAGTTTACGTTGTTTTACAGTTTCATTAATAGGTTCTCTCCCAGCCCGGTTGATGAAAGTTATTGACCTAATCATAACCTATTAATTATGACAGTAAATCCCACCCTTGGAAATGTTTTACTGGGCAAGTGTTACTTGGGAAATCTGCGGGTTAAACTGCAGGCCCGAGAACTTTAAATCTGCTCTTCGCTGCCCCAGCCGTGGACAACCTTCAGGAGAAGCTCGTGCAGCGCCGGCGGCGTGGGATGGTCCTTTTCCAGGGAGCAGGGAGGATTCCCGAATGCTGGCTCTGCCTCTCGGGGTCTAACAGGGCTGCTGGGATGTATTCCACGCCTTATCCTGCCTGTTGGAATCGTGGAACCACTCAGGTTGGAGAAACACCCCTAGGATCGAGTCCAGCCACCAACCCAGCACTGCCAAGGCCACCCCCGAGCCACGTCCCCAAGTGCCACGTCCACATGTTTTAAATCCCTCCGGGAATGGCGACTCCACCACTTCCCTGGGCTTGGGAACACTTCCAGTGGAGAATTCATTCCTGGTATCCGATTTAACCTCCCCCGGTGCAACTTGAGGCCATTCCCTCTTTTCCTGTTGTTTTATTTTCTTGGGGGAAAAATACATTTAATAAGCAATACAGTGACTTCTGTCCGAGGCTGGGATCCCATCAGAGGGAGGGGAATATTCCCAGGATCTCTCAGGAGACAAAGTGTGGATTCCCCATCCCTGGAAGTGCCCAAGGCCGGGTTGGACAGGGCTTGGACCAACCTGGGATATTGGGAGGTGTCCCTGCCCACGGCAGGGGGTGGGAATGGGTGACCTTTAAGGTCCCTTCCCACCCAAACCTTTCCATCACTCCACGATCTTCCACTTTCAGCACCCGGGGACGGGTTTTCTGCGGGAACAACACAGCTCCAAACAACAAGACGCCTGAAGCTGGACTGGCATCTCCCTAAATCCAGAGGAGAAACGTGTCTCTTCTCCAAACATCTCCCTCCCAGCAGCCGGTTCTGCCCCATCGACCCTGCTGGAAGCGCCCCATTAGGAAACGCTCCCCGTAGCTCAGCTGCTGAGCGAGCAGCTCCCTTCTGCATCCCCAAACCTCCCGGGAAAACCGCTCTGCTTACGAGGCAGGCGTGGGGAAAGGTCTCCCAGGAATCCGAGCGCTCCCGTCAGCGTTCCTGAGGAGCCAGCCGTGGGAGGGACGGCGAGGGGTCTCAGCTGGGTGCCGGGGGCCCGGCTTAAATGAGCATTAGGAGTTGGGATATGCACACAGGGAGATGCACACGGGTCCCTGTTCATGTGGATTCCTCCAGGAGGCCACCCCTGTGCGCCCTCGCGGCACGTCCCGGGTTCGTGCCCCCAACGCGCCGCTGGAGACGAGGGGGAAACGCTGAAAGGGCTTTTTTTTTCCTTGCTGGGCACGGCCGAGTCCGTGGGCGCTCATCCCCCTGCCAGGGAGCAGATGGGGAGCCGCGAGGGGCAGACTCAAGGCAGGAGGGGAGGAAGGAGAGAGGGGGAGGTGTCGCTCCCAATCTCGTGGCGAACCCACAGCCAGAGGGTTCGGATGAGGTGTCGGGAAGGGATTCTTCCCTGGCAGAGTTTTCCTGGAGCAGCTGTGGCTGCCCCATCCCTGGAAGTGTCCCCGGCCAGGCTGGAGCAAGCTGGGATAGTAGAATTGGTCCCTGCCCATGGGATGATCTTTTGGGTCCCTTCCAACCCAAACCGTTCCATGGTTTTATAATTCCATGAAGATCGAAAAGAGGGAGATGAGGAAGAGGAGATGAGGAAGGCCGGCGGTGAAGCGGGAGTAGGAAACTCCTCTCCAAGGCCGTTTAAAATGAAGCTGAGCATGGAAAAGACACAAATGTCATCCCCGGGGCAGAGCTGGGCTCGAGCTGCCACCTGCATTTAGGGCTTTAGTGACTAATTAAACACCAGAGAGGGAAGGAACTTCTCCAAAGGAGCCGAGACATCACTCCGAGGGGATTCCCTCCCCTGTTCCCTTCACTGCCTCCGTCTCACCTGCGGGAATTCACCCCTCGGAGAGGGAAACCAAAGGAATCAGTCAGGGGCAGGGTGTGTCGATGGTGATCTCAGCCCTTCATGTCTTCCTTTGCCTCGAAACACGAAACCATTTTGGGGGGGGGGGCTTTAAAATTTGCCTTCCCAGGAGTTATCCCGGTGAACCTCCCACTGAGAGGGTTTTTTTGATCATTTTGAAACAGTTTCTGGGTTTTCCCGGAGGTCTTCAGGAATTTAATGTCCTTCTGGAATGACAAACTCCCGCTCCTGCTGCCACCCCGTTTCTTCACCTGCGGCTCATCGTCCTCGTTCTCAGTGATTTGGCAACACAAAATCCAGACCGAGCTCCGAATTTTCCGCCCCTTTTGCGATTTCACCTCTTAATTCGCACCGAATTTCCCCAAGAAAATGTTTCTTTTTGTCATTTCCTGGTGTGGCCACCGGACCGTTTGCTCTTTGTTGGGCCTGGCTTTTGCTTCCCAAGCTCTCCGTGCCAGTCCCCCAGCCACATTCCTGGGAATTCCAGATCTGTTCTCATTATTGCAGCTTGAATAACTCAGCTTGCACTCCTCTTGACTCTGGTAAATCACAGCCAGGTTTGATTTGCACACAGAGCACGAGGCACCCGAATCAACCCCTGGAACCTTCTGCCCTCAGAGCCGCATTTTGAGGAGGGAGCAAGACCTTGTTGGGCACGTGACAAATCCCAGGAGGTGTTTTTTTGCTGGAATTTTTGAGTGGGATTTTTGTTTCTTTGGGTAGAAGTCAAGGGCAAAGTCACCTAAGGCTGTGTCCGAGCCAGGGATGGGTATCGGGAGAAGGTTCTTCCCCCCCGAGGGTGGAAGGGCAGTGGGCACGGCCCCAGGGCTGCCCAGAGCTCAAGGAGAGCTTGGGAAACACTCCCAGGCACGTGTTGGGATTTTTGGGATCGTCCTGTGCAGGGCCAGGAGTTGGACTTGATGTTCCTCGTGGGTCCCATCCAACTCAAGGCATTCTGTGGTTGCCAGTGGAATTTAGGATGTTCTTTCCCAGCTGGATATGTGTCTGTTTTCAGATTAGGGACGTCCCCCCCTGCTTTCCACCGACCCTACTGATCCATTTTCCACTTGCTTTTCATCCCATCTTCCCAACTTCCTCATTTTCCCCCTGGAGATGCGAAGGCCCCACAGGGAATCAGGGAATATTTAGGGCTTGGAATGGACTTTAAGGACCTTCTGGTCCCAAACCCCGTTCCTGGGGTGCTCCACGTCCTTCAGAGGTTTTGTGGGGACGTGAAACAGGACGGATGAGGGATTTTAGTGGAACCCCAACTAGCAATAATGCCAAAAAATACGGAGTAACAGCAACCTGAAGGGTAAAAACTGCAGATTTCTCTCTCCTGACCACTGGCTTTCCACGTGCCTCATTTTTCCCTTGGCTGCTCATGGATCTGGATATAGGGAAGCACCTGCTGTGCCTCCGGGGCAGTTTCCTTGGGCTCTCCCCGTTGTCAGTGCAGACCGAGCCTCGAGCTGTGGCTCAGGACACAACTCACCCCACTCCTCCCTTCATCTCTCTGGCTGAACCGGCCCAATTCCAGCTGGTTCAGGGGGGAAAAGCACTGTAGGGTTGCAGAATGAAAGGCAGATTCAAACCCTCTGGAATACCGGCTTGGAATTCCGGATGTGGGAGCTGAAATGGGAAAAAAACCCTTCCCTGTCCTGCTCAGATAATCCCCAAGGCTCTCCGTTTCTCTGCTGTGAGGGGAGACATGAGGAGTTTTATTCCTCGCAGAGGATCTTGGTGTTGGAAGAGGATCCGCCACCCCGGCCTGCAGGAGCAGGAATGTCAGCATTCCTTATCATCCCTTTTTTTCCCAGGCTGGCTCCAAAACCAGGATTAACCTTGCAGGAGGGTGTAGGAACAGCTCTGGACACGCTCCAGGCTGGACAGAAACCGGNCCGGCATCCGACTCCCTCCCAGCCAACACTCGTTACCCGTTCATTGGTTAAAACGCGCCGTTAATTAAAAAAAAACAATCACAGCTCAGGGTGTCAAACAGACAAATTGCTGACGAGCTGTTTCAGCAGATGCTGCAATTCTGCTCTGAGCCTCCCTGTCTTTTTTTCCCCCTCTGGAGTGAAAACACGGGCCGTGCCTCTGGAATTCTCGCAGCGCTGGCGAGGGCAGGATTTGGCCAAAAACGCCACCGGGAATTGTCGTTTCCAGGGGTGGAGGGAGGGAAGAGCAAACCCTCTGGGGAAAGGATTTGGTCT
>VXBX01006669.1:14182-30516 GCA_013400415.1 Scytalopus superciliaris
CTCGGACACCTCTTTGCATCTCTAAATGCTTCCTGAATGCCTTGCCAGGGTTGTGTGGGAATCACAGCAAGGGGGGAACAACAGCCTTTCACCGGAGGAGGCCCAGGGACCTCTTGCATGTGACTTGTTGAACCCTCCCTGCATTTTTTAGACGCTCAAACACCCCAGATTTGTTCTCTATTTTCCCGTTTCTTTCCCTCTCCGCAAAGCGCATTTTCCACGTGGTGTCGGTTTCTCTGGGGGGCTCTGGGACCAGCCTGGATCAGGTTCAACACCANTCCAAGGGGTTGGTGCCCTTCAGCCATGCCGAAAAGGAGGATAAAGGGGTAGAAATTCCCGTCTCCAGTCTTTCCCTGGTGACTTTGATCCTCCTGTGGTGGTTTTGCTGAGCCACTGAGAGCAGGTTTGGTGTTGCTTTTACACAGAAAGGACTGCAGGGCAAAATTATGGATAAAGATCCCGGAAAACTTCACGGGATAAAGCAGGGCCTGAGTCTCACAGCCAGGAGACAGAGCTGGAAAGGAAGGATCCTGCAGTGTGGAGCAGGGCTGGAAGCTTTTCCTGATGGCTCCTGGCAGGAATTTAGGCCCTCCAGCTTTTGCCCGATGTCACCCCCAGTCCCGGAGCAGAGACAGCCTCAGGACATCCAGGAAAACCTCAGGGAACACCAGTTTTTTGGGAGAAGGGGAATGTTTACCCAGCGCTGCCAATCACAACATCCCCCCGTGGGGCTCTTTTTCCACAAGTTCAGTGGAATTCCTGACCTCTGGTGCCAAAGCCCACCCTTCTGGTGGTGCTGGCAGCGTGCCAGGGGAGACACGGGGGGGAAAACACCTTGGCAGGACCCAGAGAGACCAACAGATCATGGAATCATGGAGTGGTTATTCCCAACAGGATTTGCCCCAGGAGACGGACACGAGGGACGGATTTGAGCCGGATTTTTGCGGGGATGAAACCGTGCCCAGTGCCCACATCACACCCTTTGGAAGGGTGAGGGCATTCCAGCTGCTCTGGAACCCACACGGGGGTCCGATCCTGCTTCTCCGAAGGGTGGACGAGGAGTTGCTCCGGATTTGCCAAAGGCTTTGGAGCTGCTGGTGAACACTCTCATCCTGCCCTGCCCCCAAAGCCCTTTCTCCGGAGCTTCGGTTTGGTTTTTAGGACGACACTCTCAGGCACGTGGTGGGATTTTTGGGGTGTCCTGTGCGGGGCCAGGAGCTGGACTGGATGATCCCGATGGGTCCCTCCCAGCTGAGCACATCCCGTGATCTCCTGGACCTCCACAACAACCCTGAGACATTCCCCAGCTTCCAAACCAGCCCAAATCTCCTCTTCTCCCGTGTTATTCTTCTCCTGAGTTCATCCAGAGGCCGCAGAATTCCAGAATCGGGCCTTGTACCGGTCACTTTACACCCTATTTAATTTCCCTGTCTCCTTTTCCCCCACCCCAGCCGAGGATTCCAAGTGTTTAACACAAAGAAACTCTGCCTGAGGGGGTCTGATTTATCCGTCTCCTAACCTTGACTTTATTTCCCGGGCTCGGTTCTAACTGCTAATGTTACGTTACCAGCTTAACCGGCTGATTTATCCACCCTCACCTCACCCATTACTTCATGGTACGGGTTTTAAATGTTAATTTTAATAATAAAAGTTTTATGCCCCCGGTGCTTCCCGCGTGCGCTGCGCTAACACCGGGCACATTATTTCACGGCGCGAGGGTTTTAAAACCCAACGCTGTAATGCCGGTTTAATTGCGGGATTTATCCCTGGTAAGGCAGCTCCTGGAAGTGGTGGAGGAGATGGGTGGCGATGCCTCTCCTGGTGGGAAGAGCAGGATCCTGAGCCTGAGGCTGAGAAGGGAAAGAGCTGTCACTGCTAAGGAGGCGTCCGAGGCTCCAAAAAGGAACACGACGTGTCGCGTTCCACCATCCCTGATGGGGGAAGGTGGAATAACAGGATCGTTTCAGTTGGAAAAGTCCTTTAAGACCAGCATTAAACCAACACTGGCCAGGCCACCGCTAAACCGTGTCCCCAAGTGCCCTGTTTATGTGCCTTTTAAACCCCTCCAGGGATGGGCACTCCGCCACTGCCCTGGGCAGCTGTGCCAGGGCTTCAAAACCCTTTCTGCAAAGGAATTGCTTCCCACTCTCCAGCCTAAACCTCCCCTGGGGCAACTTAATTTCCTCTTATCCCATCGTTTCTTCCTTGGGAGAAGACGCTGATCCCCACCTGGTTACAACTCTCTGTTGGGGGGGGTTGTGGAGAGTGAAAAGGTCCCCCCCTGAGCTTCCTGTTCTCCAGGCTGAGCCCCCCCAGCTCCCTCAGCTGGTGACTCCACCACTGGCAGCCCGTTCCAGTGCCTTACAACCCTCCCCTTGGAGGAATTTCCCCCGATATCCAACCTAAACCTTCCCTGCCACAACTTGAGGCCGGTTCCTCTTGTCCTTTCCCCGGTTGCCTGAGGGTGGGTATCAACCCCCACCTCACCACACCCTCCTGTCGGGGGGTTGGAGGGAGTGAGAAGGCCCCCCCTGAGCCTCCTTTTCTCCAGGCTGAGCCCCCCCAGCTCCCTCAGCCATTCCCGGTGCTCCAGACCCTTCCCCAGCTCTGTTCCCTTCCCTGGACACGCTCCAGCCCCTCGATGTCTTTCTGGCCCACACGGCAGTCCCTGGCAGGGTCTGCTGTCCCTGTGGCAGAGGTGGGACTCGTGGAACAAATATTCCCAGGTATTCTGCACCACCTGAACGTTGAGAAAGGAAATCAGGAGGTGAGAATCCAAGCAGGACGTCCACATCCAATGGTTGTCGAGTTGTGCATCCTTATCCATCCATCCGGACTCTGCTGTGGAGTGTCCCAGGCGAGCTGGTGAGGGGTGAAGGCTGGGGTTGTGTTAGGTGGGATATCAGGAGAAGGTTCCTCACCCTGAGGGTGGTCGGGCACTGACCAGGCTCCCCAGGGCAGGGGGCGCAGCCCCAAACCCGCCAGAGCTCAGGAAATGCTTGGACAACACACTCAGGGATAGTGTGGGATTTCGGGGTGGGATTTTGGGGTGTCCCGTGCAGGGCCAGGAGTTGGACTGGATGGTCCTGACGGGTCCTTCCAGCTCAGGGTGTTCTGTGATTTTGTGGTTCCATGAAACACAGGGCAAAGTGGGCTGGGGACAAGGATGGGCCCCGGAGGTGTCGGTTGGTGACAACGGGGCTGGTTCCCCTTCGGTGTCTCGACCCAAAGGTCCCCTGAGTGGCTGCTGAGGGTGATTGGATTGCTGTGACAGGAACTGGGGACTTGCTGATGCAGAGAACAAGGGTCCTAAACCTGCACTGCCAGCAAAATGCCACCCCGATGCGTCAGAGAGACAGACCCGGCGGCAAGGAGAACCTCCGCCGCGCCAGCGTCGCCCGGGCTCTAGAGCAGGCTCGGGACGACCTTTCCCTGCCTCCAAATCAGCCAAGATTGGGGGGATAATCCCATCAGAGAGGGCCCAGACTCTTTTCCCGTGAGTCGCCTGTGTTTGGGAATCCCACTCACCCCGACGCCGCGGCCACCGCAACGCCTGGAATGTGATTTCCACCTCCCTGAGGCGCCTAGACGTGACCCGAGCGTGTCCCTTGCCGTGGAAAACTTCCCCAGGCCACGGGGGTGGGAGAGGAGGTGTCTGAGCACCCGCAGGTGCGACAAAATACTCTTGAGGCGCCAGAAAAAAGGGGTGTCACCCCATTTCTCAGGTGGCACAGCCCGGCCTGGTGCCCAAGGTGCCCACCCGGGCACCGACCTGCCCACGAAAACCACGGGGCTGAGCTCTTTGCCTTCCGGTGACCTCTGCGTGTCTGCTGTCAGCATCAGAAACAAAGCTGCGCTCTGGATCCTGTTTCTTTTTTTCTTCGTTTTCCCTTGGATTAAGAAATTCTCCCATTACCAAAGACACTTCAGAGCGGAGGGGGGGAAAACAAGTGAAAATTCAATTGGGTAAACAGCCCGGGCACTTCTTTGTCTCACTATCAGCGAGAGGCAAAGAGAGGAAGAGCCAAACCAGCAAGAAGTAAATGTTCAATTGAATGAATACCAATAACACTCATTTCCATCCTTCTTTTTGGCTCCTCCGGCTTATGGTGCAGAGATAGTGAAAATCCAATTGAATTTTAATAACCACGGGGCCCCATTACCAAAAATACAACCAAAAGGCTAGAAAGGGCCCCTGACTTAAAATCAATGCTGGAAAAGATGGGCGACATCATCAAAATTATATTAGCCTTAATAGTCAATCAATTAATGAAATCTCCCAGTTATTTAAAAAATAAAAGCCTTTGGAGGGCGGTGGGGTTTTTTTTTTTCCTCCCTTCCCCCCTTTGCCTGATGAAGTTTTCCAGCAGGATCTGAAAGCTTTTTGTCCCACCCTTGCCCGTGGCTCTCCCACCTTCCCCGGGCACCATTAGGGGCCGTTTATTGAAGTGACAGTCGCCTTTATATCCAAAGGGTGGGGGAGAAGGGAGAGGTGGTGGCTGAGTGCTGAGGCCACTGGAAATGAAATGTTGCAGAGATATGAATTTTGATAGGAAGTCAATACCCTCTGTCCGTTCCAATTAAAAGGGAGCAGCGAACACCGAGGGCGGGCGGGCAACATTTCAGAGCCCATAAAATCAAGCCTGGGGGGGCCGGGGGGGGGGATAAAGGAGAGGCCCAGCCGGACTTCAGGCTCCCCTCCCTCTCTTCCTTCTGGGATGGGTTTCACCGGGGGGGCTGCTCTGCCTGCTGGGATGCTCTTGGGTGCTGAATTAGCTGTCCCGTGAGGGTTCATGGATAAGGGCCTGCAGATGGAAAAGCCCTCCGAGGTTATTGAATCCCACCATTCCCCCGGCACTGCCGAGGCCACCACCAAGTTGTGTCCCCAGGTGTCACATCTTTTGAACGTCTCCGGGGCTGGGGACTCCACCATTGCCTTGGGCAGCCCCTTCCAATGCTTGGCAACCCTTTCCATGGAGAAACTTTTCCTGATACTTAATCTAAGCCTCCTCTGGTGAAACTCGATGCCATTCCTTCTTGTCCTGCCCCTTGTTCCCTGGGAGAGGAGCCCGATCCCACCTGGTTCCACCCTCCTGTCAGGGGGGTTGTAGAGAGTGAGAAGGTTCCCCCTGAGCCTCCTTTTCTCCAGGCTGAGCCCCCCCAGCTCCCTCAGCCCCTCCTGGCACTCCAGACCCTTCCCCAGCTCCGTTCCCTTCTCTGGTCACTCTCCAGCCCCTCAAAGTCTTTCTCCTCATGAGGGTCCCAAAACTGCCCCCAGGATGTGAGGTGTGGCCCCTCCAGTGCCCAGCACAGGGGGATCATCCCTTCCCTGGCCCTTCTGGCCATGCCACAACTGGCCTTCTTGCCCACCTGGGCACATGCTGGCTGTGTGTTCACCCCCTGCCAACCCACACCCCCAGATCCTTTTCCAGCTTTCCAGCTGCTCCTCCCCAAGCCTGGAGCCTTCCATGGGGCTGTCACGACCCGAGGGCAGGACTTGGCCCTTGGCTCTGTTGGACCTCTCCCTGCTGACCTCTCAGTCCAGCCAGTCCATGTCCCCCTGCAGAGCCCTCCCACCCTGCAGCAGATCATTCCCACCCGGCTTGGTGTCACCCGTGAGCTTCCCGAGGGTCCGCCACGGGTTTTTCCCTGGACATCCTCCCCTCCGTGCGCTACACCGGTTTGGCTCATCCCACCCACGCCGGGAGGCACCTCCTCTTGGGCCCTGCCTGACCCTCCCCATCGAGGAACTGGCCTAAACCAAGGTGGAGGCTTCTTCATGCTTGCTTTGTAACTCCCAGCAGGCTGTTTAACCCGTGGTCATCCCACTTCCCAGGCTGTCGGGGAAACGCCAGGGGCGGCCCAGCTGCGGGAAGTAAACGGGCATGACCGATGCCACCTTGTCCCCCGCAGCCCTCTGTACCCACCCTCTCCTTGGGCTGCTCCTCACCTCCTCCTTCCCCGGGAGAAACCCGATCTCCCCTCCTCAGTGTCACCTGAAAGGGGGATCTGCTTTCAGTCCCATCCCGCTCTGTTCCCGCCGGCGGCGCGGACTAAGCGGCTCCGTCGCCCTGCCGAAAACCTCAGCAGAATTCCCGGCTCTGAGGGAGCTGGGAGATGTGCCTGGATACACCATGGAGGGTGGGGGGGGGTTGGTTAACTCTTTGGGGTCCTTCCTGCTGGGTCCTGCTTTGGGAACAAGGGACAGGGAGACACGGAGAGTCAGTTGGAGAGGAGGTTGAAATGCCCCGGGGATCAGAATCCTCCAGGCTTAGAGGTGCAAAGGAGGAGGGAAGACACCCCGAAATGAAACTGGGAGACCAGAGAGGGTTTTGTGGAGTTGTAACAGCAAGAAAATTCAATTTAAATCTGTCAGAAGACACTGGAAGTAGAGAGGTGAAGGGATTGTGTCTCCTCTGGCTGAAGAGGACAAGGATTTTACCTCCAGCTGTTTGAGGAAGGACCCCGTGAAGCTGTGAAATGCCTCACTCGTGGATTCCCGAGGATTCCTTCTGCCCTCAGACTAGAAGAAGCGTTGCAGGACTTCATCCAAGGACTCCAGTTAACCCGGTGTCACAAGTGGTGCCTGACCTGGGAATGCCAAAGCAGGATTTGAACCCGTCCTGGTGGGGGTGAAGGAGGAGCCTTGGTCTGGACCCCCTTCAGAACGGGGTGAAAATGGAATGAACGAGCCTTTAGGAATTCACAGAGCAGCTCACTCGGATGCCTGCAAGGGACCACCCCCTCCATGCCATGCCCAGGGCCACCAGCCTTTCTAATCCCAATTCCTCACCCCAAGGAACAAACCGAGAGGTCTCTGTGTTGGTCTGGGCCGTCTTTACCAAGGGACACCATAAAACAGAATCCTGGAATCGCTGAGGTTCAAAAGCACCTCCGAGATGACCATCGAGTTCAACCTGTCAACAAGCCCACCTTGTCACCCAGCCCAGAGCTCTGAGTGCCACGTCCAGTCATTCCCAAGACACCTCCAGGGGTGGGGACTCCACCACCTCCCTGGGCAGCCCCTTCCAGTGCTGGGCAACCCTTTCCATGAGGGGATTCTTCCTGATGTCCGATCTGAGCCTTCCCCGGTGCAGCTTGAGGTCATTTTCTCCCATTCTGTCCCTGGTTCTCTGGGAGAAGATCCAAACTCCCCCTCCAGCTCCCCACTCCTGTCAGGGAATTGCAGAGAGCCAGAAGGTCCCCCCTGAGCCTCCTTTTCTCCAGGATGAGCCCCCCCCCAGCTCCCTCCTGGCACTCCAGACCCTTCCCCAGCTCCGTTCCCTTCCCTGGGCACTCTCCAGCCCCTCGAGGTCTTTCTTGTTACGATGGCCCCAAAACTGCCCCAAGGATTTGAGGTGTGGCCCCACCAGTGCCCAGCACAGGGCGATGATCCCTTTCCTGGTCCTGGTGGCCACACACAATTTTTTTGACACAGAAAGGACAGAATCACAGAATCAATCGGGTTGGAAAAGCCCTCCGAGATCATCAAGTCCAGCCCTTGGTCCAACTCCAGCCCGTTTACCAGCCCATGGCACTCAGTGCCACGTCCAATCTCAGTTTAAAACCCTCCAGGGACGGTGAATCCACCCCCTCTCTGGGCAGGCCATTCCAAGGCCTGAGCACTCTCTCTGGAAAGAGTTTTTTTCTGATATCCAACTTAAATCTCCCCTGGCAGAGCTTAAGCCCCCTTGTCCTATTGCTGCCTGCCTGGGAGAAGAGACCAACCCCCCCCTGGCTGTAACTCCCCTNGAGCCAGGCCAGGATATCATTGGCCCTCTTGGCCCCCTGGGCACACTGTTGGCTCATGTTGAGCTTCCTGTCCATCCAAACCCCCAGGTAGGGCCCTTCCTGCCTGGCCCCTCTCCAGCCACTCTGTCCCAGCCTGTGTCTCTCCACGGGGTTGTTGTGGCCCAAATGCAGGACCCACCACTTGACCTTGTTGAACCTCATTCCCATTGGATCCTTCCCACCCCTCCAGTCTCTCCAGATCCCTCTGCAGAGCCCTCCTGCCTCCCAGCAGCTCGACACTCCCTCCCAGCTTGGTGTCATCGGCAAATTTGCTGATGATGGTCTCAATCCCCTCATCTAAACCATCAATAAAGATGTTAAACAGGGCTGGGCCCAGCGCTGACCCCCGGGGGACACCCCTGGGTGAAATGGATGAAATCGCAGCTGGATGAAGTGACACGATTAACCCAAAGTTTTTAGCTCAGGCGTGCGGAGCTCAATCTTCATATCCATCCAATCACGGGGAAAGACTAAGGAGCTGTCACTCACGGCCTGTCAGGGACAATCTGGGCAGCTGTCAAGATCTGTCGAAGGCCCTTCTTGCTGTCACTTCAGCTGTTCCACTTCAGCAGTGCCTTCCGGTCTTGGTGGTCCAAATCTGGCCAACCCCCCACCTTGAGTGTTCAAATTAATACATAATGGATACCCCGTGCTTGTTAAAACCATCCAAACGTGGGATGTGCTCGTGGGAATCCCTGAGAGGGCAGGTTTGTGGTGGGTGGGGTGAAGAGCGACTGGATTTGGTGGGAATTACCATTGGAAGTTGCAGCAGTTCCAGCTGGAGGGAGGGAAGGAGGTGGAGACATGAATGGGCATCTAGAAATGCTGGCCATTCGTGTCCAGACGGTCTGGAGTATCCCAAAAAAGCCACATCCAGGGTTTTTTTACTGCTAAACTGTCCCTTCTGCAGTTCATTGGGTTAGATTCCCAGCTGGATAACTGGGTGGATCCAGGATGCAGAGCAGAAGCGGGACACCCTGTGGGGGGATTCACCCCGAAACAGGAATGGGACAAGGCAATGGGTGCGTGAGGGGGCTCGGGAGCACCAAGGATTCCCATGTCCCACGGATCAGTAACAACTGAGCATCCCGGGTGGCATCTGGAAGGTGAAAAACAACGCCAAAGCGTTCAAGAAAGTGCAGAAATCCGGAATCCTGCTCAGCAGAGAACGAGGATTTTTCCACGGAGGATTTAGGAGCTGGTGCCTCCCGTTTTGTTCGTGGAATCACACTGCCTGTTGCGGGTATTTCTGGTTATTCCCAGCCAGGTGTGGGTTTAAGAAAGCTCAGCCTTAACTTAGGCGCTTGTTGTGCAGCCTTTGGGCCGTCAGGACCCGGACGCTCCAAGGACAGGAGGGAAAACAGCCCTGCAAAGCTCCGCCTTGGCTTTTGGCCTGGAAAGGAGGCAGAGCATTAAACTCTAATGCGCTGGAGGCGGGGGCTGGCGCGAGGAGTTTTGTTAAGTAGTTAATGGGCGCAGGATTTGGGCAGCCCCGTGGCACCAGCTCCTGCTAACTCAGGGATTTCAGCAACCCTGCAGGGATGCAGCCTTGGACGGGAGTGCTGTGAGAGCAGACACATCCTCTGGATGCGCGCCGGGGGGAAAACCTGGATGCTGGAGGGATATTAAGGCAGAGGCAGGGAATTCTGCCCTGCCCAGGGCGTCGTTAGCATCCCATGTTCTCCCCGCAGCATCCTTGGCTGGCATCCCTTTCTCCTTAGTCTGGGAGAGCTAATGAGGTCACAGCCCTTGGATGGGGAGCTGACAACGAGGAGTAATTCCTCGGTTCCCGACTCGGCAGGGGTTGGTGCCACGGGGTGAGTGCCGAGGTTTAAAGAAAACCCCCTCGGTGGCCAAACCTTAAAGGATTCCCCCACCCCTCCTTATCTCCTTCTGCCCCGAGAATTCCAGCGTGGAGCAGGCAGGGAATAATAAGTGAACCTTCCTGCTTTGGTCTCCCAGGCTCTGCTGGAGGCTAAGTGAGGTTAATAACTGAACATGCTGGGAGATATCGAGGAGAGAGAAGGGGGGGGAAAGCTCAGTCCCTGATCTGATGGTGATAAACGATCGGAGATGGGATATCCGATTCCCTCTCTCCGGTGGTCCCCGCAGGAACAGCTCACAGGCGAGCACGTCATTAAGGGGAAAACTGCAGAGATTACCGCCGGTGTCCGGGAGATTAGCTGGATAAATAGAGGCTGCAGAGGGACACGCAGAGGGCCGGGTCTCGCGGCAGCCGCCAAACCCTCCGGAGGGATTTGTAGCCACACAGCTGATCCGAGGGGCCGGATGGGTTTGCCAACGCGCGGTGTGGAGGCACTTAATGCCCATCCCCACCCGCCCGCGTGGACTCACAGAGCGTCCCAGGTGAGGGGTAAAGGATAGGATTACGCTCCGTTGGATTTTAGGACGCCCCCTGCCTCCTTTTGGGGTCGGGGGCACGGAAAATGCTGTCGGGGGAGCAGAAATGTGGAGCCGTTTGTTAAACGACCCCCCGGGGAAAGTCTGCGTGGGGTTAAAAACGGCCCAGGCGAGTCGACGAGTCACAGAAACATAAAACACCCCGAGTGGAAGGATCGGGGCCCAACTCCCGGCCCTGCACAGGGCAATTCCAACAATCCCACGTGCCTGAGAGCGTTGTCCGAATGCTCCCTGAGCTGTGGCAGGATCAGCAGGATCCCCCACTGCCCCGGGGAGCCTGGAACACATCCCAGTGCCCCAACACCCTCTGGGTGAGGAGCCTTTTCCTGATACCCAGCCCAAGCCTCCCCCCACACAGCTCCGTGCCATTCCCACAAGTCATCTAGGATGGATGCCAATGGAAATCCTGACCTGGATAACTCCTAGGTGCCTGAGAAGCATCAGGATGCTTCCAAAAACTCAGAGGAGGAGCAGAAGAGGTTACCCCATGGCAGGTTACAAATATAAATCATTTTTCTTTTTTTTTTAACTGAAAATTCCCTTTTTTCCCCCCAAGAGTCCAGCACAAAAAAACCAACCCTGCTCGTTTCTGCCCCTTCTCGAGGGGGAAGGGATCAGAGAATTCCAGAGGTCCCACCCAACCTCAATCGCCGCCGGGACTGTGAAACGGGAAGCTTTGGGAAAGAAAAGGACACCCCGGAGTGTCAAACGTGGTTTTGTCTCCCCTTTAACGCCCGGCAGGAGAAACACTCGCGGCGTGAAACGCTCCACATTGACACAAACATCAGCTCCTGTTTCTCTCCCTTGGAAACCTGAAAACCAAAGCCACATTTTAAGTCAAAACAAGAGGAGAAGTGCAAAAGGGGATGGGAGGGAACCAGTTTGGGACCGTTTGGCCGTGTGAGGGGAATCCAGAGGGGGGAAAAGCTCCAGCTTTCCCTCCATCCTTTGGCTTGGTTTGCCGTGGGAAAAAGGGGTGAGAGCAACCACCGTGTGCTGGCACAGGTTGGACTGGTTGGATTTGGGATGTGGCGTCCAACACTGCCCAAAACGAGGTGTTTTGTCCCCTCACCGACCCCAGAGGGATGTCCTGCTGTTGTCGTTTCGGGCTGGAGCTGTAAAATGGCGGAGAATCCACGCATTGTTCTTAATTTCCTCAGGTAGTAACAGGCTCGATTTGGTTTTTTTTGTTGTTATTTGCATTTTAAAGGTCACTTCTCCCTGATTTTTGGTCTCCTGCTGCCTGACCCTCCTTTGTAGAGCAGCACTGGAACGGCTGGGAAACAGCAGGGACCCGGGGGGGGTGACTCTGCTGTCCTTTTACCCTTCCAGGGCACCGATCAGGCTGATGAAGCATCTTAAAAAATCCGGGAGAAACCACGGAAAGTGGAATTTTATGCCCGGCCCGCCCCGTCTCCCGCCCCACCTTCGCAAACACGCTTAAACACCCCAAAAATAACCACGATGTGTTGTTTGGTTTCCTACAAATCCGGCGAAGGGGTGGGAGTTGCAGGGGAGGGAATGTGGGTGGTTTTTTTTTCTGCAAAGTTTGCAAAAAAAGAAAATTAAATCAAATAGGGCTTTTTGGGGCAGAAAAAATGAGCCCAAGGATCTCTCTGAGGGCACTTGGAGACATCACAGGAGCAGGGGAGGGTCTGGTGGCCTCCAGGGCAGCAAAACTGCTCTGGTGAAGGCACAAAAAAACACACAGAAAGGGGAAAAAAATAAACCACCAAAATTCACAGCGGGAATTTCCACCGGAGCAGGCAGGGCTGGAGATACCAGGGAAGTATCAGAAAGAAAAAGAAATATTAAAAAAGGGTAAAAAAAACCCAGGTTTCTACAAAATATGACAATTTTTAACCTTTTGTCTGCCCCTCACCCCCCTCCAGAATTTCCTCTTTCCCTCCCTGTGGAAGAAACAAGGATGGCTGGTAAACAAAGGGCTGGCTTTTCATTCCTTCCTCTCTCTCTCTCTCTCTCTCTCTTCCCTTATTTTTGCCACCTCTGCACGGAGCTGGAGCCGGGATGATGCTCCGTGTGATGTGTGTGTGTGTGTGTGTGTGATGGAATTCAGGCCAAGCAGGCGGCGCTCCGGAATTCAGCCGCCCTCAGCAGTAAAATAGTAGCAGGAGCAGCAGGATTGGAAAAGGGCTGGAGGAGACGAGGGAAGAAAGGAGGACGCGCTTAATTGCACCTTCAGTTCCCAAAGCCGGGCCCGGTTCCTGCTGCAGACACCCCCCCCCCACACACACACCCTCTCCCAGGTTGGGATACGGCGGCTCCCGGAGAGAGCCGTGGGGAAAATCCGGCAGCAAATGGGGCTGTGGGGGTGTTTTATGGGGTTTGTGCCATGGGAAGCGTGCAATGGTTTGGGTTGGAAGGAACCTCGAGGGTTGTCGATAGGTGGTGGGTGAAATCTCCAAGGATTTTGCATCCCAAGCCTTTTGTAGGATCATGGAACCATTTGGGTTGGAGTGACCTTGAGGATCATGAGTAGGTAATGGGTGAAATCCCCCCAGATTTTTGCATCCCAAGCCTTTTGTAGAGTCATGGAAAGGTTTGGGTTGGAGTGACCTCGAAGGTCGTTGGTAGGTGGTGGGTGAAATCTCCAGGGATTTTTCATCCCAAGCCTTTTATAGGATCATGGAAAGGTTTGGGTTGGAAGTGACCTTGAAGGTCGTCGGTAGGTGATGGGTGAAATCTCCAGGGATTTTTCATCCCAAGCCTTTTATAGGATCATGGAAAGGTTTGGGCTGGAGTGACCTTGAGGGCCATGGGTAGGTGGTGGGTGAAATCTCCAGGGATTTTGCATCCCAAGCCTTTTGTAGGATCATGGAAAGGTTTGTGTTGGAATGACCTTGAGGGTCATTGGTAGGTGGTGGGTGAAATTCCCAGGGATTTTGCATCCCAAGTCTGTTGTGGGATCATGGAATGGTTTGGGTTGGAATGACCTCTAAGGTCATCGGTAGGTGACGGGTGAAATCCCAGTGGATTTTTTGCAGGCAGGTTTTTCCATCCCAGGCCTTTCATACAATCATGGAATGCTTTGGGTTGGGATTGACCTTGAAGTTCGTCAGCAGGTGGTGGGTGAAAAATCCCTTTGGATTTCTGCATCCCAAGCCTTTCACGGGATCATGGAGTGGTTCGGGTTGGAAGGGACCTTAAAGATCATCTCATTCCAACCCCCTGCCATGGGCAGGGACACCTTCCATTATCCCAGGTTACTCCAACCTGTCCATGGACACTCCCAGGGATGGGACAGCCACACCTTCTCTGGGAAACCTTTTCCAGAGCCTCCCCACCCTCCCAGGGAAGAATTCCTTCCCAATATCCCATCTAAATCCACCCTCCTTTAGCTTAAATCCATCAGGTTCAGCTTGAAACTCCGGGCCTCTGGAATCGTAGGATTCCCCCTTTTCTTCCGCTGGCCTCCCGCCCCTGTTTGCTTTCCCTTCCCAGCCAGGAGTGAAACAGTTGGATGGCAAATACCAGGATATCGGGATAGTGCAGAGCTTTGGTGTGATTTTTCCCTAATTTCTCCTCCTTTCTTGTGAGCTGGGTCATCTCCCGAGGCACGTAACAGCCCTCAGCACCCCCAAAATTCCACATCCAGGCACACTCTCCTCCTCCTTCACCGATTTTGGCCTTCTGCTCTCCCTTCGGAGAGCCAAAAAGCCCCTTTTCCCAGCACAGCCTCTTCACTGCAGTCCCTTTTCCCACCCCGAACCCGGACTCAGCACTTGAACACAAATTTCACCGGGAAAATAAAGAGCAGGAGGGAAACTGAGGCTGCTTTGGGAACACCCAGGGAGGTTCGTTTTCCGTGCCGGGATGGGCAGGGATCCACGATTTCAGCTCTGCCACAATTTTGGCTCATCCATGCGCGACCCGAGCGTCCCTGGGGAGCTGTCCTGGCTCAGCCTCTCCCCTTTCCCGTGCCGTGGAATCGTTTCCCTCCCCAAATTTTAGCTCTGGGAGCTTGCTCTTTTATTTCAAACAAGCTTTCCGAGCCCTCGGCCGGAGGAGCCCAAGCTCTTCCCTGGCTCTCCTCCCTCCCCTGCCCTAAATCTGCCTCAGGTGCTTGGAGCAAAAAAACCTGGGCAAATCCTGCAGCGCGTGGAGAGGCGGCTTAGACCCACCTCGGTGTCGTTTGAAGCTGCGCCTCGGCGATAATGCCACAAAACGCTGGTCGACACTTTTCCGAGAGTGGGATTTTCCACCGGAAAAACATCTCCCTTGTCACCGAAAAAAAACCGGTCGGGGATAGTCTCGGGATCAGGTTGATGGCGGGGATGTTTTTCTGACTTTGTTGGGGGGTTTTTTGGCGTTAAAAATATTGAAATGAGTCGCTCCCGCTGCCTCGCTCTGCTTCCAGCACAGCGAAACGTTCTGTAATGCCGGGGGAAAACATCCACCGGGGTCTCTCCCGGTGTTTATTAGCCAAAGCCCGGGATTTAACAATATATTGGATTATAAAGTTGGGATTTCTGCCGCGTTGCGCCGCCAGCGAGACGGAACGCTTTGCTTTGGCTGAGCCTAAAGCGGCGGAACACCCGAACAAAACATTCCCGGGTCGGTTTCGCTTCCGAGGGGGGAAAACTTCCGATCCCTTCCGTGCGTTTTCGGAACGCCAACCCCCATTTCCAGATGTCGGGGGGGGGGTTCCAAGCAGAGAGAAATGTCGTTTTCCTGCCGCTCCAAAAAACAATCCCAGGTCCCTTCGTGGGTTCTCCCTGGTCTCCTCTCAACGATGTATTTATTTGAAGGCGTTATTTTTTTGTCAGGCGGGTAGGAGAGGAACGGCACGCCAACGTGATTAATGATCATCAGATGGGTTAATTGGGTAGAAACACGACCCTGCCCCTCGGGCACCCCTGAGGCCGCCGCCTTGGGGGCTCTCAGACACCAAAATTCACGGGTGGGGGGGGGAAAAGGGCCCCGCATTCCAGATGGTTTGAAGCCCTTCTGCCTCTCAAGAGGGAAACGAAGCCTTCAATATTTCTTCAGAAGGGCTGTCAGTGCTTGGTTTTTGTGGTTTTTTTTTTTGCCTGATAATACCTGTATTCCAGGAGTTTTCCAGCTGAAGGAAAACAGGGGAATCACAGTCAGAGAGCAGCCTGGAAAATGATATTGCCCGGGATCCTGGGCCTGGATGGGATGGAGCTGAGAGAGGGGAGCGCCAGGAGAGGACACAGGACACGTGCCTGTTTATCCCCACGGCCTCTGAGGCCAAACCAGCTGAGGGAAGGGAAAAAGAAGAGCCAGACCCTTCCCTGATTCCCAACAGTCAATTTGTGCCGTGATTATTTACCCCAAACTCCTTTCCCGGGAGGGAAATGACCACAGGAGGGTGTGGGGGAGGGAGTTTATTGAAACCAGCCCCCCAAAACCGAGGTATTTATTCGAGCGTTGGCAGAAACTGCACAGAAAACCCTTCGCCAAAGTCTCTCTGCAGTGAAATATCAGAGCACGGAACAACTTTGCCTTTTCTGGGGGGTTTAAAAAAGCATGAATTTCTTCTCACGGCAGCTCAGGGCATTTTTCTTCCTCCCGAGCAGGGTGTGACCAGGTGTTTTTCTGCCTTGAGCAAGGAGGAGACAGAGACGTGGAACAGATTTCCCTCCACCTGCCACACACGGGCTTCGTGTCCGTGTTTATTCCCGAGCGTCTGGGCGTGTTGTGTAAAGACAAAACCAGCCTTTCCCTGCCAGAACTGTGTATCCTTGTTAGAGGTTTATCACATCTCCTTATGTTCCCCTCCCGTGACAGCAGAGAGTTTAAAGGAGACTGTTTTTTCTGGCGGGCTGGCAGCGAAGTCCCCGCTTCCCTCCCGCGTGTGGCTTTGATGGAATCGCGGAGCGAGATCCTACCCAATTTACAGCCACTTCTCATTCATTTTCCCCCAGCCGCCATAAATCCCGCAATTTAAAAAGGCGAAGAGAGAGAGAGGCCGGGGCCCTGAATATGCGCATCAGACACACACACACACACACACACACACACACGCACGCACGCCTATTTATACCTCCCGGCCCGGTGAGAGACACCCGGTGTAAAACCAGGAACGAATCCATCAATGTCAGCACTTTCCCACCGCTATAAAGGCGATCCAGGCTCGG
>VXBX01006669.1:102256-113700 GCA_013400415.1 Scytalopus superciliaris
CCCCCCCCGGCCAAATCGACTTCAAAAGTACAAAAATACAATCACAATCTCTCTGAGAGGGTATTTTATACCTACCAAGATCATCCAAGCACTGAAGACCAGACAGCTCTTTAGCCTTCAGAAAAATAATGCACGGAGGCAGAAATGGGATGGGGGAAATTTGGCCAATCTATCTCAGCGCGGGTTCGGAGCCTCCCAACGCTCCCAGTACAATTATCAAGATGCATGGATGCATCAGCCCAGCTCGGGTGTGAATGCTGACAGCACAGTGTTAGGGCATTAGCAACGTGTGCAAGATCCAATACTGGCTGAAATTTAGTAGTTTAATAATCTGGAGGAGTTATCTTCCTGGAATTTTAATCTCCTACCAGGAAAAAAAAAAATAATAAAAAAAACACAACCGAAGGCTCTGGGCTATTAATCTGCTCACGGAATATTTAGGGCAATCCACCTCTGCTGATTAAAAAACAGCCAGACAACAAATGCACGTTAAAGTCTTTCCCTTTTCTTCCAAAGAAGCCGACTGTGCAGCTGGGCTGGATTTGCTGAGCCAACCTGGGGGTTCATCCGGAAAAAAAACCCCACCCCAAAAGAGCCCTGAAAACAGGTCAAACCACCCTAATTTTAACGCGTTTCGCCGGGAGGCCTCGAAGTGGGAGACGCACCGATCCCCCCCGAGTCACTGACGCCCATGAGGGCCCCTCTCCCAAAAAAAAGGGGAGTCCAGGGGTGGAGCTGAGGAAGGATTCGGGCCTGCCAGCAGCTCTCTGGCAGCGGTGTCATCTTCTAACCTCGCAGAGAAAGCCCAGGAGATGCTAAAGGAGGTTTCAGCTTTTGCTTTAATGGCTGGGGTTGGGTTTGGCTGCTCCTCGCACCCGAGCGGACGACGCAAACCTGTCCCTGCTTTGGAACCGAAGCTCCCCCCGACCCCTTCAGAGCGAAAAAAACCCCAAAAACCAATTAAAAAAAAAATAATAATAATAAATCAAGACTAAATCAGTGTTTCCCCCTCCCTGGTTTCGCTGAGGAGGGAGGAGCTGGGAGATGGAGGAGCCCTCTTGCGAGCGGATCCGGCCGGTGAGCAATCCCGGGGGCGGCACCGACACCGGCACAGCCCGGCCAGGCCAGCGGGGCTTCCAGGGCTTCCCAGACAGCCAGTCCTGGGTTTGGGGGGGACACAGCAGAGCCCGCTGGCGGCCCCTTCAGTACATGGCCTCGTTGTCCCCCACGGCGGTGAAGGGGACGCCGCTGTAGGTGCTCTTCTTGCTGCGCTTGCTCTTCTTGCTCCACACCAGCAGCGTGCTGGCGCTCTTGCTGTTCATCAGGCTCTTCCTGCTGTTCTCCTTGTTGCTCTTCGGCATCCCTGAGGACATCCCGGACGCCTTCTTGTCCGCCTGCTCGGGGAGGGGGGAGAGGGGGGGGTTAGGGCAGGGCAGCACCCGGGAGAGACACACTTGTGCAGTTCTGTGGCTGTAAAATCTCTGTTACAGAAGTTTTAGTGGGGCTTGTCCGTGCCTTCCAAACAGAATCAGAGCCAGCTGGGTGGGAAAAGACCTCTGGGATCGAGTCCAACCTCTGAGCCAACACCCCCTCCTCAACTAGACCGTGGCACTGAGTGCCACATCCAGTCTCTTCTTAAACCCCTCCAGGGATGGTGATTCCACCCTCTCCCTGGGCAGCCCATTCCAGTGGCCAATCCCTCTCTCTGGGAAGAACTTCTTCCCAATGTCCAACCTAAACCTCCCCTGATGCTGCTTAAAACTGCCCTATTTCCCACTGTTGCTTCCCTGGGAGAAGAGACCACCCCCCACCCAGCCCCCCCCTCCTGTCAGGGAGTTGTGGAGAGTGAGAAGGTCCCTCCTGAGGCTCCTCTTCTCCAGGATGAGCCCCCCCAGCTCCCTCAGCTGCTCCTCATGGGAATTCTGCTCCAGACCCTTCCTCAGCTCCCTTCCCTTCCCTGGACATGCTCCAGCCCCTCCATGTCCTTCCCAAACTGGACACACCCTCGAGGTGTGGCCTCCCCAGTGCCCCTTCCAGGGGCAGAATCCCATCCCTGCTCCTGCTCCCATGCTATTCCCAATCCAGGCCAGGATGCCATTGGCCTTCTTGCCCACCTGGGCACACCTGGATCACTTCCAGCCGCTTCCATTGGCATTCCCACCTCCCTTTTCCAGCCTGTCCCTCTCCAGCCACTCTGCCCCCAGCCCGTGGTGCTGCAGAGGGTTGTTGTGGCCCAAATGCAGGACCCAGCACTTGGCCTTGTTGAACCCCATCCCATTGGATTCATCCCATCCATCCAGCCTATCCAGATCCCTCTGCAGAGCCCTCCAACCCTCCAGCTTGGTGTCATCTGCAAACCTGCTGGTGGTGGACTCCATCCCCTCACCCAGCTCATCAGTAAGCTGTGCTACTACCTTTGGGACAAGACTTCCAAAAACGGGGGTTTTTCTCATGATTTGGGAAGGATTTTAACAAAGCGAAGGGTTTCCCAACCCAAAAAACGTCCTGAGGAAGAGACACAACCCTTGGTTTAACTCCTCAAAGCCACTCAGGGGCCTTGAAACTCTTCAGGAAGGAGATGAGGAAGAGAAGATGAAGAGATGGTCGTTTTAGGACCAAATTTGGGAGGGGTGTCAGGGGCATCGTGAGGGACAGCTTTGGAACTGGGTGTAAGAGATGAGGCAATGTCCAAATATTGCTATTGAAATCTGAATATTGCAATTAGAATATGAATATTGAGATTAGAATCTGAAGATTGAAATTGGAATCTGAATATTGTGATTAGAATAGGAATATTGCAATTAGAATCTGAATATTGAAATTAGAATCTGAATATTGAAATTAGAATAGGGATATTGTAATTAGAATAGGAATATTGAAATTAGAATCTGAATATTGAAATTAGAATAGGAATATTGCTATTAGAATCTGAATATTGAAATTAGAATATGAATATTGAAATTATAATCTGAATATTGTGATTAGAACAGGAATATTGTGATTAGAATAGGAATACTGTAATTAGAATAGGAATATTTTAATTAGATTATGAATATTGGTATTGGAATCTGAATATTGCTTTAGAATCTGAATATTGAAATTAGAATCTGAATATTGCAATTAGAATCTAAATACTGAAATTAGAATAGGAATATTGCTATTAGAATCTGAATATTGTGATTAGAACAGGAGTATTGTGATTAGAATGGGAATATTGCTATTGGAATCTGAATATTGCTTTAGAATCTCAATATTGTGATTATAATCTGAATATTGAAATTAGAATAGGAATATTGCTATTATAATCTGAATATCGTGATTAGAACAGGAATATTGGGCTTAGAATAGGAACACTGTAATTAGAACAGGAATATTTTAATTAGATTGTGCATATTTTAAACAGAGGACAGCACAAAGCTGCAAAACCCTACCAGAACCGGGGAGGGGGGGGATGCCCCAAAACGCCCCTCATTGCCGTGATAAAAGGGGAGGGCTTTTTCCCCTTCCAATCCTCGGGGAGCGGGAATTCTCTCCCTTTCCCGTGGGACGTGACTCACCGCCCGGGGCCCCTCGGAGCCCTGCAGGGTGACGACCCCGATCTCCGCGCCCTCCTCCCCCGTGCTCTTCAGCAGCTGCACCACCTCGGCGTGCTTGGACCACCTGCAGTCCTTGCCGTTCACGGAGATGATGTAGTCCCCTTCCTTGAGCCCGGCTTCCTGCGGGGAGACAGGGAAAAGGCGCCTCTTGGAGCGCGTGGATCAGCCCGGCATGGCTTGGAAGGGACCTGGAAGGGCGTCTCGTTCCCTGGGCACTGTCCGACCCGGCCTTGGGCAATTCCAGGGGTGGAGCAGCCACAGCTTCTCTGGGAAAGCTGTGCCGGGGCCTGCCCACCCTCACAGGGAAGAGTTCCTTCCCAAAATCCCATCCAACCAGCCAAGAATTCCTTCCCAACATCCCACCTAACCCAGCCAAGAATTCCTTTCAAATATCCCATCCAACCAGCCAAGAATTCCTTCCCAACATCCCAGTCTAACCCTGCCACGAATTCCTTCCCAACATCCCAATCTAACCCAGCCAGGAATTTCTTCCCAATATCCCATTTAACCCAGTCAAGAATTCCTTCCCAAAATCCCACCTAACCCAGCCAAGAATTCCTTCCCAACATTCCATTCTAACCAGCCAAGAATTCCTCCCCAAAATCCCATCTAATCCAGCAAGGAATTCATTCCCAAAATCCCATCTAATCCAGCCAGAAATTTCTTCCCAACATTCCCAGTCCAACCCAGCCAAGAATTCCTTCCCAAAATCCCATCCACCCAGCCAAGAATTCCTTCCCAAAAACCCATTAAACTCAGCCAAGAATTCCTTCCCAAAATCCCATCAAACTCAGCCAAGAATTCCTTCCCAAAATCCCATCTAATCCAGCGAAGAATTCCTTCCTAATATCCAACCAAACCCAGCCAAGAATTCCTTTCAAATATCCCATCCAACCAGCCAAGAATTCCTTCCCAAAATCCCATCCAACCCAGCCAGGATTCCTTCCCAAAATCCCATCCAGCCCAGCCAAGAATTCCTTCCTAATATGCAACCTAACCCAGCCAAGAATTCCTTCCCAAAATCCCATCCAACCCAGCCAGGAATTCCTTCCCAAAATCCCATCCAACCCAGCCAAGAATTCCTTCCCAATATCCCATCTAAAGCTCCCCTACTTCAGTTTAAAGCCATTCCCTGTGTCCTGTCCCTCCATCCCTCATCCCAAATCCCTCTCCAGCTCTCCTGGAGCCCCTTTAGGCTCTGGAAGGGGCTCTAGGGTTTCCCTGGATCCTTCCCTTCTCCAGGCTGAGGCGGGGACACAACTGAGGTCCTGATATGGACCATAAAAGATCTTTGTGGAGATTTTGGTCTCCCAAAGAGGGATGTGATCCTGCTGCTTAAGGAGCACTTTGTTATGGAGATGGTGGGCTCTGGATGGCTGAGGGAGCTGGGAGACCCCTTGGGCATCCCACCAGGATCCTCCAGGATCTTCTGCTGGGAAAAGCAAGTCGCCCCTGATGCACCACAAAGCCCACAGGGTGAGTTTTCAGCCAGGCAACCCGTTTTTGAGACGTGCCACCCACTGTCACATCCCAAAAGGAGGGGCAAGGCAGCCGGGCGGGCTCAGCACTTCAAATCCCCCCAAAAAAATCTCCCTATTTTCCCCCCTTAGCTACCTCCTAAAAAATCCATCTCAGTTGTTCCACGCCACCCGTGGGATGGGATCCTGCAGGGACGAGTCTCCACCTGAGCTCACGGATGCAGCTCCGAGACCCAAAACCACCCGTTATCCCTCAAAAAAACACCTCCTTTCCCAGCAGGGGAATAGCGGGAATTCGGGATACTCACGGCAGCGCAGCCCCCCGGGATGACACCGGCGATGAGGACGGGGGAGTCCCCTCGGAGGGTGAACCCAAAGCCATTCTCTCCCCTCCTCAGGTGGACCCTCCGGGCTGGATACCACTTATTTTTGGCAGAGAAGACGGAGAGGGGTCCCTGGAGCGAGGCAGAAAGGACTTTTTTTGGGTGCAAGAACAGCCCCCTGAGGATGTGCAGCCCTGAGAAACACCCACTTCCCGGGGTGGAGAGGGAGAAATTCCATGTTTGGCAGGGAAAAAAAAACCAACATCACCCAAGGAGGGATGAGGGAGGTTGAGGGGTTTTATCACTGTCTGGCTCTGGGGAATGGAAAAGCAGGTGGGGCGGTCCAGGAGCTGTGTGAGGTGGTGGGACAGGTCACTCCTTTGGGGTCATTTTCCCCCCAGGTCTTTCCCATTTTCCTGTCTTCTCCCTGCTTTTCTATTCCCACAGGAGCAGGATGGACCTGCCAGCACAGCCAGATCCCACAGAACGCCCAAAGCTCAGTCCTGTTCCTCAGGAATGTTTAAACCTAAACAGGGTATGGATAAAGCTCCAGTGGGATTTTCCTGGTGCCTCCTGCCCCAAAACCTTCCTCCCAAGGATCCCTTGGGTCCTTCCTGGGTAAAACCCACCCAAAATGGAGCTGTGTGAGGTGGTGGGACAGGTCACCTCTTCAGGGTCATTTTCCCACCAAATCTTTCCCATTTTCCTGTCTTCTCCCTGCTTTTCTATTCCCACAGGAGCAGGATGGACCTGCCAGCACAGCCAGATCCCACAGAACCCCCAAAGCTCAGTCCTGTTCCTCAGGAATGTTTAAACCTAAAGCGGGTATGGATAAAGCTCCAGTGGGATTTTCCTGCCCCACAAACACCTTCCTCTGAAGGGTCCCTTGGGTAAATCCCCCCCCCCCAAAATGCCCGTGCCAGCTCCCCTGGGCACCAGAGGAGCTCTGTGACCCATTTAGGTCTCGCAGAGACAGATCTGTGCCCTCTCAGCAACGCTCCTGCTCGGATCCTTCCCGGCGAGGAGGCGGCTCATCCTCCTTGGAAAGCTGCCCGGGAGAGGGAGAAGAGGCTGGGGGAGGAAGGAAAACCAGGCAAGCAGAGCATGCAGGGGAGGAGGAGGAGGGGCTGTCTGGTCCCTCAGGACACCCTCCATCCCGGAGCTCTACGTACCAGCCTGTGGAAGAGGTCGGTCACCTTCACCTGGGAGAAGTTGGGGGATTTTATCTCGGGTTTCTGGTGCGTTTTGGCTGGTGGTGGGGAGAGAAGAAACACACAACAGTGGGTGAGCTCGGGGACTTGGGGCAGCTGCTGCCTCCACCCCGAGCCCCCGAGCAAGGGTGATCCATAAGAACCAGGACCTTCTCAGGCAGCAGAAAACCCCGGAATGGTTTGGGTTGGACGAGTTCCACGGGCAGGAAACCCCCCCCGTGCCGTGCCACGAGCTCCCTGCGGAGCTTCCCACCCCATGAAACCCACCACAAACCCCCTCCCCAGCTGCAAACCACCCCCCAAAACAACCCCCACTCACGGTGAATGTCCGGGGCATCTCCAGTCTCAAAGAAATCCTCCTCGTGGTCGATCTCCGAGTACTTGCTCAGCGAGCGCTTGTGGGCGAAGGACAGGACCTCCTGCAGGATGTCCATCTTCCTGAGGATCTTGCACAAGCCGTGGATCCTCATGGCCTCCTCGTGCTTCATGATGGCTTTCTTGAGGTGAGCTTTGCCTGCGGGGGGAGCGCAGAGATGGAGCGCGGGGACCCTCGGCGGGAGCGGAGCCGCTGCCTGGGCTGCCCGCGGGTGGATTGGGAGCAGCTTCCCTGGGCTGCGACGCCCCGAGTGACTCAGGGACGGCCCCGTCACGTTCCCACAGCCTGCTGGGTGCTCTAAATGGGGTCGCTCCCAGCCCTCAGCTCGAGCCCCCGATGGAGGGCTGGGAAGGGACCTTGAAGGGTGACCTACTTCGCTCCGCCGGCGCCGGAGCCGGCAGATGTTCCTGGAAACCGTCGCCGTGCCGCCCCCGAAAGTCCCTCCTAAAGCTTAACCTCGATCTCCTCTGCAAATTAACTTCTCTCCACGCCCTTGCATCCCACCCCGGGAAAGCCGAGAACCACCGAGCCCTCCCCCCTCCCCTCCCCGTCCTCCTGGAGCAACCCCGGGAAAGATGCAACACGTGTCCCTGTTTTCCAGGCTGAGCCAAGCCTTCTCCTTGCCCTGCAGGTCCCGCTCTCCTCCCTCCATCCTCTTCATCACCTCCTGTGCTCCTCTCCACTTGCCTTCGACGGGTTTCGAGGCTCGGGAAAAGGACGCGGTGGGAAAACAGCCAGAGGAGCTGAAATCATGGTAACCCACAGATATGAGTGCAAACATCTCCTCTGCCAGAGACTGCAACCAAGGCACCCGTATCCAAGGCTGAACTCCCAAAAAAAGCTCTCCCCGTGTGTACACGTTGCATGGAAACACGTGTGCCCGCAGCGTTTCACTCTCGGGACACACGGGGGCAACCTAATCCAGGGAGAGGATCGGGTCTGTGGAAGGGATAACTGAGGAATTCTTCTGGGGTTGGGTGGAAAACGGGGAGGAAGAGACTCCCCCACCCCCCCAAAAAAAAGATCTTGCAGCAATGGCATCAATTATGTTTAATCGAAGCACCTCGAAGAAAGCTTGATTGTGGGATAATAATAATTGTGGAATGGTTTGGGTTGGAAAGGAGCTTCAAGATCATCTTGTTCCAGACCCCCACAGGGTTTCTGACAGCAAGTCATGGCTGAACAATGACCTGATCCTCACAATTCTTGCGGGATTAAGTGTAATCCATTCTTCTTGGGATGATTCCCCCCCATCACCACAAAAATGAGGCATAGGCAAGATATTTGAGGGCATGTCATAGATCCTTTAAATCACAGAATCATGGAATGGTTTGGGTTGGAAGGGACCTTTAAAATCATCTCATTCCAACCCCCTGCCATGGGCAGGGACACCTCCCACTATCCCAGGTTGCTCCAAGCAAAAAAAGATAATAACCAAAAGGAACAGAGGAATAAGAGGAATAAAAGAATGTGAGGAACAGAGGCTGGGCTTGGAATTTGTCCAAGCTTTTGGCTCCACTCTGCTAAGGATGGTGGGCAATAACATGCCTGATAAAACACAACCTTGCAAGACTAGGAGACAAGGGGAGAGGGGAATAAATATCCTCCCAAGTTTAAAATCATACAATGGTTTGGGTTGGAAGAGACCTCAAAGATCATCCCATTTCACCCCCTTGTCATGGGCAGGGACACCTCCCACTATCCCAGGTTGCTCCAACCTGGCCTTGGACACTTCCAGGGATGAGGAATCCAATCTCTCTGGGTTTCTTCCCTTCCTTTAAACCCAAACCAAGCTGAGGTTGGTGCTGCACACCCATTTCCCACCAGCTGATGTTGAACAGAGCCCATTCCCCCCAGGAAGAGCCGGAAGATCCGGTGCAAACCCCATGGAAACAGCTGAGGGTGTCGGGGCGGTGTCCCCACAACGCTCTGATTTTGGGGTTCATTCTGGAGCTCCCCCACCCCCATCCCCAGCAGTGGAATCTCTCTGAGGAGCCTGGAGGACTTTCCAGAGGCCAGTGACGTGCCAAACTCATTCCTGCTGGGAATGTGTGCAAGGAGGGGGAAGAGCCCCAGGAGGTGACACCCCAAAAGGAGGGCGCCGAGCTCGCTCTCGCCAGGGAGGGGCTGCCCAAACACGACTTCAGCTGAACAAGCAACGCTCTGTTCTTCCCCTGGAGCTGAAAATCCACACTGGGAGGGAGTTCTGGTCTCCCAAGCTTTTTGCTGCAGCTAAAAAAGCCACCCCCTTAAGCATCTGCTGTGGCGTCTCATTACCCAGCCAAGCCCAAGCCAAGGAGCTTCCAGGATCTCCGTGTCCCTAAGGATTTCTCCACGAGGCGTTGGCTGACGTCACCTGGCTCAGAACACCTGGAGGTTTCACTGTCAAGCACAGCCGGACAGGTTGGTGCAGGCACCAAGAATTGGTCCCCAACACCCTGAAAGAGGTCGTGATGCTTTCCTTCCTGTTTGCCAAGAAATCCCGCCCGGAAAGTGCCTTTGCAGGGAGGGATCTCCCCAAAACGTCATCCCGTGGCTTTGTGGGGATGATTCCCACACGAGCAGGGTCTCACTGCAGGCTCTGCCCCCCCTCCTAGAGGTGCTCACCCAGCTTCCTCCTCTCCTCGGGGTCCTGCAGGAGCGCTCGGAGCGACGGTCCCTCCGGCATGGTGACGTGGAACTGCATGAAGGCTTTCTCCTGCTCCGGCAGCTCAGACTCCGAGGCCACTGCGGGAAGGGAGAGGGTGGGGATGGGCTTGGAGAGAGGCCACGGCCACCCAGACCCCCGGGGCGGTGGGGACAAGAGGAGCTGGGGCCCCCAGTGACTTCAGCAAAGCCTGTGACAACCGGGACATTGCTGATGGGCACAGGGGTGAGTTATCCCAGCCCAAGCTGCACCAGGATCTGGGGTGAAGGGCAGGGTTTGTCCTGGTCAGAGCTCAGTATCCGGCTCTTTTGTCTCCCTCCTCACTTTGCTCCAGTCTGGAGGCAGATTAGAAATAGGGAGCTTTGGGTTTTCCCCACCTGGAATTGGAGACAAAACCGCATCAGAGAATTGTGGAATGGTTTGGGTTGGAAGGGACTTTGAAGACCATCCAGACCCACCCCCTGCCATGGGCAGGGACACCTCCCGCTATCCCAGGTTGCTCCAAGCCCTCTCCAGCCTGGCCTTGGGCCCTTCCAGGGATGGGGCAGCCACAGCTTCTCTGGGAAAGCTGTACCGGGGGTTCCCCACCTTCCCAATATCCCACCTATCCCTGGGAAGCCATTCCCTGTGTCCCGGCCCTCCATCCCTTGTCCCATGTCTCTCTCCACCTCTCCTGGAGCCCCTTTAGGCCCTGGAAGGGGGTCTGAGGTCTCCCCAGAGCCTTTTCCCCAGGCTGAACACCCCCAGCTCTCCCAGCCTGTCACTCAAGAACAGGGTAGATTAAAGTGTAATTAATTAATTAATTAGGGAGCTCAGTCCTCCCTGCTGTGCTCGGGACCCCTGCACGGGCAAGAGAGCTCACAGTGCATCCAGTGGGTTTTTCCATGGGGAAATGGGGATGGATTCAGCTCTCACAGGCTCCCCAAGCCCCATGCTGGGCTTTTTAACCCCTGATTTCCAGCCAAAGCTGTTCCCAATCCCCTCTGGCTCACACGGATCCCGGGGCTGCTCCTTCCCCGCACACGGAGCGTGACAAGAAGCAACCCAGAAAATTCCAGGGAGCTTTGCTGATCCAAATAGGGGACCCCAAAGCCTGGAGAGCAGCCTGGCATCGGCATCCAGCCGGCTGGGAAGTGGCAGCTCCAGGGCTGGCTCTCCCTGTGCCAGCTCCTGCCATGTCAGCATCCCTGAGGGATTAAACTGCAGCGTAAGGAGTTTGGTGCCAGCTGGTTTATGGAAGCAAAAGGCTTGTTGTTCCGAGAGGGAGAGGCAGCAGGAAAAACAAATTCCCAACTCAGGCATCAGATTCCCGCTTCCCTCAGCGCCTTAGGGTCACCAGGACACCAAACAGCCTCCAAATTTCAGGGTGAAGGTTTGCCCTGTCCTCTGCAACCCCATCCAAACCCGTCTCCATCATCATCCCCCTCCTGCTTCTGTCTTCAAGTCCCTCCATCCCCACATTATCCCACTCTCTCCCGTCTCCTGGCTCAGTCCTCCTGCAGCGCCCACACGGCGCAGCCCCGGGAAGAGCAGGATTTTGGGAAGGCTCTGGAGCGGGGGAGGGTGCCAGGACAGTCTGGCAGCCACCGGTGTCACCAGCACAGCGCTGGTTTTGGCAGCCATCCTTCCAGAAGCCTCCTCAGCCGCCCACCAGGGGATGAGGTGGCACCAAAGGTCACGCTGTCCATCTGCTGCCCACCCCCGGATCTTCTGCCTGACCCAAAAATTGCTTCCAGGGTGTCGGTGGTGGCACGGATGGAGAGCACGGGTTGCATCCTAAATCCGAGCTCCAGATGATTCCGCGGAGCCACAC
>VXBX01006670.1:17190-38532 GCA_013400415.1 Scytalopus superciliaris
GGGAGAGGACTCCTCCCACACATCCCCTGCTCCATGTGAGTCCCCTGCAGGGTCAGAAGTCCTGTCAGCAAACCTCCTCCAGCACAGGCTCCTCTTTCCATTGGGCCACTGATCCTTCCAGGCTTCCCATGAGGTTACAGCCTCCTTCAGGCGTCCCCCTGCTCTGGCGTGGGGTCTGTCATTGCTGCAGGTGGAACTCTGCTCCACCAGGGACCTCCACGGGCTGCAGGGGCACAGCTGCCTCACCACAGTCTGCACGACAGGCTGCAGAGAAATCTCTGCCCTGGCACCTGGAGCACCTCTTTCCCCTTTTTCCTCACTGACCTGGGTGTCTGCAAAGCTGTTTCTCTCACATAATCTCTCTGCTCTCTCCAGCTGCTGTTGTGCAGCAGATTTTCCTCCACTTCTTGAATACATTATCCCAGCGGTGCTACCACCTTCACCAATGCGCTCAGCTTTGGCCAGTGGTGAGTCCATCCTGGAGCTGGGTGTCATTGGCTCTGATGGACACGGAAGCTTCTGGCAGCTTCTCATGGAAGCCACATGTGTAGCCCTCTGTTACCAAAATCTGGCCATGCAAACCCAGTGCAGTAACCAAACTCTTAATGTGGCTCTATGAATTCCTGTATTGACACAGGGCAGACACCTGGACTGAGTCAAGTGTGAGATGACTCCTTTGAGTGGAAATACAGATTTTGATCATTTTNTTTGAATTAATTTTTTAATTTCTGCTATACAGTATTCAAGTCCTAAGGTTGTTGAGGCCTTCTGTTTGTCGGTAGAGGGGTTGGTAAACTTGGGTGCCCACTTCATTAGTATAAGTAATAATAATGAAAAAGTAATATGCCATTAAAATAAAGATTATCCAACTAATTAATGAGAAAAAGGCTCCAGGCCTCTACTTCCAAACTGTAGTTCTCATACTGGCTTTTTCCACTATTCCTTTGCCTGTATTGTACTCTCTGGCTTAGTTAGGCATGGTAATAGAAACTACCAAAAGCAGCATGTGTGTTTTTTGAATTCTTCTGACTGTGCATTTCTCAAAAATAACAGGTGACTATTTTGACAAGTCACAAATCTGCTTGCTTTTATCCTGCTTTTAAATCAATGTCTTCTTTGCAGTCAATTCAGTCCATAGAAGTTTGTTGCCTTCCAGGGAATTTGAGTTTCATCCTGAAAAATATAGCACAGTTCCTTTAAATAACAATAAGGAAGAGGTTGATTTGTGGATTTGCATTTCTGCCAGGTCTTTTAGCATACCAGCATACTCCTTCATCTTTTAAAATTGTAAAACCTGGCATATGGGAAGAAGAAAAGGACAAAGGTAGCAAACATTTGTCAAAATAGTACAAAAACCTGTTAATATTGCTCATTAATATATTTAAAATAGAAAAAATAGATTTTTTTTTTTACACAAGCAAGATGCCTAGTGTTCCACATAGGTAATTTCCCTGTAAATTTAGTAAATATTATAGTGTTTAAACCCAAACATTAAAACATAAAGAAATAAGAAACTCTCTAGTGTCAAAAAGTCTTTTGGTCTGTCATAAGACAAACCAAAACATGGGGCTTTTTAATATTAAATTTGAAAAGATTTTCATGGAAGTCATTGTCCCAGAGGGTCTTTCACCACAGCACACACAATACCTTCCGGAATCCATGGAGACAGCAGGGTGTTTAGTTTTCCTGTAGATGTGCCCCCAGTCATAAAACCCCGCTGGTACAGGTAGGTTGTGGTACAGAGCCATCCAGGAAGCAGCAGTAAGTTGGGGCTGTACAGATGATCCAGATTCCCCTGTTCAAGAAGATGACCCCGTCTCTTAAGCATTGGTCTAATCTGACCATAATCAGGCCCAAAATGGCCTTTGTGTCACTTTCAGAGTCTGGATGGATATGTCATCAAATAGATGCAGAAATAAAAAAAGCGCCCTACTTATCTGAGTTATAGATGAGGCAAGATTTCATTCAGCAACATATTTTGCCATTTCCCTGGATGAACATAGAAGCACTTTGGATTTCATTTTCAGGATTGGGGAACCTAGCAGTTTTCATGAACACACAGATGTAGCGAGAAAGAGAGAGCTGAGGTGCCCTATAACTTGTAACATCATCCTGGTGGGAGTATTGTATGACACAGGCTGACAAGAGATACTAAATAAAAAACCACGTCTGACACTCCATTTGCCTTGGAGATTTGCAACTTGTACATGGCCTATAATCATGCACTGCTGAGAAATTTCTTGGCATTGCTGATGTATCATTGAAGGTAGGGGCAAAACTCCATTCTTTAGTGTCACTGCTTTTCCCCAGTTAGAATCATAGTAGCTTTATTTTTAGAAAAAAATCAGCTGCTTTCATGGCAATATTAAACTGATAATGAATAATAATAACTGATAATGAATAATAAATGAATAATAAATAATAAAACAAATGTTACTGCTACAACATGTTAAAACTTGCACTACCTGCTAGGTAGGGTTTTTTCTGGCATTCTGAGAAGAGAGCATTGGTGGGTACCATCTGAGACATGAGTTTCAGTACAGAAGAGCAAAACTAAACACGGCCTTAGCAAACCAAGGCCCTGCTTGCTTTCAAGTTTTGCAAATGGTGTGGAGAGGAAGTCTTTGTAAGGTGATAAGTGGTTTGGGAAACGTTTGTGAAGATATCCTCTCAGCAATGAGGACCAGCATAGGATTTTCCAACACACAAATGCCCTGGTTTCAAAACTGGAGTGTGGGTAGTGAAGCTGATTGGAAACACTGGTTATTCACACATGTTGCTTCAAGAGACTGGTTGGGTCTCTCAGGAAGCAGACTGACTGCTCCGGCCCCCTGAAGCTATTCAGCTGTGAAAGAGGGACAAGTAACTGTGGTGGACAAGATGGTCATCGTGAATAGCCTGTACCTCATGTAGAGGCTGTGGTGAGGGACAGGGATGAGCCAGCTACCTTCCACAGAGGACTGCAAAGCATCATTAGGAGCCTGCCATCTGGTGAGGCAGTGAACTACTGAGAGCAAGACCCTACAATGGGCTGGGACAGGCACAAGCTCAAATCCTTCTCTTTATGTTGCATTAGATTTTATTGCTTTGAGTTTTCTTGACATAAAAACATATTTTTCTAGCTTTTATTATACAATATTTATTAGTTTTTAGTTGGATGAAACTTATTAGTGAGAGAATGTTTGCATTCTAAGGCCTCTCAATCTCCTGTGGAATCTCAATATAAGGGACAGGTTTAAGCCTATTCATGTCATTGCCGTGACTGACTTGGGCTCTTGTCATATAGATATATTGAACATGAGCTAGTATCTTGCAAAATGAAAGGCAGTGGGAAAAGTGACAAAGATCCATGAAATCAAATTATGTACAGGAGGTGCTATGGTGGAGGGATGAAAATACAAGTTCATCTGGCAAAGCAATAAGCCAGAAAAGGTAGTCTTTGTGGTAGCTCTCTTAAGTTTCTTTGAGGTGGAGAAAACTTGGATCCATGAAAACAAGTGAAAAATCTAGTCTAGTCAGATCAGAAGTGCTGAGCATAAAGTGCATCAAAGTTAAGTAGGAAGGCGATTTCTTTTCAATCAGGACAGTGAAGCACTGGAAAAGATTTCCCAGGGAGACTGAGGAGTCTCTGTCACCCAGAACAGATTAGGAGAGCATCTGTTAGGAATAAAATGGATATATTGGATCCTGATTAAGGACTGAGCAGAGCAGGGCAGACTACTTAACCCCTTGAGAGTCTGATTTATTAACTGCAGCACAGGAAGGTTAGGGTTTGGATGGAAAGATAGTGCTGTTTGGATGGCCAAGAAAAGCTGAAACTCCAGAGATTTTCTGCTATGCAAAATCTTGGTTATGATTGACTGGAAAGCACCTTCTGAGCTCCAGCAAGGATGAGATACTAGAAGCTTCTGGGTACTGAGGGGTAGAGATGGGGAATCCAGATTGGGTGTGGTCTAGGTGTGAATTAGAGAAGTACTCTAACTGTTGCAAACAGAATTAGAGAGGTGAAACAAAATGACAAGATCAACAATATCTAAAGGGAAATGGAGAAATTCTGTAATTTTAAGATGTCAGAGAGATTAGGAAAAACATGATGAGAGGTAATCGATGTGTTCAAAAGGGGGAGTGGGCATAGAGGTAACAAAGAAAATATAGAAGAGTGGCTATACTGAAGTGAAGGTTGTTGCCTGGAATACCTAGGAAGAAAACTTCCACGACAGGGCAAGGCAGAGAAAGATCCTTTACTAAAAGTTTAGCTATAGCAATCCATGACACGCACGCTGGGACACAGAATTCTACAAATTTATGACCCTACTTAATTTCCCTATCTAGAAAATACATCCNAAATTTTCAGTCCTTACTAGGAGAAGAAGAAAGAAAGCAGGGTAAAGAAAGATGTATTCCCATGAGGGCAGATTCTGAAGACTGCCTTCTCATTTCAGTCTTCACTGGGACTCCCTGGAGTTCCTTACTGAAAAAAGCACATCATGATCTGACCTGTGAAGAGTTCTGTTAACATAATGGACTGCTCCAGAAGGCAACTACAAAAATTATTGTTTACCAGAAGGCAGAAAGTGTTGGTTTGTGTGTCAGAAGTGATACAGTCTTCTGTAAAAATGGGTCTAAAACAGCTGCTTTTGATGTCAGCTACAATTATCAAGCCTGGTTTTTAGACTGATATCATGATACTACTACAGCAACTATCAGTGTGCTTTTGTAGAAGCCCTCTTACAACACTCTTAGACTGAAGAAATTACGTAATAATACTTGTACTTGCATTAGGATCCGTCTTGCAGATCTGCCATGGGGTGTTAACGGCGTGTTTGAATCAGGCATGTTCAAACGCAGCATTTAAACATCACTGTAATTCTGTTGGAAGTGTTTCCAAAGGGTTTTGCTTGTTATTGTTTGGAATTTTCCCTAGTGAGAAGAGTTTTTAATTTAAATGGTCCACTCTCAGTATGTGCAACCAAATGTTGCCACCAAATGCATGGGGGTGAGAGACTGAGATAAACTTGTGAGACTTCTTTTGTACAAGGTAAATTGCTGGACACAATGAGGCACCCACTACCTCCCTGAGTCCTGCAGTTTGGCCTGTGTAGGTGGAACGCTCTGTGCAAGGAGTGCTGATGGAGAAAAGCTCTGTGTGAGCACAAGGTTGCCTGAAGGACAGGGCCCTAATACTGAGAGAACCAAAGCAGGTTTTTAAAATCCTTCTGGCACAATAAGCTGCTTTTGCAGAGCAGGAAAGGCTGTGTGGGGTTTTGTTTTTGTTTTGTAAATGGGAGTTGTGAACTCCATTACTCTTGAAGAAAATTGTTTATTATTGTGTGGGACTGGTTTCAGTTATGCAGATACAAAATCATGCTTGGAGGAACCCCGTGGCTTTTCTACCCCTACAAGCCTGGCTGAGGGTTCCACAAAAGCAAGTTAGATTGAGCAGGATAATAAGCACCTTTCTGCCTCTTTAGTTTCCCCAGGTACTCCTAAGAGGCACATATGTTTTGCTGAGCATTCTCTACTTCTTTTATGTACACTCTGCAATTCAACAGGAATTACTGTAAAAAATCCTCTCCTGTGGAACTCAGCCTTAACGTTTTTTTAGGTTCAATATCGATTTGCAACGCAGGTTGTTTTACACTCCTGAACTCTGCTGAGCAGATATATCAATGTGTTACAGATCCAGTGGTAGTCTGCCAGTGTACAGCCCAGGTCACATCGACAGCACACTGGCTATTTTAAAGAACGTGACCTTGTCTCTGTTTTGGAAACCATTTCAACTAACCTTCTCCAAGGCACAGGCTTCTCCAGGTGGCATGGTGTAACCTTGGTGTGGTGCTTCAGAACACCCATCTGGTGGACTGCTGTGGACCCCTCATCTATGTTGTTTGAGACGCTTGTAATGGAAAAGCATACAATGCGATAGGTGCTAGTGTCAGAGAGGCACCACAGATTCAGAGGAGATGGAGGGCAAAATGCTCTGCAGTGAGGATCTGGCCTCTGTACTCAGGAGAGACTTTGCTTGAGGCAGAGAATATGCTCATAAGTCCTTTAGAAGCAAGACTTGGCTGGAGCTGGTAGTTTGGTCATAGCATTGAACTGTCAGATTCCAATGCCTGTTACACTGGAATTGCCTCAGATCTGCCCAGAAGAAAGGGTGAGCAGTGAAATTCAAGTCTGTGAGTATCCTTGTGTCCAAGCCATCATGGACAGGGCTACAGTGTCCCTTAGTGTTTTATTCCCTAATGCTTTCAGTTATGAGATTGCAATTTTAATCGCAGATAACTTTGACAGATTTTTCAGGCTTATGTTTTAGATGCCAGTATCCTGAAGATTTTAACCAATGTGATTTCATTGTGTTGTCCATTTTCCAAAATTCTGGTGTTGTTGTTATTGAGAAGATATTGTTTGTATTTTCTTTGTAAGAGGGACACTGTGAGTGTGTGTGTGTGTATGTGCGTGTGTGTGTAATAGAAAAGTTATATTTCATTTATTTCAGTAAAGAACAATGTTTTAAGAGGGAAGGAATATAAACAGAATTTTTCTGACTGCCATTCAGAGGATTTTTGACCATTTTGGACAGAGTCACAAGTTAAAATATTTCATGTTTATCAAAATAATTATTCAGACAAAGAATTACAGTATAAATGATTATGTTTATGCAGAGAACTTTTATAGGATTACATGTAATAAGAGGCTTGATTTATTGTCTCAGGAAACCCTTTTATGAGCTTGTATTTTCTAGTCCTTTGTTCTGTGTTAATGTATTTCACCTTTATAGCAGTAGTTTCATCCATTCTTGGGTCTTGACTGCTTTAATTATTTCAGTAGTATTCTAATTCCCAGGACAAAAGGTTTTTGTATTTACTTCCAGTGGTAGATCTGACTGGAAAGTTCTATTATTAGGTTTCCCTTTAGATTTTTCTACAGTTTAAATTAAGACCACAGCTTTGCATTCCATTGTGTGAACATCAGCAAATACTCTGTGTTTCCTTTGCAGCTCACATTTTGTAAGGATATTCACTTATTGTGGGACTGCTGCTTGAGAAATAGACTTCCAGCAAAATCATGATTTATGCTGTTTAATGAACTTCAAGGAGCTCAGAATCATAGATCCAAACTCTTCTGAATAAAAAGAAAAACATTAACAATTGCCTCCATCAATCCAGCATCTTACATTTAAGTAAAGACAAATAAAAGGCCAAACCTTTCCCATGCTGTCTGGAAGAGTACTGTAACATAGCTCTATAAGGGCAACTCTTTTGACTCTTCACCCCTGTTTTGAACCCAGTTTTGTTTCAACATTAGGAAAATTAATTGGGAGAGATCAAAGATGTCTTTTAGGATCAGCTAAATGGCATTTCTCTTTGCTTGTCCTCTTGGCCTTTAGGCTTATCGGACTTGAGCAAGGAGGATCCCATCACCAGGGGCCCTGTAACAGGGATGCACCAGTCCTGCTGTATGCTGCACCTTTATGCATTCGAAAGTTGATGCTGATACTGCCACTTCAAAGGCACCATTTCGCTTCAGGGGATTCTATCTTTAAAGCACTCAACATCAGTGGGAGGATTTTCACGTCATGTCACATCCCACTTTTGAAGTTTCTTGTTAATAGGGGTCGCCTTTGAAGACTTCCCACTCCTGAGAGGTTCTTCTCCCAGTTCTTCTTGTTGCAGAGATGTCTCTCACAAGATCTTTTTAGCATCCCTCCTGAGGATCTTCTATCTTTAGGAACATCCCTTAAGAGCTTCTTACTGTTTAGGCCTGGGCCTTCAGAAGAGTTTTGATGTCCTTTAACAAGTTCCTGCTTGTGGGACACGCCATGCAACTTCTACTCAGTGTGGAGTTCACTGTAACTAACTAATCTAAGTAAGATGAGTGTGACATGGACAAAATGTTTCTTTATGAGCAGATTTTAACCTTCCCTCATTACTCAGGTCTTTTTAAAGAGAATATATTATACATCTACCAAAAAAAAAAAAAAAAAAAAAAAAAAAAAAAAAAAAAAAAAAGAAGACATACTGCTTGCAATAGCTGCTATTTTAATTAGTGATGGACAATTCCATTTTTATGAAATTAGAAAGTAGCTCATGCTCAAATCCTTCACCTTTTTGCAGTAAAGTCACATTAACTTTGTTTTCTTTTGATTCCTTTCCTTTTGTTGTTGAAGTTTCTTGCCCAGACTGGAAAATATCAGTCCTTTTATTATTACAGGCCTAATTGAAAACAAAATGTACAAGAAAACTTCTTTGAAAATCTCATGAGATGCTGAAACCCCAGAGGTCCACATAGGAAACCAATCTATTGACCCTAAAGGAGGTCTCTCAGCTTTCTGAGTTTATCACAAGACTTAGTCAGTATGAGTCAGTATTAATAATGTCAGAATGCTGGTGTGTGATTTGAGACTTTAGTGTAATTTTTGTAGAAGAAACAGGCAAAACAAGGATTTAAAAAAAAAATAAAATATATGTAATTTACATAAATTTATTACAAGTTCAGTCATTCCCCCTCATCCTATTTTTCATTCCAATGAATGAGGAATGTGCTTTTAGAATTATTCACTATCAAATGTCTTTCTTACTGTATGTATATTTTGTTGTTTGCTTTTTCTGAGTTGTCCTGCCTGGCATGGTGGCCTTGGAATATGAGTGAAAGGTGGAAGAGCAGCTCCTATGGAAAGCCACAAAGAGGCAAGATTTTATGGCAACATTGTGCAAATCAGGCTGCAAAACATGAAAGTATTTTTTGAAAGCATTTAATGGAGAAGCAAATAGTTGCATGAGCATGGGAATAAAGAAAATCTGGTGTTCAGTGGGCTTGTATCCTGTGACTGATTCACATGTTAACTGAGAGAAAGGATAGCAGGTTCAGCCTGGAGACCTTGAGGACCTTGACTAAGACCCAGGTCAATGCTGGACATTTCACAAGTGAGATGATCTAGGGAAAGAGCTTACTGAAACAGGGAAGAAAGAGATGTGTTTTGAACTATTTGAGAGAAGAGAGAGCAAAGTAGCAGCTCGGGGAGCTGCAAAGCAAAGGTGTGTGGAGCTGCTTCAGAACAAAGGGCTCAGAGGTAGCTGAATTCCAAAACCCTTGCAGCTAGGGAATAATTTAGTCCCTTGAACCAGAAAAAAAAAAAAAATAGAGACAACAGGCAAGAGGAAATATTTGAATCAGTGAAGAAAGAAGGCTATGCAAATAAGGCAATTTGTGGGCCAACTATCTTCACTTTCAGACAGGAAAAATCCTCTTTCGGAAGCTCATAGCTGAAAACTTCATGTGTAAGTTTGTTTTTATTCTGAAATTCTGTATTACTGGTGTGTCATAAAGTGGATTATGTGTAATAACTGATACTATAAAATTAACAGTACATTCTTTTAGATGGGCTTTCATTTTAAAATGTGTTTAACTCTTTGCAGAGAACATTGTATGTGCTTGTTGAAGAGAGAACAAACAATTATGTGCTACAGCTAATACATCTACTGGCATGTCACAAAGGTATTTTTTTCTTAAAATATTCAAAGTTTTTTGAAGAGCTATTTTAGTGCAAGGTTTTATGGTGTTTCAATAAACATAAGATGCTTTGAAGAAGAAAATAGAAGGAGGTGTTTCTATTGGTAGCACAGTACAAGATGGTTATAATATCTTGGAAAAATTGTTCCTGGGAAAGAATGATCTTAAGACAAAAATCTTACTACTTTGTAGAGGGATTGGAGAAAAGCAATGTAAGCATTTTGATTACTATATCGTCATACATATTGAAATAAATACATGCTTGAAGCAAATACATGTTTTCACAAAGTTTAATTGTTCTTATCTGGAAAAATTATTCCTTCAATGAGAATGCAGCTGCGCTGGGCAGGGCACGTCTCCAGGATGGAGGATCACCGCCTCCCTAAGATTGTGCTCTATGGTGAGCTTGCCACCGGCTGCCGCAAGAGAGGAGCCCCGAAGAGGAGATACAAGGACTCCCTCAAACAACACCTCAGCCTTGGCCATGTTGACCACCATCAATGGTCCGCTCTGGCCTCCAATCGGGAGGCATGGAGGCACACCATCCATAACGCTGCTGCTTCCTTTGAGAGCGCACGCAGGATCAGTCTGGAAGAGAAAAGACAACGCAGAAAGAACCGTGCCTCGCCAAAGCACCTATGGAGACTTTCTGCTGTGCCTTTTGCAATCACACTTGCCTCACGTTGTCTTTTTTAGCCATCAGCGCACTTGCAGCAAGCATGGGTAGAGCCCTTCCCAAATCTTCATTCACGAAGCCTAGACATGATGATGATTCCTTCAAGCGTTCCAACATTGTCTAGTCATGTCCAGTTTCCAATACTAAAAAATCCTTTAGGTTGTTTATAATAAGGTTGTTACTCTCACTAATACTCTTGCTGTCTCAGTCTCTGATAGCCAGGCTTATGTTGAAGTATGAATTTCCATTTTAATTGGGTTTGTTTGATATCTCTCACTTAAATTCTCAAACAAAATCTTCTAGCTTTCCTTTCAGAGATACTAATGTTTTCATCAGTAATGTCAATGTCTAACTAAAAATCAATAAGAGTCTTTTCTTGTCTCACTCTTTCTGGAATCATGACTCTTCCAATCTCAAATTACTGACATTCACACTGTGTGCATTAAATTAAATTTTCCGCTTGTAATTAGAGATTATTGTGATAAATACCAAATATGACTTTGAATGAAATGCAGAGCCATGCAATCCATACTTAGCAAGAGATACGATCTTGAATAATGTCAGAATCATTTTTGAAGCTAAGAAAGAAAAGATAATTTGGAGCAGAAATATCTAGTTGGAAAAAACCAAACCCTTGCCAAACAAGAAAAACCCCAAGAATGACTCCTCTCAGTGTTATCTCAAGCAGTAAAATCTGCTTGTTTAAGGACCTGTTAATCAAAATTCTGCCCAATTTACATAACTGAGCAACAGAATATAAAATTTGACAGAGAAAAGTGAACATCAATTAGGCAGCTCTTGTAAGAGGCAATGAGCTTCTCTGTTCTGTCTGGATTTTTTAGTATGGACCCAGTAATTTCACAAAGGATTTGGTATGCTTTGCAGGAGTTAGCTGGCACTTTTCTCTTTGTTTCTCCATTCTGTCATGCCCTTAATAATGCATGTTGAAGGGGACACAGTTCATCTTGGCTAGACCCTTCATGTGAGCACTGAGAAGCTCTTCTCCCTTCGAAGTTGTAGATTTCAGCAGTCTGAAACCTGGTTTGTGCCTGTGATGATTAAAGCCCATGCTGCCAGCAGCAAACTTGACAGTTTCAGGCCCTCAGAGATGGGCCCCATTCCCAGGTGCCCCAGTGAATGTGTGTGTTTCCAGTGTACTGACTGCACCTGGCATTGGGATGGGAACACAGTGCTCTTTGCTCTTCTGCAGCTTACTAAGATTGTATTTGCTGCATTTAATTTCAAACAACATGATAAAGTATCCCATGACATTGCAGTTGTTGTACACGCCACAGCCACCTGGCACCTCAAGGTAACAGCTGTGGGATAACCTTCATCCATGCACTCCTCGAGGACTAAGTCCCAGCTGTGACAATGGAACACTGGGACACTAGCAAATGCAGTATTTTGCACAGATATTAGCCCATATTTGCATGATGATTTTTGTTATAATTAGGGCAATTCATCTTCAGAAACATCTTAAGTTGCATAGTAACATGTTTTCATTGTAGTTCCTTTGAAGACATTGCAATTAGTGTATCGAGTTTCCTAATGAATTATTAGGATAAAATAATGGCTCATGGTTATGGTTTCTGGCTGAGGAAAGCCTGGCTGCATTGTTTACAGTTTGTTGTTCAGAAGGTTATCTTGGCAATCACAAAGGTGAAAGATTGTTCTTTTTTTGTTGTGAAATGAAAGGTTTAGATTCTTTGAATTTTGGATTACAGACAGTGTGGCAGAAAAAAAACTTTACTTTTTAGCAGAAAAAGTAACATGCTGCCAAATTGCTTTAGGTTAACACACATCATTTGCTTCCACAACCACCACTAGAATATATATTAATGCAGGGACTGGATCTTGAATTTTTCATGCCAGATTTTGGCTCCTTTAGACTGATTTTTCAAATTATCTTATCTTTGATTATGGTTTTCCCACCATCAGTAGGAAACTACTCTAAAGACAGTAATTCTGGGTTGCAAATTGTTCAACTAGAAAGACAAAATGTTAATATTTATCCTAAAAACTAATCACTGGAAAGCTTTTGTATTACAAGAAAAAACCCCAAAACTATTTCTCTTCACTGGTAGTTGGATTATATTATGGTTTTAGAAAAGTACTATTGTAAATAGTATAAATAATTATAAACCTTTGCCTTCCATATATTGTTCCATGTCTAATACTGAGATTTAACTTTGCCTTAAGATACACAATCTAAAAAATGTTTGTCTCTGTCAGGAGCCGGTAGCAATTTTTTGAATCACTAATAATTTAAAGCTTCAAATTGAATCTAAAAATGTCAGTAACAAATTCTATCTCCAGAATTACAGTATTTACCTCAAGGCCACAATATATTACTTAGTTGGGGAGCTATAGTGACATGAGACATATTTTATTAATCAACTCTTTACTTAAAGTAAATTCTTTTTTACCGCCTTTTTGTTTGACCTATTGAAAGAAATCAGAGACCAACAGGGATCACAGACTTCTGTATTACATTGATGAAGAACTTAAAGGCTCCCTAAATCAAAACCTTGTGTAGGCATATGATAAAAATTCAGCATGAAGTTTCTGGGTATGGTAGGTATACCATTATGAAGAACATAAATATTTTGCATAATTGTTAATTTACATTTTATTACTCTTGTATCACCAGTGCAACAGGTGCTTCCAAAGACACTAGGAGTAAATGATGAAGCAGATATTAAATGGAGTACACAAAAATACTTTTTCTCATTTAGTTTTCCCAAGCAACTGGTAAGAGGAATGTGGTTTAAAAATGAAAATTCAAGGAGTAGGTGTAAACTGCCAGGAATACAGATGTTTATACATATGTGAGAAAGGTTTGATTTCTGCTAAAACTCTCTTTTCTGCTTAGTGATTGTCCACAACAGTCTTATTTGCCATACAGGGCAAAGAAAATAAAATCAAAATCCTGAAGAAAATGGTAGTCTTGCAGTAGTAGGGGAAGGGGGGTGTGGTGGGGAAGTATTAAAAAAGGAGCCAGCTGGCTGAGGTGACTCAAAACTGTTTCCATGATTATGATACTGTCAATTGTTTATCTTTAGTTGGACTGTAAATCACTGAAAGATGTTTAAATAAATGATAGGACAAATTTATGTCCCTCTTGTCCCCTTAATTTCCTCTCTTTCTGACAATAAACCATGATATCTAAGTATATTTCTGATACCTGTAAGTAACATCAGAGGCTTCCTTAAGAGAGAAGAACCCCATACTGATACATGTTTGTGTGCAAAGTCTTCTGTAGCCCAGAATAATCCTTGCACTTAAAAGTAATGGAAGTTCACTGTCCTGCCAACAAAGGCAACTTGAGGAATCTGCCTTTGGGGTGGATAATAAAAAATCCTACGCAAAATTCACATCAGCCTTGTATATATTAAAGCTACTCAACTGTGAGCTGCACAAACACTGACTACCTGCGGGGACCGTTGACCGTAAGGGCTGAGCCCACCAAGAACCACACTCACACACCAAGGAGGTCGGCTCCAAGTGAGCTGAACTTTATTTAAAATGGAGGCTTTTATAGGGGGAAATGGGGGGATATTATGGGGTGCAGGGTAGAAACAAGGATAGGATTGGGTGAAGTCGGTTACCAGGGTGACGGGACAGCGAATGGGGGAACGGCCCCGCAAAGAACCAATAATATCCAAAAGGTGGTAAGGTCTGATGGGAAGGCGGGAAAACCGTGAGGGGGAAGAACAACATGGAGGGTTGAGGGAACAAATAATAACCCAAACCGCCATGTTAACAAAATAACCAGGAACACCCAAAACACCAACACTAAAACATTACAACTAATAAACTTCTCAGCCTTAACCATGCCATAGTCCTTGTCCTTATGAAAGTCCCATACCGCCTCAGAGAGGGGTTAAAACACTGTCACTCCTGTGGAAAGTCCAATACCACCTCCCTCAGGGAGGGGTAGTAAAGCTAGTGAACGTATTCTCCCTTGCTGGCTCAACAGGGTCTTCTTCATACGTCCAGCGGGTGAAGTGCTGCTTCCACCTCTCATAGGAGCTGCCTTCCCCAACAACTACCCTGGGCAGGAAAGTGCCTGATGGGTGTATTAACTAACAAAGATAGTATTCATCACCTCTTATGAGGAGACACTGCAGGAGTTAGGCCTGTTTAGTCTAGAGAAGAGTGAGAGAGGATCTCATTAAAGCATATAAGCATATCAGAGGAAGAGGCCAAAAGGATGGTGCCAGACTCTTTTCAGTGGTACCAAGCATCAGGAAGAGGAGCAATGACCATAAACTAAAACACAGGAAGTTTCACCTCAACTTGAGGAAGAACTTCTTTACACTGAGGGTGGCAGAGCACTGGAACAGACTACCTGAGGAGGTTTGTGGATTCTCCCTCTCTGGAGATATTCAAAACCCACCTGAATGCATTGCTGTGTAACCTGTTCTAGGTGACCCTGCCTTGGCAGGGGGCTCGGACTAGATGATCTCCAGAGGTCCCTTCCAACCCCAACAATTCTGCGATTCTGTGATCATATCTCTGCTCATTGCTGGATGAAATACCATAAACATGGGCATGGTGAGTAGGTCTTGCTGTCTCAGAGGCCTGAGATAACTCTTAATAGCCAGGGATCATGTTTTGCATACTTGATGTTTTCAGGTGGTGTTAACAAAGTACAAAGTAAGGTAGTTTTTGAGGCTGAGGTATTTTTTGTTTGATTTTGATATATAAAGAGCAGACTGCATTGCAGGCAGAGTCCCTGCAGATCTCGGCTGTTGTTACAGTGTGGAGCTTCCAGCTGTGCACTCAATCTCTGTAATTCTTCCTTCACACTCTGTTCCTGGTTCATAAGTGAAGCACGGTGTCACTTCCATTTTGCACTGGTTAGACTATGTGCCTCTCTCTGCAGCTGTCATGGAAGCAGTAGAAACTGGAGAGGGCATAGGTTGCCATCAGCTGCAGAAACACCCATCAGTAAAGGGGAACACGTCAACCTTTCTGCTGGCTTGCCAATAGAAATGTTTTGAGTCCTGGGGGTGATGCACAGGAACCCGTCTGCCAGGTGCCATTCTGGTTTTGCTCACATGGACACCCCTTCCAACACACATGTCATTTCCTGGAATGCTGGGAAAAGAAAGGAACCAGAGGGAAATTTTTCTGAGGATCAGCTTTTGTCTCGATTGGTGTATAAGAGAAATAATGAAGATGGTATTTTAGCATCTATCAGAAAGGGGAGAATAAGATATATTTGAGGGGAGTGTAAGAAAGAGTTTACACATGTAAAACTCACCAGTTTGGAAGCTGCCAGGGCTATATATTGCCTCTTGATCAGCTGCTGATCTTCCCCTTCTCCCTGTCAAATGCTTTCACAGTTTTGGCCTCTGAAAGACCTTGGGACAGTAAGTTCTGCAGTTGAATTTTGCATCATTCTAACACTGGTTAGAATTTGTTGCCAGATATTTTTAACACACTTTTACTATCCAAACTTGTACCTTTCCCGTACCATTCATCTTTTTCCTTTCTACCACTTCTTTCACCACATTTCAGCACCCAAAATCACCGCTGTTGCCCTCCTCTGTATCTGCCATTTGAAGATGCTGTGCAGGCCTGCATGACATCTCTGGGAAGTGTCACTGTGAATTTATCCAGGTGCCCAAGTAAAGAACCCTTTCCCTGTGCCCTTCCTAATAGTTCTAAATGCTTCATTGCCTCTTTACTGCAGGGCATCAAACTGACATTTTTTAAAAAAAAACCCTCTGTCCTCAACAACTTTAAGATCTCTTTCCTGAATATATAAAACAAAGCAAGTTTAACAATAGAGAAAAGGACACAGCAATAATTTATTAAAAACACCACAACAGTGAGTCACCAGTTAAAGTATGTAAATAAGCTAAATACTTGTTCCCTAAGTATTTGCATTTGCACCTGCATCTTTTTGCAATTTTGCCAAAGAATAGCTCCTGATCAAATGTTTTTTGGTTGTTTTTTTTTTTTTTTTCTCCTTTGTGAATGCTTTTTCCCCCTTTGCCTTTCCACTACCCTCAACGAACAGCTTGCTCCCACTGGCTGATGAAACCAATGGGAGAAGTCTGTCTCATGCCTTCTGTCCAGCCTGGATCCATTGTTCCTTCCCTGGGCAAGGCAAAGAGATGTCACCTAGTCTGCTACTGAAATCTCACTTCTCTGTGAATAAAAATGAGGGTGGCAGAGGGAAGAGGGGAGAGCTGTAGCAGTTGATTCTCCTTCCTTCCTTCCTTCCTTCCTTCCTTCCTTCCTTCCTTCCTTTGTATTTTAAAGGCATGATCTGCCACCAAACTGCCTTTCTTCTATCATTCCACTTCTGAGACTTCCAGCTCCTGCACCTTATCAGTGAGCAGCAGCTCTGTTCTCTGCTGATATGTAAGTGTCACTTCATCTGAGTTGCCTCTCCCAGTGTTGCCAGCACCTGGTGTCTTCAGTCTTCTTATCTGTATATAATGTCTGTGCCTCTTGCAGAGCTCAACTGGCATCAGATCCATGTGTCTATGTAAGTTCATGTCACTCTTATTCCAGTATGAAGGCTAAAGATCCTCATGCAGAGGTGTTACAGCAGGGATTAGCTTCTCCCTGGGTACCTCATCCCTTCTGCCCCAGATTGTCCTATCTTACACTAAGTAAAGGTGGCTGATGAGTAAACCCCAAATTCATTGGCTATGTCTGTGGGTCTAAGCATGCATCACCCAGCATGCTACAAGCTCTGGGCCCCAAGTACTCAGACTGAGTATGTCTTGGATGGCCCTTGTGTATTAAAATCAGGATGTGGGAAATCAGTAAGGAAGAAAGGTCTGGTTCATACCCAAGTCTTGCCCCAATACAAAGATGAGATGTGGACAGTGTGTATATCCAGGTTATAAAGTCTCCTCAAGTTCCTATCAAGTAGTTTTTTTATTGTCTACTAATGGTATGTTATGGTTTAATTTCCTCATCTCTATCATCAAAGTTTAAGAGGATTGTAAACCAAGCAGCCCTGCATCAACATACATCAAGCCATCTATGCAAATGGAGCAGTTTGTTCCCACCTGTCCTCTGGTTCCTCAGGTAGCAGAAGTGCTTTCCCCCATGAGCTTCAGCATCAATATGCTGCTGTAAAAGGAACCTTATGAATAGTACACTGTCAAAATTAATAACAGTGTTTCAACTGACTGTGCAAACATGCACTAGGTCTGTCTCACAGTTCTTCACAAGTGGATGAAGGGAGAGAAACACTTAAGCTTCTTTGTAATAAATACCCTGGTTTCTAACAAACTACAAGCAGAGGCAGCATTAACAGCACTTGGCATTTTTGAATTTAGCATTTTATTTTCACACCTGCATTATAAAACAATGCTTTAACATAGACTGAAGGTGGCTAGCACTAAAGTTACACAGTGCAAGCCTGCTAGCTGCACTCATACAATGTTTTCCTGTGACATATATAAGGAATTCCCACTGCAAAAGGCATCATAACCTTGATCCTGTCTAAGTAATTCTAGCAAGGTGAGAAACAGATGCACAGTCCTCCCCAAAAAATGTGGTTACTTGGGGAAGATGACATGCAGTGCATTGCATTCCTGAGAACAGTCTGTCGTCAGAAATGCTAAGCTTTGATTTACTGGCAGCACAAATACGGATTTTGAGATCTGAAACAAAACAAAGTACTGTGTGAGACACGTCACATACTAAAACCTGCTGTTTCTGCTGGCTTAGATGGTGCTACTTAGAGCTGAACCACTTGGCCTTCCTTTCCCCTTGTGTTACTGCTACCACTTAAGTGAAGATGCTGCCTGCTGGGTCTGAAACTGATTTATGCTCTCACAGAAAGAGGAAGTGTATTGCAGTGCACAGAGAAAAACTCCAAAGAGCAGTCTGAATGTAAAGGTTGATTTTTGATTTAACATAACATCCTTTGTCCTGAGTGCTATTACAGATAAATGTTTCCATCTTCCTAGCATGACATGAGACAAAGGCATAGCACACTGCTCAAGAGCTCAGCGTTTTGACTTTATTTAGATGCATACCTCCCACTGAAATCAGTGGGAATAAATTCTATAAATATCACTGAAGATCAGGGCCATTGAGGCAAGGCAATCTTAAGAAATGATCCAGTGAATATATAAAACCATTTTCTATTAGAGTTAAGCTGTAACTAATGCTCCATTGTGATTGCATACTGGAGTCCTTGGAGACTTCTCAAGTACCCACTTTAGGGAAGAACTACTTTATTCTAGTGTGCAATGAGTATTTGGGCAGTTCTTGCCTTTGTCCCTGGAATCTCGAGTGAGTCTTACTGTCTCTGCTCCCACCTGCAAAATGGGAAAAAGTGCCATATAGTAAGGCACTTGGGAGTGCTCAGACACTGTGATGATCATGACAATGAGGAAGGGACAGTTTAAGCATCTGGATAAATCAGAGCTAGATGCTACAGGAGGGCAAGTGTGACATTTGAGCTAGATGTTTTTTGCATAGCAGCCCTTCCCATTTACCACTCCTTCGGACTGAAACTTTATTTCATGGATTTCTGTTGCCTCCTATTGACATTTTTTCCCAGTTAAGTGACCTGTTTCTGAGGAAATAAATTAGACTGTGGTGTCAAAATTTTAACTCAAAGCCCATATTGACAGATTCTTTATGCTGGGTACAAATTTAAACCTCTTACCAAAACATCTTGTATTTTCAGTTACTGCTGGGAACTCTAGTCCAATTTATTAATTTCTGAGTTTCAAGCCTGGCTGGAGGCAGAGAGAAATCATATAGATTTTTTTACTGGAAAAATTACTTGTCTTTTAATCTGGGATATCTGCTTACAATATTAGCTATTCTGTGTAGAACTATTCTCCCATGTCTGGTCATACTTACAGACATATTAAAAATAGTCAAGTTTCACACCTCAGAGCACAAGACATGCAATTGACTCCCATCTCTTCCAGTGTACAACCTGTGTCTGACTATTATGCCTTAAGCAGAAAGACCATTGCAAGCTTTGTGGATGTACCATGTGCCTGAATGCTGCCACCCTCCGCTGGATATCAGCTTGACCATCTCTTCTAGACAGTGTCTTTGTACTCAGTGCACCCTGCCTGATCTCATCTGGTATCCACCTGAGATTTGCAAAACATGGACTCAGGGAACTGAGCTGAAGATTTCATGCTGTCTTTGCTTATGTGCCCAGACCTTTTCTGCAGCATGCTCCTATATAAAAACAGGAATTCAAAACAAGTGTTGTGAGCCCTGTTCCAACCTGCGTGCCTGGGCCTGCTGATACAGGCTGCTATTTGGCTAGCAGCGCTCATCAATCAGGCTTCAGGAGTGGACAGAAAGCATTTACAGCCAGCAGTCTGAGCCATGAAATCTAAAACTCAGCAAGAGCTGCTTATAAATAGCATGAAACAAAGTAGTGAAAATTAATCTTTTGTATCTGCAGGGGTTTTTAGGTTAGATCTTTTTTCAAGATGGAAAACAAAGGTCTATTTCTGCAGCAGTCATGAGGGTTTTTCACTTTGACTTATCAAAGTGATTTTGGAGGAAAAAGATGAAAGGTTAGAAAAGAAAAAAGAAAGAAAAAAAATTATTCCTTCCTTCTCTTCTTTCTCCTTGCTATGGCCTTGGTTCAATCACAGCAGCACAAGGAGTTGATGTGGCATTTGGCACAATCAGGGTGATGAGAAATCTTAAAGAACCATAGAATGGCTTGAGTTGGAGGGGACCTTAAAGATCACCCAGTTCCAACCTTCTTGCCATGGGCAGAGACACCTTCCACTAAAAGAGGTTACTCAGATGCCCATCTAGCCTTGCCTTGAACACTTCCAGGGACGAGGACTTAACAGCTTCTCTGAGCAATCTCTTCCACTGTCTCATCCCAGTAAAGAATTTATTCTTAATATCTAGTCTAAACCTACCCTCTTTCTTCTTCAGGCCATCCGTCCTTGTCCTATCCACTCTGTGCCCTTGTGAAAAGTCCCTCTCCAGCTCTCTTGTAGCCACTTTAGGTACTGGAAAGTGCTATAAAGTCTCCCAGTGCCTTCCCTTTTCTAGGTTGAACAGCCCCATCAAGGGCAGGTGGGCAGTGAGTGAGTGTGTGAGCTGCACCCTAAAGAAGATCAGTAATTGATGAAGCAAATTTTTCTTCCACCAGCAGCTGATCCAGTTTGGTGCTCCTGAACATTCCTCCTTCCTCCTTAGAAAAAGTTGGTACCCCCACCTCTGTACCTCATGCCAATGGGCTCTTGTGTAGCTGCCATCTATTCATGCCAGTGGAAACCTGGAGGGAGAGCAGGACAAGGATCTGACAATACTGGGGAAAGAGAAGCATCTTAAACCCAGAAAAAGTGAGTCACCCCCTTGGTCACAACAGTGCTGATGGACAGTTTGTTTCCCATGAAGCAAAACTAGTTCTTGTTACAAGGAGGGGCCAGCTGATGAAACTGGCCTTGCTTGCATGAGCAGGGAGTAATGTCAAGACCTGTGATCCATTCACAGGGTATTTTACAGCCTTTCTGTAGCATGTTTAAAAGTACAAAGTCAGGGCGATCAGCTGTGTAGGAATCTGGCCAGGTAGTAGACAGACTGATGATAACAGTGCTCAGGAAATAGAGCTCAGCATGGCCTCACGTTTCCGAGGAGCCTCCAGGGATCTCAGCAGGAGGGGTCTTTTAGGGACTGTCAGCAAAAGGAAGATTATGTCCCTCAAAAGTAATTGGTGTTTGTCTGATAGCTCTCAAGTGAATTCCAGAGTCAGCTCCATGCTATTATTAAACATGAAATAGGTGCTAATGCAAAAGAATGCGGAAGCAGATGTACACACAGGTACTCTGCCAGCATTTTCTAACCTTTTCAAATCTTTTAGGTCACATGTCTAATGCTGGCAGAGTCCAGGAGAGAAGGGGAAAGAGGGTGCAGAGAAAATAGTGGCTGAAATGTGTATATTACTCTACAGAAAAATAGTGCTCAAAGAGTAAAGGGGCACATTTGAAAGAAAATAAACTTGGTCAGCAGTTCCAACCCTCTTCCTGTCAGAGGATTTTGATGAGACTGCTGCCTGACAAGCCTGAAGGAAGGACCTTGGTTGCTCATCTCAGCCTTATGGATTTGTGCCAGGTTTCTGGTCACATTTATACTGGCTTGTCCCTAGCAGGATAGAAAAAATGTCCTATTTT
>VXBX01006670.1:39225-73246 GCA_013400415.1 Scytalopus superciliaris
GATGCCCATCTAGCCTTGCCTTGAACACTTCCAGGGACGAGGACTTAACAGCTTCTCTGAGCAATCTCTTCCACTGTCTCATCCCAGTAAAGAATTTATTCTTAATATCTAGTCTAAACCTACCCTCTTTCTTCTTCAGGCCATCCGTCCTTGTCCTATCCACTCTGTGCCCTTGTGAAAAGTCCCTCTCCAGCTCTCTTGTAGCCACTTTAGGTACTGGAAAGTGCTATAACTTAACAGCTTCTCTGAGCAATCTCTTCCACTGTCTCATCCCAGTAAAGAATTTATTCTTAATATCTAGTCTAAACCTACCCTCTTTCTTCTTCAGGCCATCCGTCCTTGTCCTATCCACTCTGTGCCCTTGTGAAAAGTCCCTCTCCAGCTCTCTTGTAGCCACTTTAGGTACTGGAAAGTGCTATAAAGTCTCCCAGTGCCTTCCCTTTTCTAGGTTGAACAGCCCCATCAAGGGCAGGTGGGCAGTGAGTGAGTGTGTGAGCTGCACCCTAAAGAAGATCAGTAATTGATGAAGCAAATTTTTCTTCCACCAGCAGCTGATCCAGTTTGGTGCTCCTGAACATTCCTCCTTCCTCCTTAGAAAAAGTTGGTACCCCCACCTCTGTACCTCATGCCAATGGGCTCTTGTGTAGCTGCCATCTATTCATGCCAGTGGAAACCTGGAGGGAGAGCAGGACAAGGATCTGACAATACTGGGGAAAGAGAAGCATCTTAAACCCAGAAAAAGTGAGTCACCCCCTTGGTCACAACAGTGCTGATGGACAGTTTGTTTCCCATGAAGCAAAACTAGTTCTTGTTACAAGGAGGGGCCAGCTGATGAAACTGGCCTTGCTTGCATGAGCAGGGAGTAATGTCAAGACCTGTGATCCATTCACAGGGTATTTTACAGCCTTTCTGTAGCATGTTTAAAAGTACAAAGTCAGGGCGATCAGCTGTGTAGGAATCTGGCCAGGTAGTAGACAGACTGATGATAACAGTGCTCAGGAAATAGAGCTCAGCATGGCCTCACGTTTCCGAGGAGCCTCCAGGGATCTCAGCAGGAGGGGTCTTTTAGGGACTGTCAGCAAAAGGAAGATTATGTCCCTCAAAAGTAATTGGTGTTTGTCTGATAGCTCTCAAGTGAATTCCAGAGTCAGCTCCATGCTATTATTAAACATGAAATAGGTGCTAATGCAAAAGAATGCGGAAGCAGATGTACACACAGGTACTCTGCCAGCATTTTCTAACCTTTTCAAATCTTTTAGGTCACATGTCTAATGCTGGCAGAGTCCAGGAGAGAAGGGGAAAGAGGGTGCAGAGAAAATAGTGGCTGAAATGTGTATATTACTCTACAGAAAAATAGTGCTCAAAGAGTAAAGGGGCACATTTGAAAGAAAATAAACTTGGTCAGCAGTTCCAACCCTCTTCCTGTCAGAGGATTTTGATGAGACTGCTGCCTGACAAGCCTGAAGGAAGGACCTTGGTTGCTCATCTCAGCCTTATGGATTTGTGCCAGGTTTCTGGTCACATTTATACTGGCTTGTCCCTAGCAGGATAGAAAAAATGTCCTATTTTTAGCAAACTTCAAGATCTAGCATATGGCCTGCAGTCTATCATCCTGAGCCCTGGATGCCATGTCGCATAAAAGGAGCAGGGTTATTTGGGATCACTGCCTGGATGGGAAGACCTCCAAGGACAATCTCAGTAGTGTTAGTATTTCAAGAGGTGTTACTCTTTCTTCTGAGTCCATGAGTCATCTTGCTTAATGTCACTAAATTCTTTCATGGGAAGCAAAAGTCATGTATCTCACTACTTTTGGCCAAGTTTCAAGTTTTTCAGCATCTACGAAGATTTTTCAAAAGAGTGCTTCTACTGTCTGAGATAATGGTACCTTATGGCCGTCTCGCCTAAAAAGCAGTCTATACAGTGTGTGCATTTCTTTAGAAAATTTGGTTGCTTACTTTATATCTTGTGAATTCTTTGGCCAATCTGACATCAAAGGATATGAGCTGTTTTAGGAAAAAGGGTGATGTGGGCCATAGAATGGTCTGCCTTTATAAATGGCTTAGCAATATCTGCCCTTGTATCTTTGCCATTCTCTCCTACTTCTTGAATTTTTTTGCCCAGAAAAGAAGGACACTGAAAATCTGTTGGTTACTACCACCATAAAATTGGAGCATTATCATGCAGAAACAAGGGAAAAGTGTACTTTAATCTAATTGCTCATCTGTGTGGATCTAACAGCACATCCATGATGTGGATGTTAGGTAATGCTTGTAGTTCTCATTGCTGTGGCCCATTCAAGAGCTACGTAAAGAGTGATGTGTGGATGGACTGAAGTGCTCAACTCTGATCTAGATGTTTTCTCCTTTGACCTGAATATTTTTGTCTTAGTAGACCCAAAGTCCAGGATTCACCAGCCCAGAGTGGCTGGATGTGACACAAGACCACTGATTTCTAAATATGTCCATCCATAAACTTTCTGGATGGCATCTGTTTGATTAGGATAAAATGTCTGTCATGTAGACACAGCTGCTAGTTTAGTTGTTTGAGCCCTCCTTCTTTAGATATTGGACAGACGCTGACTTATCTCAGGCCATCTTGTTCTAAAATTCACCTGTTCCTAAAGAACAAGCCATTATATGAATTTTTCTCTGGGACTGACTGCTGATTATGAAGAGAGTCTGTCATGACTAGTTTGGGTTTAAATGTCTTCTGCAGAGGTCTTTATGTTTTTAGTGAAAATGATAAGGTTAGATGAGGTAAATATAATATTTTTCCATATTAATCTTGCAAACTCTGCGCTTGAAGGCATCTTGAGGTATTTGTGAGCAAAATCTTCTCAAGCATTACCTAATTTGGAGGCAATGATTATGATAAATTGATGTTCATAAATATTTGTTAAGAATTTCTGCTTTCCTAAGAGGAAGGTGATGAATTAAGCAGAGTGTGTTTTCTTTCCTTACTTTTCTGCATGTTAGGGATAGAAGCATTTCCATTTTTTCCCAATAGGTGCTTTAACAAAATTCTTTCAGCTACATACTATGATGTCCCCTAATTACTGGGTAGGCTGAAATCACCTTAATAAAAATATCATAAAAGTTCACTTTTTCACAACAAGTATAATGGCACTTCTTTCCCATTTTGTTTTGTTTTTCCTGTATAGAAACTCTAGCTTCCCAAAAATGCTGTGTTGTTTTTGTTTGTTTGTTTGTTTTCATTAGAAAGGATTTTTTTCTTTCTTTGAGGGTTCTGGGAAGTTTGGGATGTTTGTTTCTTTGTTTGGTTCACAGACACATGTAAACCTGTTGCATCTACAGTTTTCCTGCTCACACAAACTCACACAAATAGCTGTGTCATGCCTGCAATACAGATCAAGGGAAGGTCTGGAAGTGGGTAACTCAGAGCTCTGTTATCTCAGTTTTAAGCCAGAGCTCCAGGCTTATACAGTGTCTGTGTTTACACTGACCTAAATCTGCCACCTGTATATGCAGCATGTACAGTACACCCTGTATGTGCTACAAATACTGTACAGACAACTTCAGTTGACCCCAGAAGCTGTCCAGCTCCACCTGGGATGTTCTGCTGAGCTTTTGCCTACGTCGTGTTAAGAACACCCTTGAAAACCATGGACTATGTGCAGTCACCATCAGCAAACACCAACCCTGCCCCTCCTGCTCCTGATTTTCCTCCCTTCTGCACCTGACTTCTTATCCCTATTGTCCACCCTTAGAAACAAGCCCACAGGAAGATACAAGACCAGCTCTGAGAGGGACCTCACACCATGGAGGTTATTGTAATCAAACTATGTTACAAATGAGGTAAGAGTGACTTATCAGTTTGACCTGGGCAAGGACAATTCTCAAATTTGATCTGAAGCAGGCAGACCAATAGATCAATAGATCTACCTGTAAGACAGTCTACATGGGCTCTCAAACTTTAACACCTTAGTGTTGCTGTCAGAGAGGCTTCACTCTCTGCTTAACATCAGGGGTGTATACTGAGAATTTATAATTAGGAAGATAAAGCATGTCTTAGAGATGGAGACACTTCTAAACACCTGAGTTAACCTCAAGTGATATGTGCCAGAATACAGTAAGGGATGCAATCAAAGCACCCCATGGTGACTATGTCAGCTCTGAGCTCTGTTGTTAAGGCCTCCCTGTAGTCTGGAGCAGTTTTAAACTGCTGCCTTGCAAACTCTACCCTCATTCTTACTTCCCCAACTGCCCTGATGCTTCCTTTCAGCAACAGCAAATGCCATTTTCTTCCTTCTTTTGTCTGGCTCTTCAGCAAACTCTCATTATCCCTCCTTGCTTTACCACAAACGTTGAAAGGCAACTGGGTGGCAAGCAGTTATTGTAGATGCCCATCATGTGGCCCATCGGTTCTGCCAGCTATTCCTGCACCACTTTGATGTTGCTGAAGTCTAAATCCTTGTGCAAGGGGGGGGTCCACTCCCAGAGCACATTGTGCATCCCAGAGAGAACAAGCTCTGATTGTGCTGCCAGTCAAAGCACAGCGGAGATGCTGCTGGGGCTGATAATGGGAGACACAAAGGTGTCTGAGATCACAGGCTAAGGAGGGGAGGGAGAGAAATACAGACTAACCGCATTGGAGTTCAGTGGTTGAGAAAAATAGCCAGGCTCAACTGGAAGATGGTGGAACAGAAAAGGAGTTTCCATAGAGGTGGTGGATAAGAAAAGGAATGGTATTTTATCAGTTCAGTAAGGGGCTGGGATTTTTCTTTGAGCATTGACAGACCTTCTGTTTTTTGAACTGGTTCATTGGCTTCTAGCCCAACATTTACGCTCCAAGGCAAGCTACTGCTTGCCGTGCTTTTGAGGCAGAGGGAGCACATTAAAAATGCTGGCTTTTTGGAATTACGGAATTACATTCGTATGGGCAGAAAATTAAGAATTTGTCTCTTTTTTTTTTGTCTTTCTTCTTTCACATTCTTCCTCCTCCCTCTCTTTCTAAGGTAACCAGCTAAAAATCAAACAACTTTTTTTCCTGTTTTAGAAAATGTTTCCAGCTGGGGAAAGGTCTTTGAACTGAGGCAGGGCCACAAGCCATTATAACGACAGAGTGGAATAAGGATTATGAAAAAGGTACTGGTGAGCTGAGGGACTTATATTTAGAAAAAAAAAATGAGATGAGAAATTCCCTGAAAACTAGGTTTTAAAAAATAAATTTGGTAGACTTTTCCTAGATTTTTGTTGCAATTTATTTCATCCCATATATCCATTACATAATGTATTTTTGTGTAATTTTATGCCATTAGCCAGGTGTGCTGTGAATAGCTCTGTTGACTTTCAGGTCCATTGAATTTATCCAACAATGAGGATATGGCAGCATACACCATATTGCGCAATTAGTAGAAATATGAGCTGTAAAACTAGGCTTCGGATTTAAAGCCCTGGTTTTTGGAGGTGACAGGGTTTAGGATTCTCTTCTTATTAACATTCAATAGAACTGAGAATCAGGCTATTATTTACAATCAAGAACATATAGAAAGGGTATGAAAAATTGAGTGTAGGCCCTCTTCAATATAACAAACTTGTTTCACTAAAACAATAAAATAAAATAGAGTTTAAAAAGAAGATTACGAGCATTGGAGACAACAACAACACTCAAGAAAAAGAAAAGTTTCTCATTTTCAGTTCTTTTCTTAGCTGCTTCCATGATGCTCTGGAGATCACCCCAAAATTCCTTGGAAACATTAGGTCCTTAGTCTGCCTCCCTGTTCCTTAGGTCTGAATTGATGCCTCAGGGCTTTGATTTTTGTTTTTTTTTTTTTTGTTTGTTTGTTTTTTTTTTTTTAGTTTTATAGATTGTAGAAGTTAATGTAGTTTTAATGTAACAGCAAAGTAACTTCAGTAGCTTAATGTTTACACATACCAACCCCATCCTATATCAATCCCTCAAAAACTCTAGTAGCTGTTTAGTCTCCATTTCAAGGTAGAATTTCAGAGAAGTGCCATGAGGCCTGCACCAGAAGATAAAGACACAGACAGAAGAACACCAAATCTGGAAATTTAGAAGGCCCCCAAGCACCAGATGTGCTGTGAGGAAGACAAGGACGATGAAAGAGGGGTCCAAAACCCCCAGACTCAATTCCTGACGGGGCACGCCAGGGGTGGGATGGGGGAGGACTGGGGCGAATAACAGAATGAGATTGGATGGACATCATTATAAAATCTTGGAACCTGGGAACTGAGGGGGGATCCTGTGGACATGTATTCCTGGAGCCTGAAGGTTCATTAAAGCTTCTGCTCTCCTTATCTTATCTCCTACTAAATTTGCCTGGAGTTTTTTTGCCTCAGTCTTTAAGGCATCAGAATACATGCAGGGAAGATACCAATGATGATAGGCATCTCTAATAATGAGAAGTATGGTACAGAGGTTAATAAGATGAACAATCAACTAAGCATAACTTGCTCTATATTACATACTATATCCCTTTGCCTACCTTCACAGGCTGTTCTTTTTAATATGATGGTGCCCTTGTTCTTCAGACTCACTTCAGCTTCTGTTTGGAAATCACCTAACATGGTTAAAGGAATGGGGCAATACGAATAAAAAATTCTGTAGATATGAAAGGATATGCTGAACAAATCCATATACATTTTCTCTCTTTGCTTTCTTTATATACTTTATATACTTTCTTTACACTATGTGCTTCAGACTGAATTGGGATTGTTGGATAACTGTTTCATAAAAAGAGAAGATATTAATATGTGGAATATTATTCTTTTATCATATCCACTCACTTTTTAAACTACATTTAAATAACATTATGAATCTTGGCATTAAATTTTCTGACATTTGCCAGGTGACTAATCAGGTCAAAATCTCTTCAATGCAAAAAATTTTTGCTGGAATGATCTGTAATACTGTGGCAGAATTGGCTTGTGACATAAATATGCATCTGCATTTGCATGCAACCATTTCAGTTCTGCCATCTGGCAACTCCTTGAACAGAAAGTTAACTCCACTTATTCCTTAAAATATTGACCTGTGATGTGTTCAACATTAAGTAGATTTGCAGTTGGACTTCTAGAGACCATACCTTCCTCTAAAATAAGTAAAATTCAGCTTCTTTGAAATAATTCCTTTGGGATCTCTGCCATGTCCTTGCTGCCTTCTAGAGTGCTTTCTTTAGGATGGGGTTGTTACCAGATGTTTTAGGTTTAATCAGTGATATACTGGATGAGAAATGGTAGGCCCATTTAAAATAACAAAACCAGCAAATGAATGTATGAAAGTATGAATTTGTTTAAAAAAGTCACCAACTTTGATAAGGCCTCTTTAAAGCTTTACTTTTGTACTTTCAGTGTAGTACTTCAATTTGTACCTGCATAGTGTCTGCTCTGACTGGTATTGGTGAACCAAATTTGAGATACGTAGTTAGTCACCTAATTCTGTGAAGGGCAGTGAGTATTAACCATTAGCTACAGATGAATTAGTGGCTCTATGGAACTAATGTGAACTGGGATTTCTGAGAGATACCCTGTTGCACAGGAGTGGCGCGACTGATAAACATGTTTTCTTATCACATTTTTCAGCAAGTTTTCATTCAAACTATTTGAATTCCTTGGGCTTGGCTTGTCAAGTGATTACATCACCAAGCACATCTCCTCATGTCTGGGATGTACCAAAAGTTGGGAAAAAATATCATTTATAGAAAAGTGACAATATGATATGATTGTATGATTCTTGGAAGTGATATAATACCAGTGGTTGCCCCTGATTTTGCCTCCAGCAATAACTACAAGCCAAGAAGTCTGTGGGCCCCTTTGCTTCAAGACTTCTTATTTGTAGGGCACATTCCATCCCAATACCCTTAGATATTGTTAGAGTTATTATTTGACCCAAATACAAAGAGGTAAATAAATTATGCATTACTTCAACAGGGATTCATGTTTCAATCTAGTTCCAGGACGTGTTCTTTCTATCCTTTTCACTAGTTGAGTGAAAGTCTTTCCCAAAAGTAGTTATGTTCATGCATGTGCTGATTTGGGCTGTGGTAGAGTTAATTTTCTTCATAGTAGCTGATACAGGCTGATGTTTTGGATCTGTGCTGGAAAGAATTTTGAGTTCAGGGATGCTCTTGTTACTGCTGAGCAGTGCTTACACAGAGTCAAGGGCTATTCTGCTCTTCACCTCACCCCACCAGTGAGGAGGCTGGGGGTGCACAGGAAGCTGGGAGGCGACACAGCCAAGACAGCTGACTTCAGCTGGCCCAAGGGACATCCCATACCGTGTGGTGTCATGGTCAGCATGAAAAGCTGGGGAGAAAGAGGAAGGTGGGGGGCATTAGGAGTGATGATAGTTGTCTTCCAAGTCATTGTTACACATGATGGATCCCTGCTTTCCTGGGGATGGCTGAACACCTGCCTGCCCATAGGAAGTGCTGAAAGAACTCCTTGTTTGGCTTTGCTGGCATGCATGGTTTTTGCTTTATTAATTAAACTGTCTTTGTCTCAACCTACAGGTTTTATCACTTTTACCCTTCTGATTCTCATCCCCATCCCACCGAGGGAGTGAGTGAGCAGCTGTGTGGGGCTGAGTTGCCACCTGAGGTTAAGCCACAGCACTGCACACAGGATGAGAGATCTCTTCTAATTTTAACCATTTGATCATAACTTTAAACAATCACACAATACCTGTTGTGAGCAGGAGACTGCCAGCTGCCATGTCCTAGGTGGGGTCTAATTATATACAGCAAGACTAATTATACTTTGCTTAACCAAAACTGTCTATAAACCTTCTGATTAGAAGTTTTTTCTGTATTTCTCCTAAAATCTGATTACATTGTGACAGCATCTTTTCCATGCTCCAATCAAAATGTGCTTTAATGCTGTGTGAGTTATCACCCAGATGTGCAGCTGTTAAGAAAGCACTTAGAAGCGTTATGGGAGGAAAAGCACATAATGTCACACACAAAAACATAATTCCTGAGTGAAATTATCACAGACTGAGGACAATAAGCAACTGCTTGGCTGTTACAGGCTATGTCAATAAGGTTAATATATCTTTATCTTATCACTGTATCTGAACGTCATTGTGGCAGGCAGCATGCAAGCATGGTGCAAATTCTGCTCTGATCCCTGTGTCTTGTAGAAGCTAAAAGAATTCTTAATTGCTAGAGGGACTTGACTTTTGCATTTGGCCTTTTCTTCAACTCTTTGATAATAATAATGTTCTATTGCTTTTTGGCCCAAATCTTGTTCATATTCAAAGATGATTCTATATGCTGAGAACAGAAGTTAAAATCATGTCTCTGCCTTTCCTGTAACAGCAAATGGGAAGTTCTTCCTTTCCCCAAGGTGACAGAAGTTTTCGCGCACCCCAATCCAGAGAAAAATCCTGTCCTGTCAAAGACTTGATTTCATGAAGGGGGATTACACACACAACAGGTCTGCTCCATCAGCCATGCTATTCAAATAGACCATCTCCTAGGGTCAGTCTCAAAAACTGTCTGCCCACCCAAAAAAGGGATTTCTACTATTTGTAGCTTCTAGGCAGAAAATAAGATCAGTAAAAAAAGACTGTTCAAATGAGGGAAGAAAATGGTCTGAATTACTGCATGACTCCCTTTTCAAGGAGAAAACACATTTATGGGGAAGAATTGCCTCCAGCTTCTCTTTCTCAAGAGTTAGGTAAGCAAAAGCAGAGGCAGCAATAACTAGTAACGAATCAAGAACTACTGATGCAGAAACTGTAAATATGTGAAACTCTCACACAGGCCTGTCCCTTCTGATTCTAAAGAATTCATCCTGCTTGGAGCAGGAAAAAGTACTTTTTACAGTGTCATAGTCCATTTTCATCTGCTCATGCCTCACACGTGAAACCAGAACTCTTATCCTTTTGTCCCTCTTTTTCCACAAATGTTTTCCTCCAAACAGTGATCATGAGGCTTCTCAGTGACTCCCTTTGTCTCCTGAAATTTAGTTAATTTTTACTCCTTAAGAGAGTGAGCCACAAACCGCCCCTTCAAAATCTTTGTAATTAACTGAGCCCGGGAAAAACTGGTTTTGGTTAAAAGGGAATTTTTTACTGACAGCATCCTGTTTGTTAACATCATCTTTGTTTAGCAGTGCTTAGTCTTTGAAGGGTCCATGGCATTGTTTAGCACTGCATTGTAATGCCTTTTGACCAGGATTCAGAAGTTATTTGAGGACATGCCTACAGCTCAGTGACCTCATACATTCCATATGACCAGACTCATCAGTAATGCTTATTCATATGAATAAATGAGTGCAGGTCTCTGTGCCTATAATTAGGATTCTGTTTAAGGATTCAGCTAAAGGGGTGTTTCAAACTAATATAACTTGAGTAACATTGACTTAGCCTTGGCTATGCCTTTTCATTTTATTTTTTTCTTTCTACTAAAGGTTAAGCTAGATATTAAAGACTGATTGCAGGAATAAAGAAGAAAAATGTGGAAAATGAGCCATCCAGAAAGATAAACTGATAAACTTTCAATGAATCGTGAGTCTTCATTACATGAGGTGTAATGCTGACCCCAAACATGAAATAGTATAGCCTAAACTGAGTCATTTAAAGAAGAAACATATGTTCAGTTATCATTTGGACATTCAGGCATCTCATTACATTGCAGCAATTTTTCTTTTGTCATAATTCAGCAGAAAATTCTATTTGCAATAGAAAATTAATTTTCCTAATTATGGTTCGCTACAGACATTATCATGATTTGTTGTCAACATAAATTATCAAGAGGTGCTACATTGTGCAAAATTATTTAACTAGTAATCATACTTTATAGAAAATAAGGATTGTCTCATATCCTTTACCTCTGTGTCCCTCTAAGGAATTTAATTTGGTTGATTTATAGTGGCAAAGGGAAGATACTCTCTTTTGTTGTTTTACCTTCAGATGCATCAATTCTTGCCTGTTAACCCCTTGAATGAGATTCTAGTGCTTATTTTCATTTATTTATACCTTTCCGGATCATGCCAGGTCCTGACTAGATTTAGCTCTCACCCCTTTAAGGACTTGATCTACCGACAATTTTATTTGGCACGATATTTCACTTGTTTTTCTGTTGGAAGATAATCTGTTAATAAAATATAATCCAAATATAATTAATGATAATAAAATATAATCTCAATATAATTCATTATTAAAGTTGTTCTTTGAAAGGCAAAAATATTTGGTCTTAAGAAGAGCGACTATGCCAGCAGTTCCTCAAAGTATTTGAATACGTATTTAAGAAATGCTTTAGATAGCCTAGGAATGTGATGGAGTCCTCTTTAGTGGAGGCTTTTAAGATTGATGGTTGAATAACTATGTGGGAATGATGATATTGAGGTAGCTGATTCAAGTTGAAGGCAGAGAGCTTAGCTAGATGATCATTTTGTCCAACTGACATTCCTTACCGTTCAGTTTTCTGTGTGAATAAACTCCAGCACAGAAAAAACAACTAGGCAGTGTCTCAAAGAATTTGGACTAAGTCTAACTCAAGAAAGCAAACTGAAAAAGTTTGCTACCCTGTGCATGAGCATTTTCTGATGTGATACACCCAGTGCTGAATATGACCTCAAAAGAAGGAAACACCTAAACCTATTAATCAAGGAAGTTAGATCAAAGAATACTATTAATATCTTGAATGAAGTCTATACTAACCAAAAAAAGGAAGAGAGAAAGTGTGTTTCAATCTTGTGAACAGTGTGTTTATTTGTTCACTATTGCTGAAAAGCAGCAATTCCTGAACAAATGAATGACATGAGGAAGAATGAGTGAAAGTGCATAAAAGGTTACAAATCATATGAATTCTAATTTAATAGCAGAATAACAGGAAGCTTTAATAAGAATTGATTCTTGTTTTTTATAGCTGTTATCCAGACATAAGAGTAAGATAACATCCTCAAGGAGCCATCTGGCAAATAGTATGCACCACAATGGAATATTCATGGATCATGATAACACACAGTTCTGTTTGCTAATTTTTTCTTGTGAAAGCAGTAAAGCTATTTAAAAACAAAAGTCACAGCTGATGAGTTTCAATCCTTAATCCAGTTTCTTTTAATTAAAAGCTCAATAGACAAAAGCCTACAATAAGTTTATCTTCTAGACTAACAGAGCACAGCATTTCATTTGTTAGAAGTAACTCTCAGGACTGCAAATAACAATAATTAAAAATTTAAAAGTTAAAAAATGAAGGAAGCTTTTTTGGAGTTGTTTGCATTTAGATCAGTCAAAAATGGTGAAATACTTTGTATGTTTTCCATAGGTCTTGAACTAAATCCTTAATCAGTGCTTAAACCTAGCATCAATTTTATTTTCATGGTTTGCAGCTGATTTTGCACTGGCTGTCCTTACTGTGAAAATCTGTGTGGCATAAATCTGTCTGTCCTCTTCACCACTGAAGAATATCAACCCAAATGTGCACAACCTTGACCAAGTGAAAATATGGGCCAGTGAGGAATTTCCAATCTCCCAGGCAAAGCTTTTTTGTCTGTCACTTCTGTTCTTGGTCCTGTGCAGCAGGTGAGAGTTACATGGCAGTAAGAAGACATCATCAAGGACAAGGGTACAAACCTGTTAGTGATGACACAGGCTTCTAACACAAAAAGTCATCATAGCTCAACTGAAAATTAGTGATTTCAGGCTGAACCAGGATGAAGCTTGCAAGGAATCAGGGGCCATTTTGACTGAGTACTTGTCTAGCTATAACATTTGTTGTTCTCATCACACATTATTTCCTTCCTCCTCGTTCCTAGTAGTGCTATTAGTCTGTAGTGTAATCAATTTAAAAGTAAACTACTATAAATATACAGATCCATAGTAGTATAAAGATTTTTTTCAAATATTAATCCTCTCTCTGTTTATCTCTATGCCTCTTTCACATCCCGAGAATCCTTTATCAAGTGATAGCAGGCTTCAGAAAGGTCACAAGGCACACAGTGTGGCCATTTTCATTATAAAATCAAATGTTCCACAAGCTTACTTCTAGACTTATGAACACTTTTCATAGCATCTTGGTGATTTGTGCTAAAATCAGTGTCCATATTCAAAGGAAATACAAAAAAGTTACTTTCAGTTAGAGGTTTGCTTACTTTGTAAAATGATTATATAACTATAGAAGTTAAGATTAATGGTATGACAGTGTTCCAGCTGCATCCACAATGCCTATGATAGATACCCAAATATTATTTTGGTAGGAATTGGGAGAGCCTTTTTTAATCTTTTTTCACCAAAAAAATATTCATTTTCAGGGTGATCTAAACAGTTCACAGTTATTTTTTGTTGGGGACTAGAATGAGATGGGGAGGAGATGAAGAAATGGAGAGTATAGGTATATGTATTCACACAAATGTCTTCTGGGGAACTGTGGTTATCAATAAAAGCAGCTTTTCCCCCCTCCAAACAAGGGAAAATTGCACTTAATCATTACATTAACAAGGGAAATGAAGTAAGCCTTAGCTAAGCACCTCTTTTTTCCCTAATGAAATACATTAAGAAACCTCATTTTGTTAATTTTGTAAAATTAACTGGTAGATTTTGAAGACAATTCTTCTTTTTTGTGGACGAACCATGAAAACCCAACTGCAAATATTTGCATCATGCAAAATTCTTGCAGATGGGGCTGAAGAACAGACCTATGTTACATTTAAAACCTCCAGCTGATGCTGCTCAGGATCTTCCTCCTCTACACCTCTATCACCCAGTTATGATTTAATATCTCTCAGGAGACCTTTTTCCCTGCTGCCTGTGGAGCCATTAGTACTTGCCTTGTTAATTATTTTTCTGCCTTTAAACAGCCAAGGGAAAAAAAGTGCCCAAATGAGCTGATGCTGGTGAAAGTGTCTTACCTGCTGCAGACACAGTTGCTGGAATGTTTCCTTGACCCTTCTGAGTCTCTCCATCCTTTCATGCCTGACAGGCTTATGAAGCCCATTGGGTACAGCTCTCTCTGTGCCTTGAATGCCTCAGTAGCTTTTCAGTGAATGCTGCCTCCCTCTGAGTTTCAAAGCATGAAAATTAATTACCCATTCACAATGTAAACAACCTGTTTTTAATTTATCCATTGCAAATTTTCCACCAAATCATTCTATTTTTGTTGTCTTTAAATTTGGTTTTTAATTCTGGCATAGGAAATAGTGGGTAAGCTGGCAGAGTTGAAAATGACTCGCAGAAACCAAGGATTGTTTTTGCCTTGTTTTTTGATCCCCAGCATAAATATTTTTACCCTTTTTAGAAATCTACTTATTGGCAACACCTCTCCAGATGCTCAGTCAGTACTGAAGATACATACAATATACCCCACATCATAGCTAATAATAATAACAATAAAGTCTGTGACATTTCATCTATTTATTTTAGTGTCTGTAATGTAAGATTCACTGATGACATCCAAGGTGTCTTGCAGAGATAAGGCAATACTGTTTGCTCATATTTTGAAGGCAAATTTTGCTGTTTTCCATTTAAATATTTGCAGTGAGTGCATTTATCAGGACAGCTGCTTTCTACAGAGAAGCACAGCTGGAGCTATGTGCTTGCATGTTGGCTGATATATTTTACATTTTACAGACCATAATTTAGGAACTGAATGCTAATTTCAGTCTTAGTTTTCAGGGGATTGTAAGTTTGCAGAACACACAGTGTCCTTGACCAGCATTAGGCAGCTAGTGAGCAGATCACTTAGTCAGAGATACAGATTTAGGATTCCAGATTAAAATGAAGGGGATTTTTATCGCTCAAGTTTCCTTGAAAGAAAGTTAACTCAAAGTATCTCAACAATTTAGATCGTTGTTCCAGACTATATCGTCCAAAGTTACCCAGTCAGATACAGAGACAGAGTTAATCCTTTTCACTTTACTGCTAGTCTGAAGAGTCCTTCTGGGCTTTCACTGAGCAGAGCCTCCCCAGCAAGCCATGCCTCCTCCTCCAGACCTTGGTTCGTCCTGAAGGGAAGGACATCCTTCCGCTACTTCTGTCTGCAGAGCTCAGCCCACACCCACAATGAAATGTGCTGCTTTAGAAGCTCTGTGGTGCTTCTTGCAAACTTTTGAGATGCTACAGAAAGGTCAGGATGGCTCTTCAAGAAAATGAGCACATGCTGGATGTTAACGCTGAACTTATCAGAGAACCTGTGCAGTGAAAACAGAAGCACAGGAGTAGAGAATTTGGTGGTGATTTCTCCAATCTATCCTCTCCAGCCAACCAACAAGAATGAGTTTCAGATGCATCCTAGATATAAATAAATGGCCCCTTGGAAGGGTGTTGTCAGCAGGAACATTGTTTTCTTCACTAAAGGGAGGTGGTATAAGGAGGAAGAATGCATAAGAAAATTGCCTTTGTTAGAGGCTTCTTAGTGAGACAAGATATAATTGAGGCTGATGTTGTTATAGGCCCAAAATATGACCTAGATGTTGATAATTAGAAAAAGGTTAAAGGAGGAAGAAAAATAATGAGTCAGTCTGCTGAACAGGTGCAAGAAGCATGGGGAATAAACAGGAAAATCTGGGGATCTTAATTGTAATATACTGAAATGAATTGGCAAACTAGAAAGCGGGAGGAGGCAAGTGCAAATAATTGGAAGTATAACATCATCTGCAGATGGTTGGTGCCTTTTTCTGTAGTGGAATTGCCATTTCCAACATATTGCAAGCTTAAAATTTCCTGTCAGCCAACCAGTATTCTTTCACCAAACCAAGTTCTCTAGAAGAGGCTTTGCACCAGGAAATACCCCTCAGGCATTTTTCTTTGAGAAAATCAATGATTACACAGTATCCCACAGAGTAGGTTCCTGGCACTGCTGGGAGTAATGCAGAGCCACTACACCTTGAGGCCCACTCAAATAAGAAGATACTCCTAGCAACCTGCTTTAGATATGTTCATGATTTTCATTCTTTCAGAAACAATTTTGCACCATCCTTTGTTGTGTTCTGTAGAAACTAAATAAATATCATTGCTGATAGCTGAATTATCTTCATTAGATTTCAGCATGAACAAGCTCCTGAGGTGAAGAAAAGCAAGTCAGATCTCACAGAATGCTACTTACCTGTTCATAAACTCAGACTGAACAGCTTTCAGAGGTTGCACTAATATACATTTAAAAAAATAACCTTTCAAACTGTGAATATTAGAGAATGGTATGCAAATTTCCAAACACTGATCTTTAAGCACTTAAATCCAGAAAGAGAGGCTAAGCATTTAAGTTTGTACTGTGTTAAATGAGATGCCGCTTCTGAAAATATACATTTAGTGACATGTAGACTATGGAGTACAAAATAGTTTCAGAAAAAGGCATTATAATATTTTCCCAGTGTGATACAGGCTTGTTTTAGCAAGTCTATCAGCTGTGAATCAGCTCATTTCTTTAAAAACCTGGGAGTGGTATACAAAAAGTAAGCACTATTCATGGACTGACTTCTTGAGCTAGCCTGCTAATGCTGCAGTGCGTGCAACATCACTCTGGAGTTTAGAAATAAAAAAAGCACTTACGTAAACTTGACATAATGAGCACTAGTGTGTAGCAATGTGGAGCAGATAGCAGAAGAATAATGCTAATGGAGAAGACAACTGATAAAAACACTCATTGAGGCATATATTCTTATCTGAACCACTCTCATCCTTGAAAAGGTATTTCCAGTTGATTCCTGAAGAATTTTTAGATGGTATCTTTGTAGAGAAAATGTTAGCTATTTTTTCCTTTCCATATCTAAGCACTTTTGCAGCTGTGTTTCTTTCTTCACTCTTTATCGTTGGCACTGAGTTGACAAGTGAGACACCAATCATATGTGATTGAAATATCTATCCCTATGCCTTATTATTGTCTCCTATCAATAAAACCATATTTCGTCAGGGAAATCAGTCATTCCTCAATTTAAGCTCTTTATCAACAGCCAAAGCTTCCTTTTGATTTGCTTGTGTGACAGCTCCTTCTGTAGCACAACATCCATCTGCAGCACACTTTTTAGTCTGGCAGATTAATAACTTAATAAATGTCGAGATGAAATGAAGTCCAGAACTCATCTTGGGAATAGTTTTCTGAACGTTTCAGCTTCAAAGAGCTCACTAGGCTGTCACAATCTGATGTTCACATTAAGCAAATTTGATCACTTACCACTGACCTTGCTTCCAATAATACATAATATCTCAGATGTCAGTTTTCCAAAGGTTTTCCAAAATATGCCTTTGTTTGGGCCCCACAGAATAAGATATTTTTCAATGATATGGTTTCCTTATGTGCTGAACATGTGAGTCAGGATTGCACTAAAATATTTATTCTTTTTAGAGTTTGGTCTAGGTTTGGACTGAAGAGAAATTTGATTTTGTTATTAACATACCTTTTTAGTAGACTTGTCCCAATCTCCAGTTGTCATTCAGCCAGAAAATAAAAATTCTGTGGAATGTTATTAGATCTTCTGAAGGAGGCATACAGTCACTTAAATACATGCCTAGAGATCTTTACCTCATGGCTCTTATTTTGTTTTAATGAAGTCACTATTGTATTTTCAGGTCACTCACAAGCATATTCTTTCAAATCTGGTGTTCACCTGGTTTTCATTTTCATGCACAACAGCCATATAAAATATGAAATGGCTCTGTTTTATTACACGGGGCCTTAGATCCATGGGATTTTTTCCCACGCGTAAATCATTCATTGTCAGAGCAGGAACAAAACATCATGATGAAACAAATCATAACTTTAATTCAATTCATTATCGACCTAACCCAAATCCCATTTATGTCAATGAAAAGATTTTCAGGGATTTGGGGTACATTAGGTATGAAACTAAGGGCTATGCAAAGTCTTTTACTGTCTTTCTACAATAAATGCTAAAGACTTGCTTGTGCTAATGGTTAAACCTCACTGGTGATGGACAGAAGAGGGGACACAGAGAGTGTATAAGATACAAAGATTTCATTTATGACTTGAAAGCTGTCAGGGCTATCCTACTCTGTCAATTCAGTTTTATATATGAAACTTTTCACTTAGATCACTGAATACAATTGCACTACACAGTGGGATCTCCCTACATACAAATGCTTGGAAACATTCAGTTCTGCATTGGAAAGACTCAAAGTAAAATAATACCTCTACCCTGGGAGGAAACAGCAGAGGTACAGGTTGAACCCAAGACTGTGGTAGGAGGAGATGCCAAAAGAAAAGATCAACTCTTTAGTGACATGGTAGCATCTAAAATTAGACCTATGAAAGGTTTCTGGAGAACACAAAGAAAATTGCGCTTTCAGGCTGTCTCACCTATTTGGGGGAGGACAAAACCAAGCAGTATTTCCCAAAATGGAAATCCAAGTTAATCAGAAAGCATGTGTTTATCATGGAGAGGGCATAACTGCAGCACTGACAATCTAATTGTGCAGCCCCAAGTACTTCCAGTCCTACCTTTGCAGAAGACTCCTTTGTGAGGGATGAATTTGACCAAGAAATGTAGATTGTTTGGTTTTGGGTTACTCATGGAGGCAGCACTGTTACTAGATAGAGAGACCAACTACCAGAGGTGTGTATCTCTTACCCCAGCACCTCTCTACATCCTAACGTCCAACAAAAAGGGCAAAAAAAACCTCCACCAAGTCAGGTGACTCTCAGAGGTGTTTGGAGTACAGCAATTTTTGCTTTTCAGGCTGGCTTACCCTTCATTGCCTCAGAACAACACACATTGCCACAGGGTGGGCATCTGAGCTACTGGGGTCCTCCAGCACACAAGGTGACTATGCTTTGACCAGAGGAAATGTCCAGTGATCATAGAAACTGCTATTTGATTTTATGGGAGTTTTTTTCACTGAAGCAAGGAATGTGTACTTAGCTCAGTTTGCAAAGCTTCAATAATCACCATGAGATTTAATTTCTGTGTGCATGGAAGCATAGCATGCAATGCCTTTTTAAAAAAGTCGCATTCAGAATTAAGCCTCATTTATGTGGGTGCTTTGTAATCAATAACACAGAGTGTCTAAACAGAAGATTTTTCATTTATTCTTTTTTAAATATGCAGGGCTACATAAAGCAAGTAATTTTATTATGTTTATAATTTTCATTAGATTCAAAACTGGGCAGGACAGGCCTTCTTTAAACTGGAATTTCCCTTTTTGTCACAAAGAATCAGCAAGGTAATGCTGAAATCATGAACTCAAAGATCTCTAAAAGCCAATTTTTTTTAATCTTCTTTGCTTACCTTGCTTGAAAGATGTATTAAGTGACTGTGATAAAACAATTGTTGAGACTGGATATCTGCAGTGGATGATATCCATCTGGCCCAGGAGAAGTGCATGCCCTCAACTGTAGAGCTTACAAATCTCTCTAGTTAGCTTCAGCTGGACCGTGGTGTTCTTGGTTGTCCATGAATGTGCTTATGGATCTCCAATACTGCGCTGTAGCCTGCCCTCTATGCCTGTCCCACTGTTGTGGAAAGATCTGCATTTAGTCATTATCATAGTGCTGTTTCCAGCTCTCCCTTCTCTGACCACCATTGCCTTGCCTATGGAGTGGCCATGCTGTCTGGTATGTCTGTACCTGTGGTCCTGTGAAGAACTTCAAGTCCAGCACAGGTCCCCTTCCACTGGGTGCAGTCTTTCAGGAACAGCTGGGTCACAATTCCTGCCAGCTGACCTGCTCAGCATGAGCTCTTCTCCATGGGCCACAGTTCCAGCCAGGAGGCTGCTCCAGCATGGGTTGTCATGGACTGAAACTTCCTTCAAGGCACATCTACCTGTTCTGTTGTGGGGTCCTCCAGGGGCTGCAAGGAGACAGTCTGACTCCCCATAGTCTGCACAGGTGCCTGGAGTATCTCCTTCCCCTTGTTCCCCACTGTCCTTGGCGTGTGCAGGGCTGTTTCTCTCACATTTTCTCACTCACACAGCTGCTGGGCAGTAGTTCTACTCTTTCTTAAATACGTTGCTGCAGAGCTGCTACCAAGGTCTCTGAAGGGTTCAGCTTTGGCGGCCTGATTTGGAGCCAGCTGAGACTGACTGTGTCTGACATGGAGGCAGCTCCAGGTGCCTTCTCACAAAGGGCATGCCTGCAGGCCCTGCTGCTACCAAAACCTTGCCATGTAAACCCAATACAGTTTTCAGGTCAGAGGGAAAACAGGAAATAAAGCATTCTTAACCTAATTGTTCTTTTGGAATATTGGCCCAGTAGTGGGTACTGAGTTTTGGAAAATCAGACACAAACTACTGTATCAGTGTTTTCTTTAAGTGGCTACAATTATTTAAATTGATCTACAGGCACTGTTTCTTTGATTTCATAATGTTCCCTCTCTTATCAGCATACTGTGCCCCAAAGTTATGCTCACATTAATTGAGTTACTTGTTCATTTATTAACTATCCATATCAAACCAACCCACACATTTAAAAGTGAAAGAACAGAAATAATGTGATTATGCACATTTGCTTTTCTTGTAGCTTTTTCCTCTGTTTTCCTTTTCCTAAGAGGAAAGATCTTATAGGAGTGGAAGGAAGGTAAAATTTCTTCTTGAGCTCCCATTTAAGTCTTTCAGGGGATAAGTTTGCAAGTGTAAAATGTGCTCTACACCCTCCTTTCAGCCATCATGAGCTCTATAACTTGTTCTCTACTTCTTATCACTGGTTATGCCAGAGGTGTTTCCTGGGAGCTGCCCAAGAACTTGGCTAATACCAAGACTACTAGTGTGTTTGGTCTCATGTCTGGGTGCATTGGAAGAGCTTTCTGGACATTGTCATTGGTGTCATGGAATTTCTCCAACCTGCAAAAATCTATCATCTGTAATTTTTTTTCTTCTTTACATTCTACCGAGCTCTAACAATAGTACAGAGAAGCTGGAAGAATGCTAGTGAGAAACTGTGGGCAAAGTGTCAACACTTTTCAGAAGCAGGGCATTACTGTGGCAATGGTTTAATTCCAGAGACAGATCAGAAAGTTTTGTGGAAAGCTGGTGTAAGCACAGAACTGGTACATGATATTCTGCAGCACTGATTTTGGCTCTCCCTGTTCATCCTAGAGAACAAGGGGATTAACACATGTTGCAGTGGAAGCCCTTACTGAGATTTACCTTTCTTGGCCTAGTCTGAAGGATTTTTCTTATTATGTCATTTTCCTTTGAAAAATAAAAGCACAGCTGTTTGAGTCAAAGGTGAAGTATATTAAAAAATGTTTTTAAACTGCTGAATCTATCTCCCATAACAGTGTTGATGAGCTAGAGTACTGTGACTATCACAAATGTGTATCTTATGTTTTCTCTTGTTAAAAAGAATTGATATTTGCTAGTGTGGGATAGGAAAAACAGTTCGCTACTACAGATCCTCATGTAATTCCCATTAAGTTAACAAGGCTTGTACTGCACAGTTCAGTAAGAGCCTGGGCAATGTCTTACAGGGGATATTATGTCACTCCTTAGCAGATGGTGTAGCAATTTCATTTGCTGGAGAGTGTTACAATACAGTACAAGTATTTAATCCTCCTTAAACTGTAGAGAGTTCATTACGTATAAATCTGATTTTCATTTCTTGTTTTCCACTCTATGTCAGTAATAGTGCTGCATTACTATAATATTTGAGATTTTTCTGTATGGCTTATGTGAGAGATGTGTCCCTTGCAGTACTGGAATAGAGTATAAAAGTTTCAGTAATAAAATAAGTAGAACTAGACTAAATAGAACAGTCTCATCAACATTATCTTTAGAAAAAAAAAAAAAAACAAACCAGAATTTATAAATGTGAAACAATTGCTTGTGGGTTATAGCCATGAGAGAAGATTAATTCATCATTCTAAGGATGAAATTATGACAATATAATTAAATTTCTTTTCTCAAGGGATTGGATTTGGAGGCTGTTCAAATCAAGCAAGCTCTATTAAAGACAGTAGACTTGATTCTATTTAATTCAGAACCAAGCTAGCTCAGAATCTGTTCCTGAGTATGTGAAGAGTGAATGTGAATGTCCAGATGTCTCATTCATCACAATTTATGTAAAAAATAATCTGTGTATTCTCCTTCTATGTGCTGGAAGAAGATTTCTCTCTCAGTTCCTTCACCTTCTCTTGGTTCTTTTTAACAGTGGCCATCAGCTTTAAAAAAGCAAACCAACCAAGTGCCTAGTTGTCATGATCATCTGGAGATACAAACTGGGTAAAAAAACCAAAGCTTGCAGAAATTTCAGGTGAAACTACTTCTTTGGGAGCTGTTAAAAATTCCCTGAGGACACAGAGAAGGCCCTCTCATACACACTGTGCTGCAGGTCAGAGCATTCACAAATCTGTGCTGAATTTGCTCAGCTTGGAAAACCAGGCTGTGATACCTGAGGAATCCATGATATTCCATTGATCTAAATAAAGTTGGGTATCTAACTTCCACGGGTTTCTTTTGTAAAGAGAGGATTTAGGACTATACTTTCACTGAACAAATGGTGAGGAAACTTTGGTAGTAAACGTAGTTGAAATGAGAGAAATATGCGTTATTTCCAAAATACATCAGGAAACAGTTACTTTTTTTACTTATCATTTTACATTAAGGTTCTTTACAATACAGCCTGCACTTTTAGAGAGTTAATTGGCATTTATTGTTATTGGAAAATCTGATGTTCTGATGACCAACTGAATCAACTGGGAAAGAGAGTGTGATTAGCAAAGTAAAGCAGATTCTAGCAGCACGTCTTATAAGCTATTCTGCAGCATTAATTAAGAAAAGAGCTGTAGATTGTTTTCCTGAGGAGGGAATTGATGTTTCATTTCTCATGCGCACCCACCATCCATGAGAGCTGCAAAAGCTCCTTGTGTAACAAGGCTCACTGCGCAAGGGTTTCTTTGTAATTGAAATACTCAGGGAAACTGTTCCTGAATGCCAATCTAACCTATTGGGTTAGCAATAAAGAACAACCTAAAATAAGAAGGAAAGCAAGAAGAATGCTATTATTATAGAATCATGCAAACCAGAAGGGTTCTGCATTTCTTTATCAACTCAGTGTTACTGTTTTTCATAAAGTTTTTTGACAAAGATTTACCACAGTCCCTGCTAAGGGTAGAATTGGGAATAAGCTCAGCGTGGTTATGGTAATTACACACCAACCTGACAGGTTTGGGCAGACAGCAGTGCTCTGTTTTGTTTAGTTAGGGAGGAGAAGGGCCACTTCAACTCATATCTTGAATTCAGTAGTGGTGTGGGGGTTTGGGTTTTGTTGTTTAGGTGTTTGTTTACTTCTTTGTTTTAACACAGTACACTACTTTTTAAGGACTGTTTCTTCAGCCATCAGTTCCCATCGAATATAGTGAACTGAGTTATAAGCACAGTGCATGTAGAGAAATTCTGCCACCATTTTGTGCATATGCAGAGAGCTCCCCATCTCTGCTGCAAAGGCCGTGGTGATACTTCCCTGAACTTATCCCTCCAGCTCTGGGAGGGTCCCCTTTTTGGCTGACCTGAGAGTTATCTTTTCTGCTAAAAACTAACTCACTAATTGGGCTTGCATTAAAAGGAAATTACTGAACGTCCAGTCTTTCTGATGCTCCCCTTTCTTTAAGAGTGCAGAGCTCCCCATATAAACCCTAGTCCATCTTCAGCATTCTTTTTTTTTTCCCTCTGAAGGCTCTTTTAGAGGAGCTTCTGTGAAGGCAACACACCCCCTCTTATCTTAGTTGCTCACTGGAAAACCCTTTCCTATTTTCTGTAGCTCCTTTCTTCAAGCTGCAGTAAAGTGATAGCTCAGAACTTGTCCTTTGTTAGTAAGTGCATGTGTTGTAAACCTGCACTGTGTGTTACCTTGTGGTAAATTCACTTCCTGAGCTCTGAAGTCACCAGGCAGTTCTGGCAGAACTCAGAAGCAGTTTGCATCTATAACAAAGAAAGAGAGAAAAGTCCCATTTAGAGAAACTGTGAAATAGTCAAAGTCATTAAAGTAAAACTGAGAGGTATTTAAGAGGGTGACACATCAATGCAAAATGTCTGTGATATAAATTGTCTTTCTCTGATGTGTCTTCAGTCATTTAGCATTGAGTAGGAAAGACACATCTTGTTGGAGGCAAACTTCAACACAAACTAATTCTAATAATAGTTTATGGTATAACACAGTGCTTGTTATGGAAAATAAGTTAATTGTTTAATTTATGGCAAGACTAATCAAATGGATCGGGCTGATCTTGTTTTAGAAAATATAATAGATGGGATAAAACAGAGGAAAATAAAGTTAGATAATGCAGAAAATACTGTCAATTACCTTTCTTTTTTTTTTTTTTTTTAAGTATATTGTTAACTAACCAAGCACTAAAGGCCAGTTCATTTCAAGGAACCTGACCACAGATGTTTAATGATGAAACTGAGGTTTTATCTTTCTTTTCCCACCTCACCTGAAATTAATGTTCTAAGTGATATGGTTGTGACTGCAATCTTGGCAGAGTCAGGAACAAGTCTCTATTTCTGTTTCAAGTTTCAAATAATGTAGTCATGAGATAATAGGGAAAGGAAATAAGTTATTACCAAAACATTTTTTAAAGCAAAATGTTACTTTCCTGCTTGTTGCCTGCTAAACAGATTGGAGAGTAGATACTCCTATTTAAGCTTCTTTAAGATAATTTTTTAAGGTGTCAGAACCTAATGAAAGCACTTTGGATTGCTTCACAGGCCAATTTACTTTTTCCAGCCCAAACAAATTTTTCCTACTTTGGAAGAAATTGGAATAAATGGTTGCTCTACAGCTCGTTACATCTTGAATGTTTGAAATGGAAGGGACTTGGAGAGGTGTTCTGTCCAACAGGTAGATACCAGGTGCCATATTCATCACCAATGACTGTAGCAGATAGAGTGTGGGGTCACAACTGAAAAGGGAAATTAATAAAAGTCATCGAATTAGTGGAGTGCAATGTCACTCACAGCATCATAATCAAACCTTATAGGGGCTGAACGGATGGCAAGAAATACTTCTTGGTTTCATGTGGAGCTGGTGGGCTACTGTTTCTGTTGGTGTGGGGTTCTTTTCGGGATTTTATGATTTGTTGGATTCATTGGCAGATCCTGAGAGCTAGGCATAGGCACACAAGAATAGTAGATTTCCTTCAGATCCTTTAGGCACAGATCATTCCATGTATAAGTGGAGTTTGTCTGCTGGTGTTTAGTCATTGCTTTTCCCTACGTGTAATCAGTATCTTGTATGTTTAGCTTACTCAGCACTGCTGTTGCTACAAAGCTGACTTAAATGGCTAGCACTTGTGCTGAAAAACTCAGCTCACCATCTGTTTGCTGGAATGGGAGACAGTAAAACATGTTTTGTTTGCTGGACACAACTGCATAAAATACATGAGCTGGTTGATGTCCTGGAGGTTTTTGTCTTGGTCTTGGCTTATCTGGATGCCTTCCACTTCTGCCTGAAGCAAAAGGCTAATCTGAAACCTCTGTGTGAGGCTCAGCCATCGTCTTCATTTATATTCAGCACAGGGTTTTGTTTGAGGAAAAGCACAGCTAAATTTGCATGTTAGGAGCATGTATATGATGTGCTTTCACACTGGACCACAGTTTTGACTAACGAGTGTTCTGCTTTTCCTTCGATGCCCTTTCTGGATCACAGAGTGCAATGCATGGGGCAGCTTAGGAGGATGGAGAAGGTCAGTGCACATCCCCAGGGAAAAACATTTGCCCTGTATGAAATACCGTTATTTCAGAAGCATTTGAAGCATTTCACACACCAAACACAAAGCATCCAGATGGGCAAGATAGCACTAAAAGTGCACAAAAGCAACTGGTCTTTTGCCACCAGTTAAGAAATAGGGCTAAACCCCAGCTTTTGAGGATATTCATGGCAGCAGAAGCCCCACATTAATCTACTCCAGCGAGCTGCTAAGAGTAAAGCAAAAGTATCAGACTACTACAAGGGCTGCAGATACATTTTCCAAGTGCTTCAGGATGAGGATCCATGAGTCAGCTCTTGCCTGGTGAATCTTAGGAGAACTTGTCTGCAAATTGAGGCAGAAGGTGAGAAAGAGGAAAAGCAGAGCTATAAAGCATGTGGATAACTTTGGGGAACTCTTAATGGATTGCTGTCATAGCCACATCCTGGCTGCAAAATGAGAGGTTATTAGCATGAATGACACTTGAACTTGAGTTCAGTGCATTATTACATTCAGACTATTCAGTTTCATGCAAAAAAGATGGGAACTAAGAGTAAAACCATGTAGGAGTCTGAATTAGCCCACGCAGAAGTGGAGTAGCCTCTGAACAGAAGGTTGTGGAGAGTTGGGGAATACTGCAGCCAAAATGAAAATGGAAGGAAAAAACCAGGCCAAACAAATGTAACAGTTCTGACAATACTAAGTTTAAATGCTTTATTTATTCCAAAGGAAATTTTTGTTTTCAGGATATTTAATTTGCTTTCAATTTCTAATGGCTTTTTGATTTTTTAACTTTGGGTTACCCAAATAAAAAAGACTTTCAATACAGAATCTCACAATGTTTAAACTGGAAAAACATTGAAGCAAAGTGCATCAGCTTTTCAAAAATTATATAGTTCATTTTGAAAATGACTAAATGAGGATAATACTTCTTAGAAGCATCTTCTGACTGCATCTGCTATGAGAGTCAGTGCATGGGACAGAAAATCTGTTTAACAATGCTGGTAGAAATGCATATGTCTCTAATCTCCTTTCTTTTGGCTTGATTAGTATTGCTACACTAATGTGTTATGTCTTGGGCAGCTGTCTAGCATCTCTGATGGCTCTGAGTCTAGAGAGAATGTCTCTTCCAGATGTCATTTTGGGGATAGATGAGCTTACAAGGAAGCTGTTAATCAGGAAACTTGTATTTCATGAGATGATAGTGTCAGACAAAACTGCTTCATGGAAACTCCTCGAATATATCTTACACACAGAAAAAAAAAATTAAAAATAAAAATGAAAACATCAGAAGCTTGCCAGGGCATGTATCCAAGCATTAGGAAATGCCAGATTTTAATTTTATTTGGGATTCTTCAATTCACTCACTCCTCTTGTGCAAATAATCAAATCTTTACAAAAGTATTTTAGGCTTTTTCCATAGAATTTAAGCTTCACAGGACAGGCTCATCAATATTTTGTATGATACCCCACACTCAGGGGGTGACCTTTCTTGCACTATTCTTTGCTGCTTAGAAATAATCCAGAGTCAAGAAGCCTGACAGAGGTCCAAATTCCAGCTGATCAGTACAATGTGAGCCTCTGCACACAACAACAGGTTCCCACGGACTCTGTGACAGCTCCTTGGATATACATTTCCCTACTTCCTGGCACTTGCTGAATGTGAGTCAGACCTCGATCTGAGGATGGAACAACTAAAACATCTCTGCATCAGTGTAGTATGTGAATAGTGCACAAACATTAATTACTCAGATCATTAATTTCTGCAAAACATCTGCAATGTGAAGATAGATTGTTACCCCACATTTAGAGGTACAAGAAAACTTTGAATAAATTTTTTTCTGACTTTCATTAAATAGCATGACATGTTCTGTGTTAGCATTTGGTCCATGCAAGGCCTCTGAGGGGGCTGGATCTCATAACCACTGTCATATTTTAGGGTGTCTTCATGAATGCTGACACCTCTCACCTCTCTGTTACATATCCCTCTTCCTCTGGCTCTTCTTCCCCATCCACTTTCTTTGCCTCTGTGCTTCATTCTCCACATGGGAAGCTTTCTGATTTCCCATACACTGTGCCCAGTTTCTTAGGCTCTTCTGAAGACCACATCATCTGCATTTGCATCTCTCCCTTTCTGCTCCCGCCTATCCTAACCATATTAAAAATTCTCTTGCGAATTCTGTCTTCTCTTTCCCAAAATCCTTCTCAAAGTGTCTGCAGACTCTACATATCCTGATTGTTCACTACCTACTTTTGGTTGGATGTCCCTTGGCTATCTCTGTATTTCATCAGATTCCGGGGTCTGTCCACCTTTACCCACTTCCACTGCCTTCTCCCAGCCCCATCTCTGCATTTGCCTCACTGAGAAGCAATTCCACCTTCAAGCCCTCTGTCCTCACAAACCTCCTGATTGCAGACCCCATCATTTCTGTGACTGGTTTTCTTTTGCCAGGAGCTCATGGCAGTGTCTGGGATTATCCTGACCAAAAGGAGTGCAGGTACTGCTCTAAGCCATTGATTCTGCAACTTAGTTCAGCCAGAGTGAGGAGAGTGAGACAGTGCTCAGAATTACACAAAGCAGGTCTGTGCTCAATCCCTGTGCCAGCCAGTGCTGGGGATACCATTAGTGGCCTCTTCTCCAAGAAAAAGAGTCAGGGACTAGAAGAGATGAGATCAAAATGTACTGGATGTGGCTAAATCTATAAACCCCTTTGTATCAGTGCTGCATGCAGCAGAGCTTTCCACAGGGTGAAGGAAATACTGTCCTTCTCTTCAAAGAGGGGAATACCACTCCGAAAAAATGACACACTGAGTGCACAGCAGAACAGTCTGACTAGCAAAGAGTAAGACTTAACGTATGGTGACAGTGTCCTAGGGAAAGGAGGGATGAGGTGATTCCACCTGTAGGTATCAACAGCTTTCAGAGGCTGGAGATAAGCTTATCAAGACGTTTATGTAGAGAAAATAGAAGTTAAGTTTTCCTGAAAGACTGTACAGGGGACTCTTGACAAGGATGGTCATTTCTGAAGTAATAAAATTGTACTGAACTGCTGCTGCTGTGATACTAAGGAAATGGGAATGACAGGAATTTCTTGAATGTACCTGCAAGTGGTGTTTTGTTCTGTGTTGGACAGAGCCTTTTCTTATGTGTATTTGAGTTAAATGCCATTATTTATCTTTGTTTTGCACTGTGCAAATGTTTGTCTTCATAATTCTGCACACATAAGCAGCATTTGTTAAAAATTATGTATTGTAAAAATTGAGTGATTCAGATTTAAAGATGACAGCTTATCTGTCTACATGGAAATGCAGGGTATAGTCCTGCAAACATTTCCATACCAGTTTGACACTTGTGAGTCAGCCTTGAATAACTTGCCCAGGGTCACCCAATAACAATACTGCCAGACTCTAAGGAATTTTTTCATGTGTATTTGTAGGATTCTGTGTGTCTAGAGGTAGCTGAGTTCCAGAGGAAATAACTTTCTAAACCACATACAGGAAAATATTCGCTGTGAGAGATTTACTATACATCTTTAGCCTTTTTTTCTTCAGGGCAAGTTTCTATTTATGTAAGAATAAGACTTAGGAAGCAGCAGTCGTGGTAGTAGTTGTGTAGCAAATGGCCAGAAGCAGACTGCTATTGCTATAACTCTGCCTGAGCTTTAAATGCACTTGAAATATTCAGAATTTTTCATAAATTTTATTTGATCATCCGTTCACACACCAGCAGTGCATAGTATCCAATGCTTTTTATTAAACCACAAATCTTTCTCTGAGCATGTATTTCCTCCTACAGAAACATACAGCTTTTTGAATTTGTAAATGTTCCAAGACACATGGGAGTGGAATAATGGAAGTCTTATTTTCTCATAAAGCTGAAGATAGAAACTGCTATACCTTAGTAAAATGTAACCTGAATCACTGGTCAATACTCAAATGCTTTAATTACAAAGGTTAATTGACTTGAGAAGTAATGTAAATTCTTGTTGTAATCTTGTTTGAAAAAAGAAAAACGCTATAGAAACAAACAACAGCACAAAATATCCTGGCTCAGAAATTTACAGGTCTGTCTTTCCACAGAATTCTTGGCTTAAGAAACACTGTTCTGCTGCTCATTCCAGCTACTGTGCCATGTCTTTCCTTCTCTGTTGCACACATCTTACCAATCAGTATCCTAATCCATGCACTTGCAGCCAGGGGAATTACTGTGGTTAGGGCTCTGCCTGCAGCTAAATGTGTTGGGGAGCAGATTCTTTGTCTGTGCCTGTTTCACTTCAGGGAAGGGTTTAATTGCTCAAGTCTGAAAGACATGCATGGCAAATCTACCAATTCCACTGAGATCTGTGTTTGTCTGTGGGTCAGCACCCTCAATACCTGCATTAAAAGCTCTCTACATAACTACATGGCCAGAAAAAAAATCTCAGTGATTGAATGAAGATGAATGACCTCATCCATCTGAACTTCTGGAGTTAGCAAACCAGAACTGGGAAAACCATCATACTGTCACATTTCTAATTGTTACACCTGCTTCAGCCAAAAAAAATTCCATGAGGACAACCCTTCATATTTTCACACTTCAACTTCATAACCTGGCAAATACTAGGAAAACAGAGGCAAAGGGGATTAAAAAAATCCAAATAGTTACAGACAAAATACATAGTCTCTCTTCTAAAGGCATTATCAAGATTTAAAGAATGGTTATCTCTCTGTAACTTATGAGCATCATTCTCTTGCTTCCTCTCATCCCATCAGCTGAGAGACTATATTAATTCTGTAATGATATGAAGGTTTAATTGAACCTCTTTCACTTGCACCATTATCCTCACACTGTTACTCAGGCTGTGATGTGGTGGTGAAATGTGTCCCTCCATAAGATGCTCTCCACTGTATTGGAAACCATGGCCAAATATAACTAAGTGCTCATACAATATGAATTCATAGTGCTGGCTCAAATTTGTGCAAATGTATGTAGTTGGGCTTTTTTTTTTTTTTTCTCAGTGTATTTGAAGCCACATCAATGTCTTTTTGTCTGTACCATTCCCAGTCATATCTGTGCTTGTCTGTACCGTGCTGAATTCTGTGTTACTTGTGCTTCCACAGTTTGTATGGTTGCATGGCAATGACTGATTCAGATGAAACAGGTCTGGTATTGTCACTTTTAAAGTATTAGCTTTCATTTACAGACCACAAAATAAATTATACATAGAGTAAAATCCTATGCTTTTTCTGCTGTGGTTGAAGAGCACCTGGGAACTTCAATCATCCCCTCACAGTATTCTTCTCTAGTTATGATGCTTGGAAACTAATAATATGGATATGAGTAAATATAGGTGATAAGTGTAATCAAGATAACTTCCTAATCAGTGGAGGCTGTATTCAATAAATTACCACCAGTAAATGTACTGGAAATTAAGGATGCTGATCCCAGTTCATGGGTTTAAGTTGTATTTCTTCATTCAGTTATAAATATATCATTCACTTCACCTGTGTATCTGAGGTGCAGTATGATTACTGGTGTCACTTTTGGCCTAGCAGCAAAAGAAATATTCTTGGCTCTGTTAAGATTCTTCTCATCTGGGAATGTTCACTTGTGCTGGCCCAGCACAGCAGTGACAGGCTAAGGCACATTAGAATAATTGTCTTGGCTACCTTACAAAAATTAATTTTATATTTCCATCTAGAAAAGGTCCCCATTAAAATGTTTGTATGTTTCTTTTTCAGAGCACAGATATTCATAGTTGTATCTTCTCTCTCCCTGCCTAAGATAGTGACATTTCAGTCATTCAGCTTCTTTGACAGAGGTGTAAACTGACATTTCACATGCTCTGCTGCAATCTATCCTTCTGTCTTTTGCAGAAGTAAGGAGCTAGTTGACTTTGTGATACTTATACTGCCATACAGCTCCTTAAATGCAACAACAGAATTGACTAGATACTGAATGTATCACATTATAAGGACCGTTTGTCACCAAGAAGAGCCTCTGTTGACTGACAGTTCACTTTCTTTAGCAATATGACTGAATGTTTGACAGGGAGACACTGGGCTGCCAACTTAGAGTCCCATTTAGTGCAGTGTGATTCCACTATTTCAGAGGGGAATGAGACTGGAGTTTAACGGTGTATTTGCATTGTCACTAATGACCACAAAGGGTTTTGGGCATTAGTGTTCAGGGCAGGACTCGTGGCTTCCATTTCTGCTTTCCCATTCAGCCTGTGAGAGAGACACAAGGGCACCTGAATACCCACCCTTTTTGCATCTTGTGGGCTGCTGATCTCCAAGTTGTGCATTCACACGTGGAGGAAAATCAAGAGAAACAGTGCTGCCAGTTGTGGAGGTTTAAAAGCACAAGAATATTCCAAATTTGTAGTGAGAAATAACATCTTCTATTAGAATTCTTAATATCATTTGAACACACAGACTAGCTTTGGGGTGCAGACTACTTTCAGGAGAGGAAATTAAGGTCTGTAAGAATGGATGTTACACAAGGCAGTGTTTGCCCACACATATCAGTGGGTTATGTTACAGAGAGTATATGAACTTCATTTCTGTTCTTTTCAGGCTTTTAAACACTTTCTTTCTAAACCACAGGTTGTAATGGGATCTTCCCTTCAAAATCAGAGTGTATGGACACTCAGACAGCATGTGGGATTCCCAGACCAAAATGCTTCCTTAACTGAAAATGTATTAATACATATCCTCCTGCTTTGTGAATACCTAAACACTTCAACTGCTTGGAAATTGTTACTCCATGGTACTTTAATTAGCTTCTTCTTTTTATACTTTTCTACTTCCCGTGAAGTAGCCAGCTCATATTGTGAAGCAGGTTTTCTCTACTCACCAGTGAATGTCCAGAGTACTAGATGATAGATTTCTGTTTTCCCTCTTTTTTGATTTAGGAAACACCTTCAAATGGAGATATCAGTCCTGGCTGTAATTGCTGCAATATCTGTAACTAGCCTACAAGAGATTTGCTCTAATGATGGTATGGATGTTCTGCTACTTCACATGTTTGAACTAAAGACATATTTTTTTAATATGTGGATGACACCTGAGGAAGTATTGTACATGGAACTCCACCAGAAAACACAACAAACTCTTGGCTAAGACCTACAGTTTTCTAAACCTCAATTAAAAAACTTTGTGTTCTCATCCAAGACAGTCTTTTTGTCCCTGATATGTGTAGCTGTCCCAGACCATCCAGGAGCTGGTCATGAGAAGTGAGGAAGGCAAATGAACTTACACTCAATTCTACTTCTAGCTCTTTGTCATCAGAAGAGGTGGACAGATTTGATGGGGCAACTCCTGATCCTCTTTAATTAGAAGACAAATAAAAAGGTTGTGAAGTCAGGAGGCTTGGTAACTCATGGAATTCTATGGGTTGCCTGCAAAAAATTTAAAATACAAGCAAACATGGATTTTATTCTGAGTTTTCCCAATTTAGGACTACATTGTGGAGTGGAATGCTAAGCACCAAGTTGCGCTTACAGAGCTGGAGGTAAATTGGAATCTTGACGGAAAGGGATGAGAATGGCTAATACAATTTGAAAACTGCTTACTCAGAAATTAATACTTTTTTCCTTGCCAGTTCCCTGCTGCTATTACCAAATCCCAGAAAGGTGCTTTTTAACAAGGACTGCAGTTCATTTCCTGTATGTTAATACCATCCCGGAGGGTAGTGAGATGTTGTTGTTCTCCAAGTAATAACATACATAGTAGAATGAAAAGAAGAGAGATGTAATTATTTAAACAGTCCAGTAGCTGGAAAGTTCATCTGTCATCTAGTCCATCACTGAGCCAGATGAGGTATAGTTGTATATTCCTGTTATGTACATGCCTGTGGAATAAATCTGGTTTCAGCTGTCAATATGGCCTTTTACTCAAAGAACTAGGCTATAAGACAGCAGATAGGAGTATATAATGGGGGGAAGAGTATGGCAAGTTAACAGTGACAAGCTTTACCAAATATATGTGGAATGAAAATGGCCTTTCTACTAAGTTAAGCACCAATGATGCATGGACCTTGAAGCAGCTCCTAGGAATAGAGTTGTAAATCTCATTCTCTCTGAGTTTCAAGAAAAGTAGTATCTGATCAATAAACTGACCAAACACTTATTTGCAGTTGAAAATTGCCTCCCTGGCTACTAAAACTGTGGAGCTGAGGGTTTTCAATTTGAGAAGGCACTTTATTATACATGTAGTCCAAAGAAACAGGTCTATCTCCTATACCTAAAGCCAAGGAGCCTCATCTGGTCTGAAAACAGTGAGACTTAAAACTAGGTCTGTCTTCACAAGACCTGAATTTATTTGGTCCCAGTAATATGCATTCCTTAGAACTTGATAGTCATTTGCCTGCTTGGTGGTAGGAGACACACAGTTGAGTTCTACATGTAGGTAGAATATTTTATTCAACACACAAATTCCTCTAATGATTTCCCATTAAAAAAAAAAAAAAAAAAAAAGACAAA